>JAUMHO010000006.1:5344814-5394664 GCA_032360965.1 Ulva armoricana
TTGTCGTGTGCTTGGGTTGGCTTGTGATTTACCCCTTGGCGCTGCCGGGATTTTGTGTTGATCTCCGTGTAACACATACAGCAGGTACATCAACTTCCCAAAAGCCTTCGGTGTGCAATCGGTGTTTCATGAAACGGCAGAGGACTGTTAAAATTGGTAGTCACTTGCAATTGCAGCCTCTGCATAATTTGTGTCAAGCTCATCTAGCACTGAAACGAGAAACCATTGACAGGAAACTGTAGTGTAACGCGGGTGCCAGGCCCCAAGGCATCCTGGTGTGCCTCCAACTGAAGGGCACCACCAATCAGCTCTGCATACATCCTTGCCATCGGGATGCCCACCCCCAGCCCTGAGAATACAGCGCCGTGGTCCTTCGAGTACCCGTACCCGGCAGCCGGCGATGCCGGCACTGTACTGTAGAAGAATCGGTCAACGTCGGCCAAACGCTCTTCCGGAATCCCACCCGCATAGTCAATAATTTCAACTTCCCAAGCTGGCCCTGCCACAGCCTCAATTTCAGTCGTGTCGCAGAAGGGCGTGTCACTCTCAGCCTCGCACTGCAGAGCATGTGTACCCTGCGTCTCACGTCCACCGCCGGCTGAATGTCCGCCCCTCTTTGTGGCCGAACCGCCGTCCCAGAACCCCATGGCCATCCTATCGGTTGACTGCACGCCCGATTCGGAGGACTGCCGCGAATCAGCGGCGCCGCCAGAAGCTTCTGGAACACGCACCGAGACAACGATCGGCAGCGCCTCGTCGAGGTCCCACGCTCCGTGCTGTGCCTCGAGGGCAGTCACCGAGTTCTTCAGCATCTCCTCGAGCACGTACAGCACCAGTGGCGGCACGCACGTCACGCGCGCTGAGCCAGCGGCGGCCGGCGCAACAATGGATGTGTCCGGAGGGATCCCATACTTCTCCACCGCAAAGCCACGCACGTCCACCACAGCCTGCCGCACAAGCTCTGCGGGGCTGACAAGCGCCGCCAGCATCGCCGCCTGCACCCCGCCGCAGCCGCTTGCCACACTCGTGCCGCCCACACCGCTCCGCTTGGGCTCCCTGTTGTGCGACCGGCTCGCCAGGATCAACGGCGTCACAGCGGCCACCCATCAAACCCGCGTGACTGCAGCTGTCGTGGTTACCAACGCCAAAGCACGAGTACAAACCTTGCATGCACGTGAAAACTGCATGCTGTCAAACATGCACACAGAGTGGGCAATGCTGGGGCCCATATTTCCTGCACACGGGTCCAAGCGCTCCAAGCGCGACGGGGTCACTGATCAGGCCAGGGCGGAGCTGCCGCCTCAGACGGCGAGTAGGAGGCATGTGGATCCACACAATGCTGCCTGTGGCGCCCACGGCACGTGCTTAGCAAGATCAGGTCAATGCCAGCGCAGCACAGAGGGCAGAGGGTGTACTATCAGCTGCCACGGCAAGCGGGCGTACCCGCTGCAGAGTCTGCGTGCTGCCACCGATCTTGTGGCGCAGGCGGGGGTGCACTGGGACCGGCACGCGGTGCACGAACGCCAGCACGTCCGCAGCGTGCCGGAGCAGCATGCGCATCACTAGCAGCGCCTCCTCCGTGCTGCGCATCACGCTGTCCACCGCGTCTCTTATCCTCCTTGCCTGGGACGCTCTGTCGCTGCGCGCGCTGTGCGCGCTGCCAGCTGCTGCAGCGACGGGAGCCAGCGCGCCGTGCAGCTTCACCTGCGTGCTCTCTGCAGACTGGACTACATCCCAGAGGTCCTGCACGACCACCGCTGGCTGCTGGGTAGCCACGCTGGTTTGCCCGTTTTGTTCAACGCTTGTCGCGCACTGACTGGGCTCCACGCATGCGAATGGGCTGTTGCGCAGCTGCAGGGGTCATGCATGTGTCGCTACGCGGCAGGGCGCACATGGCAGAGGCGCTCTGCTGTAACAGGACTCAGTCGGAGGGAGCTGTTAGCTTCTGAACGGAGCACCGGGTGATGCGCATGCCTCGCAAAGGCATCGCACACCGCCTGCACATGGCTGTGTGAGAGTGCTGGGGGCAGGGACAGGTCCGCCTGTAGCCGCAAGATGGTATGGAGTCGGGTGTGGAGTGTGTCGAGGGTGTGGTGCCAGCGGCACGCCACGAGCGCTTGGCAGTGCTGCAGGAGCGACTGAGATGTTGCATGCGAAGCGGCGTTCGTGCGCAGCTGAAGGTCCTCCACGTGGAGTGGTGGCGGTGGGGGGAGGGCTGCGGAGTGGTGGCGGCGGGGGGAGGCCCGGCTTGCTGCTGCTGAGGTGGCGCTGGACAGAGCTGATACCGCGCTCGCCACTGGAGCACAGCGCAGGAGAGGACCCAGGAACACCGCAGACAGAGTGCGAGCTTCTGTGAATGACCTGGAGCGGACAGGGCAAATTGAGTGCACTTGTGACCGGCGGCAGTGTCGTAGCTGGACAGCGATGTTATCAATGAGCAGCTGCAGGTATACTTGGGAACAAAATGCAAAAACTGAGTGCATTGCTGCGTCGGTAGTCTCAATATTGTCATGAAGTTTGAATTGAACGCGTTCACAGACTTGGAGTCGCCTGCAGGTTCCCGACAGCTTGTTCGGGTTTAGGTTATCGCACTAGTAGCCACCAGCTGCACAACTAGCAATTCAGAGAATGCACATGGCCACTTACGCGTAAATGCTATCGCGATGCACCGAATCATAGCCAACTATAGCTGTTGAGGTTGTGCAGTGCTTGATCGTAACCGCCATCTGCACCGTGGTCCTGAATTGGAGGCCTGCTCCCGGCGTCGTAAACCAGCGGGGGCATGATTCATTCTTGACGCCATCAGAGATGGGCTGGCCTGCTGCGTTATTGGAATTGACTTTTATTAGACTTTTTTGCTGGTCTAGTGTTATACGATGCGCACTGGCGCTGACTTCGAACGAATGCATGCGGGCATGGCCCGGGTTCCTCCAGAAGTGCGTTGAACCATCATGCGGTTACTTGGAAGGATCTTTCACATCAGAGAGCTTTATTGACACACTGACACCCACCTGCCATGCGATCGTACAGCTGTTCTCGGCGAGAGAGCATGTAGTACAGTCGATACCGATGCGAAAGAGCGCCTGTCCCACGTACGAGCAAGCGTCGATGCCAACGAATCCCATCGTGGTTCAAACTGGTGTCACCCCGAGTTTCGTCATGTGCACGGTGCCTAAGGCTGGATGCTCTCAACTCCGGACGTTGCTGCTGGTAATGACAAGGCACGATGCACTGCTGTTGCCATGGTGTCTACCCAGAAACATGCATTGTGGCTTGAAATTACAAGCACGCATACATAGATTACCTCACCGTCTGGCGGTAAGACCGCATACTGACAGGTCTCCCCATTGTGCAGGTTTCCATCACCCGTCAGCTGGGTCGGTGAAGAATGGCGTGTGCATATGGCACCATACCCATCGTTGTACATGTTTAAACAGACGCCAGGTGCTGAGGACAGCGCTGTTCCTAAGTTTGTGATTGGGAGGCACCCATACACTCGCATTCTGTCAGGTTTCCTGGATAAGCTGACGTGGACTGAATCACATGGTAAGGACTGGGACACCTTACGTCAAGTGAACATGCGGCTTGGCAGGGAGACAGCCGAGATTTTTGAGGCCACACAAGATGGCTTCCGTGATTTCCTGAACATGCTGTCAAAGCATATGGTAGCAGGCATGTACGTCAATGAGCACTTTGAGCCAATGGTCAACGTGTGCGACGTTGGAGGAGTTCGGTATCACTATTTCCTTCGCCTCGAAGATATGGCGACATGGTTTCCGTGTCTGCGCTCTGGCCTCAATCTTGGCCGTTTCTCAGATACAGGATGGGATCATAGTAGGAAATTCCATTCAGACTGGTATTCAGAATACAATGACAAGTGCTGGTGGTCTCCTAAGGGCATGTCATGTCCAATTTATGCCGAGATGTCTCAACATCTTCTCCAAGGCTCCATTAGTGAGATTACAGTAGATGCCGTTGGCGGTCATGAGCATGATATTCATGCGACTTCGGCGCACACAAAGTGGAGGGAATATTACAACCAGGAACTTGCAGATATGGTTTACGAGATGTATAGAGTAGATTTTGACCTTTTTGGGTATTCCCGACAACTCAGTTCGCTAGACTGATGCATGAGCGCTGTTGTGTACACGTGTCCTAACGTAAGGAGTAGCAACATGGGATACTTCATCATGTAACATTCCCTGACTTGCATACAGTTCTGCATCGAAAGTTACTTTCCTGTCATAATGCACAAAGCAAAAATAGATGGCGACAGCTAGGTTGAGATAGTGTCAGTGGTCTCAGGGACCAACTGCTCATACAAGAAATGCAATGCAGCACAATCTGCAATCAAGCGCGCTTGCAGCAGCACATACAAGAATGCTGGAAAGATGTGGCCAGATCACACTGATTCGATTTGCTGTCATCGTGCTCAACATTTAACTGCTGTGTACAGTCAACATCCGGTCAGACAGTATCGCACCCTGCCACCATTCCCAGGGGCGCTTGTTGGTGCTGAGAAGGTGGGACGTGGGAGCTCGATGCCGGAGGTAATCACAAATTTGTCTGCGCTGTCTGAGGCAATCTCAGGGGGAGGTCCAGCCAGAGTAGGCTCATCGGCCTCGACTCTGGCCTGGACATTGAGACGAGCCACCAGTTACATGGAAGAAAACAGTACAGAAGCGATCGGTCATCACTCTAAACTCAAACAGGCATCGGCCCCAGCACCCTTTCTGGAAGGAGTGGACAAGTGCAAGGCAGGAGCAGAGGGGGGGACCACCACAAGGGTGGCGTTAGGGAGGGGCCTCATCCAGTGGAGCCAGGACTTGAAAGCAGACCCCTCGGGCAGACACAGCCCACGCAACACAAGAAACACCGGCCCCAGAGGAACCAAGCATCAAGGACCCAAGGTGAGAAACCAGCCAAGCCATGAAGCAGTGATTGGCGTCACAGAGCAGCACTAAGTCGTTTGTTAGAAATACTTGAGGCGGTAGGGGTGGTGAAGCTTGTGCAAAGCTGCGGTGCCGTGAAGTGTCACAACTAGTTAACCCACCCGCCGCTCAGGCAGTATGATAGTAGTTCTGAGCATCAGACCTTGTGGAGACTGCTATCGACAGGTCAATGTTCACGTCCTCAGTTGACCGTTCCTTGGACAGGCATTCACCGTGAAGGTGCAGTGATGTCATAAATTTTGCACAACCATGTAGGCGAGTGATTCACCCGACATGGCGCTGACGCCGATATCCCACCCAGCGATCTTATGTGTATCGCGGTTGTTTGAGGTGCAACATGTGGCTCACATGGCAGCTCACTCACCGTGCAAATCGTGGTCCTGGCTTGTCACCTGCCCCATGGCCGCGGCGACAGCTGGCTGCAAGCTCAACTTGACACCATCATACAGTGCCTCCTGAATTAAGTGTGAGTTTGCCTGACCTCTGAGCTGGGACGTGGCATCTTGTACAAGGAGCGCTGTGATTCGCTCTGTAGCAAAAAGCACCCAAGCTAGATGAATTTGACTCCTCATCCACAGCCACCAAACACACGTGGAAGACACCCGCCAACCAGCCGTAACAAATCACTGTACACGGCTGGCAACACATGTCTTCTGCCTGCCTTGTAGGCTTTGTGACGCGCCAAAGCAAGATGATCTTGCGATGTGCAATCGCTTTGATTAGCGCCTAGGTGAGGCTGAACCATACCTGAAGCTCAAGCTCTGCATGACCAATTTCCACCCACACGTCTGAGAACGAGTGCGCAGCGGAGTTTACCAGATAGTTGCCAAGCGAGGTGCTTGACGGGCTGCCACGTCAGGATGTGGTTGGTCAACGCTGCATCGTCGCATTGGTGTGCAAGATTGGAGGATGTTTAAAAAAATGTTCGTCCGGTCTCGCTTGGCGGGCTCTTGCTATTTTACGTATCTGCATGACTCGTGCTGTTGTGTTGAGGTGCTCACCGCGTAACAGGTTGCACTTCCTTCCATTGTCGCAGGCATGTTCACCTTACAAATAGCGGACCTTTCAATTAAAAAACATCGCTGCACAAAAAAAACATCTGTGCTACCACAATGGCAATAAATCAACTCACTGAGTCACAAGCATCTGTGCTAGAACAATTGCAATAAATACTTTCACTGAATCAATCGATCGGACAATTGGATCTGTTTTGTCACCTGCAACCGACTCGAATAGCCCACGCCTCGTACAACCACAAGGGCGCACTAGGGTTTTGTACCAGGACAGCCACTCTGCATGTCACCAGGTGTGACAAACATGTGCGCTGACCATACACATCACAACAGGTCAAGCCTGGGGTGCGTATCCACCCATGCGGGCTCGAAGAACCCCACATCGCTCATCAACATCAAACACATCTACCTGCCCACGGAATGCTGGTGCCGCAGATCGATCCACATTGCCCATAGGAGTAAGTGGCAGATCGCTGTCCATCGCCCACACCTCCTTCACGTGAACCCCCCAAGCCTGCATGGCCATCTCCAACTGAGACCTGAATCCAGTTGTCACGGGTCTGCGTGCACAGACTGCAAGAGCAGCCTTTGCCAACACAGGAAAGCGCAAGGCCGCACTGTCGATGCAAGGACACACAGCATCGAACAGCAGCAGACCACGCACATTTTTAATCATTGCCAAAGAATCCAGGATCTCGTCTTCCTTCAGCTCATGCTTGCGGCTGTTGGCATCTGGGCCGCCAATGCATGCCCGTAAGACCTTCAGAGGCCGTAGCCGTCGCTGTTTATGCCGGCACTGCCGCCGCACCATGAGCACCGCACATCTGTCCTGCACCTCACACTCTGCCACGGCCTGCCCCCGCACCAGGGCCTTAATAGCAATGCCGCGCTCCACCTCGCCCTGCCCCCTGTTTGCCATGGCCTTGCGGGACAGCTTCAGGCGTGGCCAGAACGTGCCACGCTCCAGGGACCCGCGCGGCCGATTGCAAGCGGACTCGCCCTTGCCGCCAGTCCGGATCGAAGGTACGAACGCGCCCGGCAGCATGGGAAGGGCAAAAGCCACGCCCTTCGCAGTGGGCACGCGCAGCGCAAAGCCGTTCATCTTGAAACTCGGAGTGTTGCCAAGAATGGCAGCCTCTATGTCGGTTGCATGCTGTGACGAGTCTTGCGCGAACATGATGTCGACGTAGCGCCCGATGATAAAGACCCTCCCATTCTTGATGTAACCAGCCAGACCTGCAAGTTGGCGAGGTGCCAGACGGTCCAGGCATGCTGCGGCAGCATGAAGCGGCAGCATGAAGCGCATGCAAGACGCGCATGATGCATGGACCCAATGGCAATGGCGAACATCACAGCATCCGCACACATACACCGAGCGAAATGCCACACCTGTTGCTCGGTATGGGCCCCTGCGCACACGGGTGGCAGGATCAAACAGCCATTGCAGTGGCATGGCGGCTATGCCACGGATCTTCGGGCTTGCGGTACCTCCCGCATACACCCAGATGTTGCCGATTGTCCCGTCAGATAGTTCACTGCGGGACGTTCCTCCGACAATCACAACGCTGCCCAGCGGCGATGTCGCGTCTCCAACTGCGCATCGCAACCCTGTCTCTAACGTGTGAAGCCCCAGTAGCGGGGCACAAAGAACGGGTAGCTCCCAAGTGCTGCACACCACCGATATCGCCGATCTCCTGCATGCATTTGCACCACTCACCACTGCTGGAGATCTGATCACCACCCCACCCTGATGAGGTGGGCTACAGAACAACATAGAGCTACTGTGACGCCAGGGATGTGCGGGGAGAATCGCTGCTGTGTGAGGGCAACACAGCAGCACATGGCAGTGCAGGCGCAGGGGGCCACGTGGCGCACCTCAACCCAAAAGGCTGCATGGACGCCACAAATGACTGCACTGCTCCTGGGGTCACAGATGGTCCAAACATAGCACACGCAGCCAGCGCAGCCAGGGGTGCTCCAAGGGCGGTGGAACCTTGGACACACTCGGACGGCGCCTTCCCGCCCAGAGCTTCAATGGCGAGCCGCGTGAGCTCGTCACAGCACGCTGACGGCATGAACACTGCGTCAAATGTGCGCTCCGGCGCCTGGAATAGTGCCCCCCACACCATCTCCCCGCACGACCGGCGAGTCTGCGGAAGCGTGATGTGCCAGCCCATTGACAGCGGCACGAGCATGCCGAAGAGCAGAGCGGCGGGCGTGTCTGCGGGTAGCGCGGACAGCAGGCGCGGCTGTCGGCCTGTCGCACAGCACGCCCCCGAAATTCCGCTCTGCCACGACTCAATCGTGCTGCGCACTTCGCAGAGCCGAGCTGCAGCATCCTCTCTGGCGCTGTCTGACCACGCCCCACTCTTCCACGCCAACGACTGCGCCTCCTCTAGAAAATCGCCCTGCGCGCCTGAGTCCCCCAGGTAATGCTCTTCTGATTGCCCGCAGAGCCCTATTTCCCGAGTTCCTGGCTCGGGCAGCAGTGCTTCGAGTTCTAACACTCCCACACCATCCTCCACCGAGTCCTCCGGCTCCAGCTGCCCTACCCAGCGGCTCAGGCGTGCGCTACAGTGACTGCCTGATGGGCTGTGGATGCTTGTGCGAGCCGGCAGTTGCACATGCACATCGCCCACACCAACGCAGTGCGCCGACTTGCACTCAGCAGCCGGCTGGGACGCCTGCATCCCAGCGCACCACTCCGCGTGCTGTCCGAAGTTGATTTCGGAGGACGGCGTGAGCTCGGGCGTAGCGGGCGCTGGCGTGGCGCTCCGCGAATCTCGGGGCGGCGTGCAGAACCCTTGCGACGCCCAGGAAGGCTCTGCCGGGATGTCAAAGTTCACGCTGAGGGGGGCGGGGCGGGACCGGCTACCGTGCGGGAGCGCCTGGGCGGGCGGCTGCGCCCGGGTCACGGTGCAGGGTTCTGCATAGATGCATGCGTCCTCTTCTGCGCCACTGTCACAGTGCTGCACATCTTCGGACCACGGCGTCACGGCAATGCCTCCATACACCTCGGACGGGATAGCGGTGCTGATTGCCCGGCCAAAGGTGGACGGAGGGGCGGTCGGCTTGCCGGAAGCGGCGGAGTCATGCGCAGACAGCAGCGAGTCCGGGCCCTTCAGCATCGGCCGAACAGCCGGCTGCTGCTGCGTCTGGATGACGTCGTCTTTCAGGTGGGTGCCGTCTTCAAGATCCGTCTGCGCCAGCAGTTGCTCGATGAGCATGTCATGCGATGGCGGCTGCGGCAGATGCGGCGCAGCCTCACGGGCAACTGACAGGCAGCTGTCGCTGGACAGCCCCGCACTGCCACACCGCGATGTCAGCCCGGATGCAAAGCTGCCCAGGTCCCCGCCAGACGCACAGCTGGCACACACAACACACGTGGAAGCTGGGATGACTTGATCAGATATACTGGACCCTTCCGGCTGCCCCTCAGCGGCGTTGCTGCAGGTGCACTTGGAGAGCGACGCTGAAGTGGGCAGGGGCAGGACGGTGGCACTGCCTAAGGAGCACTGTGAGGTACTTGCTAAGCCGGACAGCGGGACTCCATCCGATCGAACGCAGCGGCTTGTGCTGCACGTCGTTGACGCACGGATGCTCCCACTGTGTTCCGCGGCGGCATCACACGCCAGCTGCGTGTATGAGCGTATTCTAATGCGGGAATCAACAGGGCTCGGTGCTGCAGCTTGACGGTGATCCACTGCATGTGTCAGGCTAGCGATTCCCTGCTGCAAGTAGGACTGCACTGTGCTGTGGTCAAGAGTTACTGTCGTGTGCTTGTCTTTCCTGTGAAAAATATATAGCGGAGATGTTGGGCTTGGGGCGGCAGGGTGGTCTGGCAACGTTTCATCCACAGGAGCCGGGAGCAGAGATGCAGTCGATGACTTGACTAACTGTGCACCGCAGGGCTGTTGCAATTGTGAGATTTTCCCGGACGCAGTAGCATATACCAAGACTGCACAGTCTTGAAGCTCGCAGGACCTGCACGAACACATAAGGCGTCAACACTTCATCTGAATCTGAAAGTACAAAGGGGATTAACATGGTGCAGTTTCCTTGTGTGCAAGAGACAGGACGGGACCAATAAACGAAGTGATTGCGTGCGGTTCGATCCACAGCGTTGCACCATACTTGGAAGTTCATAAAACCGCAGGAGGATGGGCAAGAGCTAACCTAGACTGGATGTGAGGTTGCAGGGAGGTCCAGACTGTATCCTCCATGACGATGGCGAACGCTTCAGATGCTCGTTGTATGACTGATATGCTCGACAGAACGTCCTCAGCGCTTGCCGGCACAAACACCGCCACGTAACGCTGCCAGTAACACACCAGTGCCATGATTGCTTGGAATGCCATGGAACCGCACACGACGACATGGCGGTTCTGCTGCGTGCCGGACCCGGCTGTGTGCGCGGTAGTGCTCGCTCGCCAGGACGCACTTAATCCCCCCGCCACAGTTCTTATATGGCGGGATATACTGCTATAGCTCCACGTGACATCCCGACCTTTTTGGCAAACTGTGCTGAGGGCGAGAGCATCGCTGTCGAGATCCAGCAGGGCCTCAAGCATGTCTCCCCAACGCTGATAAAGCCTTTCAACAAAAGCTCATCTCACCTGGACTCATGTCGTGCTGTGGATACAAGACCGAAAACTTCCTACGAGCCATTCGCACGAGCTAAAATGTGCTCTGGAACACACGCCCGGGTCCGATCAGGAAGACTAATGCCGATGAGAACATATATCTATAATATGGGCCGCAGATGTACCTCCGTGTGTCGCTTGGGATGTACAGCAGACTGTTGCACGGATGGGGCGCGGTGATCGTGATCCATCACATGAGCGATGCGACGCAACCGTATGTTACAATGAACGGCCTTTCTTCATAACAAGGTGGCACATCATATGGCGGCACCCCTCCTGATGGCAAGTACACAACATTGTGGTTTGACAAATCGGGCATCTGTCAAGCACGTATAAACGTTAGTACATGATGCATCAGCTCTCAGCTTCATAAACGCAAGTCATTCCGCAGGTTGCCGTACCCAGAGAAAGCGGCCGTGGGACGTCTGAACAAGCCTTTGAATACGCGCGATCAGTTGACGACAAGATAGGGGACAAGAGCGGAAGAGAATCAACTTGTAGAGCTTCAGCGCAACTTATCTAGAGTACTGATGCCTAAAGTGAGCCTCTGATATCAGTGGGAACGTGCTGGCGCTCCAGACGCCGAGAGGCCCACTCGCAAAACTGGAACAACTAGGTACTCTACGCCGCTGCCGCACTGAAGCGTGTTTGTCTTACCATTTGCATCCATTCTGATCAAGTAAGACAAGCAGAACTCTACCAGAAGCCTTTCATCCGCGCCGAGGTTCGTGGTTTGGACGCCACGCATGACAATCAATGCATGCACGTTCAGGTTGCTCGTGCACGCCTGTCATGCGGCCACAATATGCCCAGCTCACCGTGGGCTCATCAGGATCATGATGCTGCCAGAATTGCCTGACTTGCACGCGCCAGATATCCAAACCACTCTTTTCGATGATATTTCCTGAGCTGTACGAGATGGCTGAGCAGTGGGATTGAGACACCAACCTCTCGCAATTGCGTTGACAATGCATATCGCGACTTACTCAACTCCGCCACAATGACCTGGCACAATGCCTCCCCAATCACATCGGATTGTCATGAATGGAAACGACTCTGAGATGTGTTGGATAATAACTCTGGCTGGGCGCATGCGGCTGCATGTGGCCCACACTCGCTACACGTTTTGATCAGGCTAGCCTGTTGGATGCCCGGCCTGATCATATTCGTGAATGCAAAAGATCGGGTGCGTTGCGTCGTTAATGCTGAAAGCGCGACCCAATCTATTCACAATTACGTAGATGTCGAGCTTGACGTTATGGTGTGCTGCCAGTGCAGAGAAACGGGTTTCAACCACCAAACAACACTCTGCGCGGTGTCTCTGAGGCAGGAGTTCCCTTGACCGAAGAACCCTGGCATGCGTGGTGCAGTATCTTATCAGACGAACCCGCCTCGACAATGGCCTCATACCAGCAGACCTAGTTCACGATTTGCGTTCAGCAATGGGCACTCACAACTGCATTTTCTTGATGCAAACATAAGAACGACGATCTTACAGGTCCTGCATTAACAGGCCACAAAGTGGCCGCTTTGAAAAGCAAAAAATTTAAATGCAGCTGGTACATACACACTTTGCCCAGGGCATGAACCCTCTCCCAGCATAAAACCTAGATCATGCATGATGTATCATGTGGACCACCGCGCATGCCATTGAGCTGATGAAGCATGTCCGAGGGTAGGTCACTAAGGCATGATGCAGACACATAATAATCCATGCGAAAAATAATTGTTGGTGCCTCCACAAGTAATTTCTGCAGTGACTCCAACGGGTAATCATCTGGAAGCAATGCGATTAGCTTCGACAAGCAATGCTCCAAGCGATCTTCAACCTCCTGCACAGGACTAACTGTCAAGAGCTTTGAAGAAACTTGTTCATGGTAATGAATGTTCATCTCAATGAGTTTCGTCTAACCACAGCTTTTGCAGGACATTGGCCAACGCTACTGTGACCATTTACTAGTGTATATCACTTTTACTTGAACAAAGAGTCGACAGCAATGCTACGGAAGTGTACAGCAATGTTCTGTCAATCGTTAGCAATCAATAGTAAGGTTGCAGAAGACTTGGTGTCGATTCAGAAAGAGCACAGTTCAAATAGTTTGGTGTCTAAAATGTGGTCGACAATTACTTATCCTTGCACAGGCTGAAGTGAACATGCTTCCTGATACAACCATATATTCAAGGCAAGCATTGGATGGCATGACCATCCACGAGGTTGGTCAAAACAACGTCGCACCTCAGCATACAGCAATTGTGGAGCGGTCTTAACAAGCTGCGTCAAATCTGGGTGGCCCAGTTGAGAGTCCAGCAACACCAGGCGGCGCGCCGCTGTCATGGCATCGACACTAAGCACAAGTGAGTCCTTGACTATCAGTGCACGGATATCCATACCTGGGAGGATACTTTCTAGTTTTCTGAGCTGGTGCTCCAGCACCCTCACACTTGTGAGCTTTGAATTTTCACCATGCAGTTCAAGCGCGAGCTTCTCAGCCTGAAGACAGCCACATTTCCCAATCAATCAGGAGCCACTAGAAACTGTGCTATTGCCTTTGTAGCGCAGCAACCACACACACACACATGATTGTTGCGTGATGCACCTGTGACCGTGCCCCTCTTCGATGTAACCACACACACACACATGATGCAACACTTCATGAGTGCTGTGGATGTTATTGTCATAAATCATAGCTACGCTAGATATATGTAGCCAGCCAAGGCAAGGTGATGGCATCTAAGCTTAACTCAATTTGATCTAGTTCTTTTTCAATAATAGTTACAAACACTCAGCAAGATGCTCGAACCATATGTGTACACAGTGGGAAGGATGGTTTGATGGATGATGCTGGTACCAAAATGAATGTGCCACACAATAGCTTAACCACTGCAGGGCCGGCCTCAAGAATCGCTCTGCCATCACCAAACTACTTTGGAAAATCGCACCTGCAAACCCGAAAACCCACGGTCGCACAAGAACGCAGCCAGCTTGGCAGGGTCAGCTGAAGCACCGTTATCCTGGATGGTCTTGACATCCGGCCGCGGTACACGTGCATCCGCCTTGACACGCAGGTCTGTCCTTCGCACAGCTGCAAGGGGATTTTTGACAGGTAAAAGGCTGGAAGCTAGTTCACAGGTCAAAGACCATGACAGATCGTGTGTCCGCCAAATCCGCACGTGCAGCAACATTCCCTGCCATGTATATGACTGTTCATGCTGAACGAACTGTCTGAATGGTTTGGCCCGTCAACGGGCATCTTCACCCACACAGACAGGGAGGTAGCACCAACAGATTCATACAGAAACAACTTATACATACATTGATATAATGCCTTGAGACACACACCTCTGTTGATGTTGCGAATGAGTGGAATCGCAGGCGAGTCGCTCCCCGAGGCTGGTATCTTGTTTGTTTTGCCAACTTCAGGCAAACCTTCGGCGCCAGCTGGATCGACATCAGGGCTTGAACATACACCTGAGCGAGTGGAAGGTGATGTTGAAGTGCAAAGTTTAGCTCGGCCACGGGGTGTCGGCGCGCTTGCAGTGTTGCTAACCTCACCTCCATCCTCCTGGTGTGTGATTTCTAGTTGCACAGTGGACGCCCTGGGGCTGTCTGGTGCACGTTGATACGTGTAATAAGTAGTCGTCCGAGATGATCCTTGTCGGTGGACAACAGTCGCTTGCTTCCCGCGAGATACGCCTGAAGCCTGGGCACGGACCGGTGCAAGGCGTGTGGCACAAGGCCCTAACTCCCTGTCATGACCGCCGAATACGGATGATGAGCGAAGACGTCCCGCTAGAGCAATCATATACGCGATCCGGTGGTTCTGCCTGCAGAAATTTTCACAGAGCGGGATGTCACTCCGCTGTCGCGAAAACATTGGAATTGGGAGTAATCAGCAAATCACACGAGTCCGACATATTCAACGCAACTTTCAGACACTCCGGATAGTGGACTGCGCTCATGGCGGACGTCCGGTATCTCGAATTGCACTGATGGGTTGATTGTTGACTGCGCGTTCGGGGCGTACAGGATGAATTGGTATAAGTAGATGTCGGGCCGATGTTTTGCAGCCTTGCCAAATCCTAATTATCTTGAAGTTAGGCAGCATGCAAGATTCAACTAATCTCGTGCTAGAGCAAAGACTGTCGTGCCATTTCCTGTCACCCTTGTGCGGCAACAGCTGGGAAATCAGGTAGAATCCTGGCCCGTGTACAAGCATGAGTCAGTTGTTGTAAGATGGTGGCATATATATACGTATATACTTTGATATGTAGCTGAACAATGTTGGACGTGAGCAATGCATGGCGTTGACAGCTGTGCTAGGGATGGGTGAAACACGCGTGTGGCGTGTCACGCACGCTGGTCACGTCACTCAGCGGCCACCAAATCGCCGGTTAGACCCCACACGACCTTCAGCTTGCACGCCTGGAAAGAAGGTTTGCTGTGCGTGCATCCATGAGCACATGGAATGTGTCTTTTTGGTGTCGTTCTGAAGATGAGGTTGGGTGCAGGGGTGCAGTGGTATCAAGTGAGCATACGACATCACACGTTCCAAGACAGGCTGTGATATGCAACATAAATTGAAGGGATGTGATGGCGCTGTGGCTACATGACCACACCCAGCGGTTGAGCAATAGTCGGAAGTACACAAGTGACACACACACCTCATACACGGACAACATGAAGATCGGCAGTATTCTGGCAACTGTTCCGCATAGGTATGATTCTACCAACTGGAGACAGGGCTCAGGAAGAATCGTTTGGGACATTTACATCATCATCACTACTGGGCACAGTAGTTTAAATCACAAACTCTCACCCAGCGCATGCGCGACAAAATGAGGTACCGCTTCTAGTCATGAGAGCAATTGTTGCAGGCGTGTGTATACACATACGACGTGTAATATGAAATCATTCGTCAGATCCCGCTCATGCAATCATGCTACCCAGTTACATTGCCACCGTTGCATCTCTCAAAGGCCACACATATAGATATCTCGCCTTTGTAGTCAAACTGCAGCAGACTGTTTGATGACTGCGTAATAAATCCCAAACGGGCCCTACACAATGCTGTTGGCAGCTGAAGCGATACGAGGCCAGATGTCGGCACACTCCTTGGCAACAGGTCCAGTAATTGCCGAACCTGCACAAAGATGAACAGCTCTCCAGATGGAACTGGCATGCTGATCACCATGAACAAGCGGCATGGTGCATAGGTTCAGGTGCACCAGAGCAGATCGATCATACCCTTCAAGTCTCCTTTTGGGTTCACAATAACGCCAGCATTGTCCTCAAAATATATAATGAGACCGTCTTTCCGGCGGAAGGGCTTGCGCTGGCGGACCACGATCAGTGGGTGCGCTACAGCGGGTCAGGAAAAGTAAGCGAAATCGACAAAGCATACAGACGCAGAACTTCCCCAGTTATTCAAGAGAGCGTACGCTTCTTTCGCAGATCGGGCTTGCCCTTCTTAACCGTGCCGAGGCACATATCGCCAGGGCAAGCCCCGGGAACACGGTTCAGACGAGCTCCCCAGCCGAACACAGAAAAAATGTAGAGATTCTTTGCTCCTGTGTTGTCAGCACAATTGATCAGAGATGCATTCCTGAGACCGAGGGACATGCGAAACTTGGTGCCGCCAACGGCAGCGCGCAGTTTCTTGGTCATGTTGGCACACACGCTGGCCGTAGCTAGATGTCAATCTGACCGGAAAGAGATGGAATGTGGCTGGCGTCACAGTTATAGGTAACAGTGAGCATCAAGCATTCGTATGCTAGGCCCCCGAGGAGGCTGGATGCATGCATTGGTCCACCAAGCCACTGGCCGCCTACAGTGATTCAAAGCCGGTGATCCTTGCGGAGGTCTGTGCCCGAGCTACGATCTACACGGACTGAACATAGCAGCGGTCTTGCAACGTGCTGTACATCCGAAGGTAGACGTCGGAGCAGGCTGCTTGGAGGGCTCTCGAATCACCAAATCGAGTTTGTTCGCTCACCAGCCCGCGTCCCTGCTCTTAGGTGACATAACATGTTTGGGTCAGTCACTGGCCCTGAAAATGTCAAGCAGCGATTCGAGACAGACCCGGTATGCAAACACCAACGCGAATGCACGTAGGCCAGGGAATTGGGGCTCAGACCCTGCCCGCGAGTACCGCCCGATTGGCCAACGTTATGGCTCTGTTCTTGTCCTCTCAGGTCCCAAGGTGAGCCTTTCTCGACTCGGATTGAACATGTGTCTTTGCGTGTACGGGGCGTGCGTTGTCTTCGGCCCGGCTCCGGTCAGAGCTTTCATGTCCTCATTGCCGCAGTCGGTCGCACGTATGAATCGGTGATGCTTACCGTGAGGCTCTTGTTATTCAGTATGCCCGTCCTGCTTTTTAATGCTGCATGCCACGCTGGTCAGAGGCAGGCAGGAAGCTGATCTTAGACCCGCACGATTGTCACTGTCGACCTGTTTCGGACATGAATTAGCCCGCTTGTTATAGTGAGCTTGACAGTCTCTTGGGACCGTTTGTGAAGGCAGCATCATGCCGTCGTCATTCGATCCTTGGGTCTCTCACTGTTTGGGATTTCTTGCAGCGTAAGCAGTCGGGTCCTACAGTAAGAAAACCTGTTCCCAGGCCAGTCAATCTCCCATCACAGCGGAAGGTGTGCTCCTGAACTCTTTGCTGTGCCTCAGTGGCGCTTGGCTTGTGGGTGTGTAACGTGAGCCAGTAAGGGCGTGTTTAGTTGTGTCAAACTTAATTGGACTTCATCGACAGACCTTCGCCGAGGCGGTGGACTTATTTTGTGATCGCTCGCCATGTCGATGACGATGTGTTCAAGCGTACACCTCGGCAACACGTTCAGCGGACAGTGTTCGGTCGCGTAGTCTCGCTGAGCCTAAGATATATCTGGTTGTTGAGGGTTCGTTTCGATTTTTTATTCGTCTTCCAGGATCGCCAAGCGGAGGGGTCATTGCTCAGCAGCAAGCAAACCCGCACAGAAGACAGCGCCCAGTCCGAGAATACAGCTCAGTCCCTGAATTCGCATACGTGGCATAATTCAACCGGAACTTGGACGTCTCCTCAAGAGAATTCTCATCGCACAGATGAATATGGATTCCCCATTCGATCTGAGGCTCCCATCAATGCTCGTGAATTCCCCTCTTTAGCCGCATCCAAACAAGCCCCTGCGGGCAAGAAAACCTCTCAGCAAGATCAGGTGCGTATTTGCTGGCGTTTTGGTGTTCAACGGTGATGGCGCCCACTGTTGTCTGACAGCGTGGCAACAAGCAGGCAGATGCATATTTCTCCCTTGACGATCGAGATACTCTGCCACCAGCGGATGGTGACAATTTCAGGGCGTTCGGATCAAAAAGGTGGGTACCCGACATCTTGAAGTTCCTTTTGTGGGTGGGTGGACTGGAATGTATAGTCACCTCGAAAGCATTTGCGCAGAGACGATCGAGGAGATGGCCATCAGGACTGGCGCAGCGGACGTGGCGATCCTGGATCAAGGGATGAAGAGTTTGAGGGAGTACGGGCGTTCCCTGGAGGTCGCAATGCAGAATCCCGCCGTGGAGCATTCGGCTTCAACAACACGGATGCCGAACGCCGGGGGGGCTCTGGAAGCACAGGCTTTCGGAGCCGCTCAGGTGGAAGCAACGCATTTGGAGGCCGAGTTGGGTCACGGCTGGATGATTACGGCATGCGCCCGGGGAGTTCCCCGGGCGCTGACAAAGGTTCACCTGGGCCAAGGCCTGGTGACGACTACGTTGGCCCAGCAGCACAAATCCTTGGCGCAGCGAATACGATTATCACCTCAACATTGCTGGGTTCGGGTATAGCAGGACCAGCTGCTGCTGCACAGGTGTGCAACGGTCTCACCAAGCATCTGGAAGTTCGCGTTGTTTAGTGCAGCCTGATTGACCTCGGTGTTGTTGACTGTGCACAAACACTGTCGCTTTGAACAACTGGCTGAGATGCCCAATTCTCATCAGAAGATCTGGACACAGGGAGATGATGAGGAAGATGAAGACGAGGACGAGGAACTGCAGCGGCATTACAAGGAGCTCGAGGCAATCAAACAGGAAGAGGAGGAGAAGAATCGACAGCGTGTGCTTGCTGCTGAAGCCAGCTCTGTTGATGGCGGCGGTGAAGAGGGTGATGAAGGTGATACATGGGAAGATGCTGCAGCCGCCGATGATTCTGTGGACCATGCGAAGTCTGGTGACGATGTCATGGGTCTCAAGCCCATTGACCATGAAAAATGGCTGCAGCGACAGGTGTGTTATGCATTCACATACTGTTAGTGCGGCCTGGATCCTGTCACAAATCAAAGATTGTCCGATACAACTGTGAAACATGTGCAGCCATTCTCAACCTGCACGATAGATGCTGTCGCGAATACGACAAGCTCTAGAACACGTGCAGGCAGAGCTTGAGGAAGAGGACAGGCAAAGGCGTGAACGCGCTGAAGCGAAGAAACGTGAACTGGAAGAGGCCATTACAAGGCGAGAGGAGGTAAAGCAACGTGCTGCAAGAGAGGCCGCGAGGGAGGCATCAGAGGCAGCGCTGGCAGCGTTGGCTGCTGCAAATACTCCAATTCCGCTGCAGCAGCCGCAGCCACAAATTGTTCCCCCTCCTCCGCCTCCACCGCCTCGCATGCAAGTGCCTGCAGCTGATCTTCCTGCACATGCTCCGACTGGGTATGATACTCTCCAAGGCTTTGGAGCGGACAGCGCCGTGCCCAGGCAGGAAGGAGTACCTCGCCGTCCAGAAGTTGTGCCAGCGCCTGCACCTGCACAACCTGCTTGGACTCAGTCTTTGTACGCACGCGAAGCTCCAAAGCCAGCGGTGGACGTAATTATTCCACCGCCGCCACCACCCCCGCGAGCTGAGTCTTGTCAAGATACCACCAAGTCTGTTCATCAGGAAGGCTGGCAGGATGAGTGGCGCAGTGATGGCGGGCAGAGCCATGCAGGCAGGGAGCTAGGGCATCGTGTGCAACGGGACGGTGGCAGAGAGTCGCGAGGCGATGGACTGTCACAGGGCCACGGGCGTAGCAGACGTGGCGACGGTGGCCCGCGTGTCGCTGAGGGCAGAGGCGGTCGTAGCAGGCCGTCCACATCTGCGCTCACAACGCCAGGAAGTAACACTCCTCAGGCTTCATCCCGAGGCGATGGCCAGCATGGTGATGCAGGCTCAACGACGGCATCTGCAACACCATCTGATGCAGATGCTGCCGCAGTAGCAGCAGCAGCTAAAGTAGCCAAGGCGATGGAGGGGTATGCCCTGTCTTTGCCCACCGTGCTGCCATCAAAAGGTACCAGCAAAGACAGTTCGGGTAAGCAGGCGGTTACAAATGGCGTCGAAGAGATTGCAAGCTCTACTTCACCTCCGCTTACTGTTCCTCCTACGACGCGGGATGATGCAGGGCTGTACAGCAGCTATGGTGGTGGTGCAGCCCTGATGCCTGCGTCTGACGCAGTGCATACACTGGAGCGAATGGACAAGCGCACTAGCATGTTTGATGGAAAGGAAGATGGTGAGTCCCTCTTGACACAGACTTCATGATGATTCTTTGCATTAGTGCAGGAACATGCATGTGTTGTGCATGTTGCGACTGAGATTGTGATGGAATTTTGTTTTGCCTCTGTACCGCCCTAAATCAATCGTGTTATACAGGAGAAGACCTTTTGCCATCTAACATCTTTGGCGGTGATGATGCTCTTTACTCTGGCAATACTGGCAAGTCAGCAAGTACTGGTGTCGTGCCCTCAAGGCCGTCACCGCTGTTGCCAATGCATGACCCTAGCTTTGGGCCTCCTCTGCCGGCAGCCCAGAGCAAGTCAGTCGCTGGGTCCGTGCATGTTTCCCGAGCGTTTTCGTCACCTGACCATCCGAGTGCGTTGCCGCTGGGCAGCCCCGCAGCGTTTGGTGCACCCTCTCAGCCACACCAGACCGTCCGTGACCGTCTTCCTGAAGAAGTGCCGTTGTGGGGCCGATCTCATGACTGGGCGCCGCCTCCACCTCCCACAACATTGCATCATTCAACCGATCTCCACCTTCACACTGCGCCATTCCACCCGGGAGATGTCTCAACTTACATGCCTTCAACAGCCCCCACGCAACAGGCTGCAGCGAGCAACCCTCCGCCATCCTTCAATGCCTTTGGCTATCCCAGCTCCACATATTCCGGCTTCGGCATGCAGCAGCAATCTTATTCTCTCAATGCGGTCTTCCAGCAGCCAACACAGCCCCTGCTCCCCACCAGCAAGCCTCCTGACTGGTCTAACAATGCACCCTCTGGTATCGGCTGGCCATCCGTTACCCCTCCTGTTGCGGGTCACACTAACAATGTTCATCCAGTTATGACATCTGAGAATCAGGCCTTTGGCATGCGACCTGCTGCTTCTCATGGCTCGTTCCCACCCAACGGCGCAGCACCGCAGGCCCCCTCAATTCCTGTGGGATCGGTCTCACACCCGCATCAGCGTCGGGTCGAAGTTGAAATGAAGCTTCCAGACACTCTCGGACTAGGTGCTGGCTCAGCCGTCTCCAAGGTCCCTTTGACATCAACAGCAACTGCAACATCTGCTCCTCCACCAGCAGGTAATGCCAACTCCCGCAGCGGCCGCGTGAATCGTGGCAATAGGGGCGGCAATAGTTCTGGCCCGCCGCCACCACCCCCTCGCAGCAGCGGGGGGCGTGGGGAAGGTAATCAGTCAAGATCTCGCGGGACAGATACAGACCGCCAGGGCCAGAATCAGAGCAGCGGTGGGGGTGGATCCCGCAGGCAAGGCTTCCGAGGCGGCAGGGGTCGTGGGCAAGGTCGCAGGGGGCGAGAGCGTGCCGAGCCTGGCCCAGCACCTAGTGCGAACGCAGTTTAGAGCATGTCCTTGTGTCTTTCAGGCCATGCCTACTGTACCAAGCATGCTGCCACTCCTGTCTGGTGCCATTTTCCGCCTGCAGGCCATGCCTACTGTGGCAAGTTGCCCATTGATCATGTGGTCATCTTGTTTCCTGGCTGATGTCTCAACTGACCACCCACCCTGCCTGCTGTACACAGGGACTAGATGGAACAGGTAGCTTTGTGCACCTGAAGGTGGCACCATGATACAGCAGGTTATGGTTGCAAAATTTTGCCCGCGGGCCATCATCATCAACCTGCTACATGAGGCACCAGTTGCCACTGGGACCAGGCGACGTGTTGATGGTGCTGTGCTTGTGCACCATGTGTGTAACTGTCATTGATATGCACATAGCGTCCATGCAGGCCGGCGTGTGCCGTAATGTATGACCCCTCTTCTCATCCTTGACATCGCTTTCCAGCATGGAGCTGGTTGCTCTGGCATACATGTGCATTTCTACCTGAGTTGCTGCACATATGAACGTAGAATTGGTTCACATGCTGGCACATGGCTTCATGTCATTCAGTTTTCCCTGAACACGACCTTCACACTGGTATTTGGGGGAGAGTTCAGGTCGCTCAAGCAGTGATCAGGTGAGTCCCACCAGCGACTCTCAATAATCCAGAGGCTTGGTGTGTTTGTGATTGAACCGGGTATATGCCTTGTTGGGAGTCGCTGTCAGAGTTGCACATTTAACAGTTTTATCTGGAACAGCGCGCGCATGCTGGTCCTTCATATTTGCACGAGATTCTGTCTACATTGAGCTGTGCAGCTCCTGAGACAGATTGGCATTGTTGGTGGACGTTGCCTTGAGGCAAACTTGTATCACATTCATGTGGGATAAGTTCTCCTGTTGAGGCTGCCTTGGCCTTGACACGCTTGTCAGTCATGACATATGTATACACTGTTGCAAACAGAAGTGCGATGATGAGCGGGCAAGAACGGCTTTTGCACCTTGGATCTGATCAGCACCATGCTGTCAACTTCCACATACAACAGCACTTTGCGCTCTCCTGGCTCCAACATAGTGCCTGTAACTTTTGCATATTGGCCGCTGTGTCCGTGATTGATGTCAAGCAGCTGTTGCGTTTGACCGCAGCTGCACTGAACTCTGTCAGCACCTGAGTTGCAACCCAACGTTCCTTCGCCTTCTTAATAGCCCTGCAGCAAGTTATGCCGGGCAGCTTGAACACCCCATCAGTTTGTCAACCTATTGCAGGTATTATGGATGAAAGCGTGAAAGTTGTAGCCGCGCGCCACCGCTCATACTTTGCCAGCGTTCCTCCTGCCCCTCAGCTGCAGCGCCACCTTGGTCACCACGCCATGCCCCCTGTATGGATGAGAGTCACAGCCAAACTCATGAATCCATCAAGCAAATCTGTCAGTAGTACCACCCCGCTGCCGTCAGTGATCAAGCCTTTTACGCGGTGTATGTCAGGCTCGTGCATAGGGCCACACTGACCCATTCTCCCTACGCAGCGCCACACCGCAGTGTTGGTGTTGCAGTGCAGCCCCCAGATACCAGCGTTCTTGTTACAACACAGCCCATGCTCAACGTCAATCGGTCAAAACATGTTCAAACAATCAGACATCACATCCCTAGATCTCTAGAAGCAGAATCAAGGACCTCTCGCCCCTGAACAACCAGCCACCAGAACAGGGTGAGCACGCTGTTGGTGAAGGATGAGTAAAAAACCGACAACGTGCCCCTTCACACGCAGCTGAGCATCCGCTATACGTCTTTTTCCTTCTGGAAGCTGTCTCCCATTTTCTGCAGCAGAGCGTCAAACCGCAGTTCGCCCCCTGCGCAAACCACTCTTCTACCTGCCTCATGCAAGCTGCCGCCGGTGAATGCGTCATGAACCTTCAGTCGCCCCCACCTCGGCATGTCGGTCTCATTCTTGTGCGCATACCTCCACAACGTAACCATGGATACCGTCCTGCACATCGCTGGGAGCGCGGTGGGGCCGTGCTCATGAGACTCTGTGTCAAAGGTTGCGGAGAGCAGAGCCACGTGGCAGAGAGCAGAGCCGCATCGCCGTCGGGCTCCGTGGCGAGGCCCGCTCCGCTGTGGCGCAGGGGCAGGTGCGGCTACTCCTCGGAGGTGTCTGAAAATGGGAGTGGCGCGCGATTCGGTGTATACAGCTCCCGAACAGGTACCAACCTGAAACCCCTAAGAGGAACTATCAGTGACGGGTTCCAGGATCCACATTGCCTCTTGTCAAGCAACCGATGCAACCCGCCTCGGTGATCCACTGCAGGTTGCATTGCTAACCTCATGTGCACACTGCACCACACCTAGGCGTCAGTCACCATGCAGCGTTCACACGCCGCAGCTGCCATGTCATACTACAGGAATTGGCTGTCAACATCCACGTGACGATAGAGGCCAGCCTATGGCACC
This sequence comes from Ulva armoricana, assembly GCA_032360965.1. NCBI lineage: Eukaryota > Viridiplantae > Chlorophyta > Ulvophyceae > Ulvales > Ulvaceae > Ulva > Ulva armoricana. Next base: position 5,368,718 of record JAUMHO010000006.1, read on the forward strand.
AGCACCTGATCGAGGCCGCATGCCCATCTGCTCCGCATCAGGCACCGATGGCATGCACACTGTCACTGAAGCTCACCCACCGCCCAACATCTGCCTGCGGCGCTCATCTTTACTGTTACACGGAAGGGGTTGCTCATCGGGGCAGCCCACAGTGCACGTACGCTTCCGGCACTCTGGCATGAACACACCATTCTGTGCCGTCATCCAGCCTCTGTGCCGCGTTGCATGCACGTGCACTCGCGCATCAAAGCCCAGTATCGGGTGTGCCCATGTGTAGTTCTTCCTCCCTGCTGCCTGCAAGCCCACCGCCGGCCCTGTGCAGCCTGCTGGCGCCAGTGTGTGCGGGCGACTCTGGCTGTGCGGTGCCCCCCCCTGGCATCGCCTGCGCTGCGGCGCCGCCGTCGCCAGACACCATGGGCCCCACAGGGGATGTCACGATCGGCCCTCCCGGGGACATCACCATCGGCGAAGCCACCACCGGCGAAGCCACCACCGGCCCCACAGGTGGGGTGGCCACCGATCCGGACGCCACCGATGCTGATCTCCCGGTCGCGGGCGCAGCGCCCCCCGCAGGCGTTGCCGGCGCTGTAGCCGCGGAGGGTGCGGGGTGGTGCACCGCCGCCGCCGTCTCGATGCGGGCCGGCAGCCGCTTCCACGGCTGGCCGCCGAGAGGTGCTCCACCGGTGCAGCTGCGCAGCAGCTGCCGCAGCGGCTGTGGCGCCCAGAATAGCTGCTGCGCGGTCGGCTCGGCAGACCTGCCTGACTTGCTGCTCCGCATCTCATCATACGGCGGCAGCTCATGCGTGCCGCACGACCCATCCAGAGCCTCCACCAGCATCAGCCCCCGTGCCCCAAGGATATCAGAAGACGCTGATGCCCCAGGCCCGCCTCCTCTGCATGCCATGCCACTGGCCTCCCAAGAGCTCAAGCCACGCAGAGTAGTGCAGACACGGCATACGGAAAACAGGGGCCACCAGGTGCCGGCAAGATCAGCCTGTGTGGAAGCGGCTGATGAGGGCACGGCGGGATAGCGATGGGGAGCGCACAAGGCCTGAACGTCCTTCATGCGCTGGTGTGGCAGCAGACCGGACACAGCGTCTGGGCCATAGCGGGCGCGCTTCCGCGCAAGGTGCGCGTTCGCGCCGCTCGCATCCCTCAGCTCTTCCTGCACCACATACATGCCGGTTGCACACGCCAATTCTCCCCACGAGAGTCACTGTCGTGTGGAAACGGCCGTGGCATGTCAACCGCACAGGGTGGCATGGCCTCCCCATGCACTGTCCCGCAGCTCCCACGTTGCGACGGAGCAGTGAGGGCAGCTGCCATGGCGTCCTGAGATCAACGATTTCCACGGCGGCGGCACGGACCTCGGGCGGGTGATGTCACAGCATTCTGAAGCTAATGCATGGGGAGCGGTGGGGAATGCATGGCAGCGCGCTGTGTGGGATGCGCACATGCCGGAAGGCGTGCACAAACATGGGACGGCTGGAGGCGCGCTTGGCACCCAGGATCAGCGACTGCATGCCGGCCGGGCTGATGCTATGCGTGGCGGAGTCGGCCTTACAGTGTAGCAGCGCGACGGCGGAGTGCATGGCGGCCTTGAGACACAGGTACTCTCGGTTCTTCTGCATCTCCTCGTCAGTGGCTACAGGTGCCTTGATGGCCGCCGACATCTTGCGGATGTTGGATGCGACCTCCCGGTGCACGCTGGTCGAGATCTTGTCCATTCCCATCGGTGCACCCTGATGGCCCCGACAATCCTGCTCGCGGTAGACATACCGGACCTGCACCACCACTGTGCCGCTTACACGATGCACTGCGTCAGGGTAGCTCCAGGTGTCAACGTGTCCATGGACACGGCAGAACCCGCATACATACACGCAACACAAGATGTCATGATGCGACTGTCCCCGCGCCTCTCGCAGTCGTACTGCAACACAAGACCGAGTGGGTCACATGCAGTGGATGAATGGGTGTTGCGCTGAACGAAGTCAAGACGGAACCGCCAACGCTTGATGCGACTATCTCCGTGGCTCTCTTTGGAGTAGTACATGCGGTTAGGCGGCTCATTGCATGGCGGTTAGGCGGCTCACTCAAGGACTGCAGGTACACAGAGTGGGCCAACATGACAGCGCAGAGGCTCTGTAGCCAGGGGCTCTACGCGAGCACAGGACGCCCCTCGCCGAGACGGGGCCGCCGGGGGGCCGGGGCGCACCCAGTCACACCATGTCGGCACAAAGACGTGGTGGTCAAAGCTCATGCCAAAGCAGCGGGTGGCTGCGCTGCTGATGTCGCTGTGGTCCTGTGGGCTGCGCGCGAGCTGCAGCGTGCGGCTGAGGAAGACGCGCCAGAAGTGGCACACATGCACGACGAGCCTCCCCTCGACCGTGCCGCACGCCTGCTGTACCAGCGCCGGCGCCACCAGCGGGCCCCCGGCCAGCACCGGTGCCTGCACGCACCTCCACCCTTGGCGGTCTTTTGTTCAGCAGCCGTGCGCCCTGCATGCATGTGTGTGCAGCTGCCGCACACTGGGCCCATGGCGCACCAGCACCCACGCTTGTCGATGGCAGCAGAAATGCTGGAACACACACAAATCAGCCAAGAGGGCGCCCTGCTATGTTGGTGACAGATAGGGCACTGAAGACAAGACGCAGTGCGAGCTACTGCAGTCGTGTGCTGCGCAAGGTGTGCGGTGGCGTGAGTTTGTCCGTGCACGAGCCACGGTGAGCGGTTGCAGGAAGCCAAGCCTACATCTGGTATCCCGTCTTACTACTGCTGACGTCGGCCGAGCGCCACCGGGCGGACCACCTTCTGCCGAGTTCACTGCAAGCACAAGAGCAGTGCCAAGGGTAGCATAGCAGGGGCGCCACAGGTGGTGTGGGACAAGCGCCAGTGCAACGGAGCTGCACCGAGCGCCGTCGCTGCAGCGCACCCGCAGGGTCGTCTGGAGGCGGACGAGCTTCTCCATGAGCTTGGCAAAGTAGGGATCGCGGCCGCACCGCACGCCAGCGCTGTGCTCCAGTATCCACTCCGCGTCCGCTGCCGCAGCCGCCTCGAAGCGGCGCATCTCTAGCAGCATGTAGTACATCAGGGCCACTGACCACGTCAGCCACGGCTTGGCAAAGTCGCCGCGCCGCCGCAGCGCTGCCATCATCTGTATAGCCCCCGACACAACGTCACATCGTTTACAACATACAAAACTGTGCTGCAGCTACTTTGAGATGCGACAAGTCAGAGGGAAAGACGGTGGGTCACCGTGACAGCGGCTACACGGGCAGTTGCAGATTTCTATCCATAGGTTGTCCGTCAGGCTGCGCGCAGCTGTGTGGTGCCCCAGATGGGACACGCAATTCAACGGCAGCAGAAGCACAGGCAGGGGGTTATCAGGGGGATGCTGTGGGGTGTACATTGCCCCCGTTGGTGCTGTTGCCTCTGTTGTCCACGGCTCAGTCACACGGGCGGGACGCATCCCAGCCCAGAAGAGCGAGCGCCAACGAGTTCTCTGCGAGCGCCAACGAGGCGCACAGTGGAAGAGGCAGGCTGAGGGAGGCCGGCCCAGGGGTGCACGTACCGCCTCAGAGATGTGCAGAGACGCGGCGTCCATGCCGACGACGGGCCGCCAGCAGAGGCTCCACTGCGAGAGGTGGTCCAGCGCCAGCGCGAGGCGCTGCTTGATGCGCAGCTCAGCCACCAGCACTTCGACTTCCGCTTTCTCCTCCTTGCTTGCCACTGCACAACAGGCACGCCTTAAGGCACCACCCACCGCTGACCCCTCGACTTCAGCAGGCTGTAGAGGCAGGTCTGACACAAGTTACTGCTTGGGCGGGGTACCGGCACAGTCGTGCTGCCGCAGTGCCTCTCGAGGCCGATACCTCCGAACTCCAGGCATAAGTAGGTTGGTGCGATCATGGACGGCGGGCGATGTCTCCAGCAGCTGGTGATGAGCGACGTGCATGGCCAGTGCACGTGGAAGCAGGGTTGTGCAGTATTGCCTGGTACAGCTCTTCGCAGGTGGGGGCCTCGGGAATGCTGTAGCTGTGTGTTACTGAGAGGCATGCTAGGCAGTGTGCTGGCCTCAGCAGGGGTCAGCGGGTGCGCACCGTGAAAGAGTAACGGGACGACTGCGAGCTTCAGTGCGATGAGTTTGGCCTGGCGCATCATGAAGTCCGGCATGGCGGCCTTGAGGACGCTGCCGACGACGATGACAACAACGTGCGTCATGATGCCGTGTTGTAACCGCACACAGCGCCACGCGAGAATGTGTTCCACATCAACAAACGTTGTCCCCTGCTGCAGCGCGAACGCCGCGCGGTATCCTAGATACACCCCTGCACCCACCCGATCAGTCCCTCACATGAGGCAATGCATGCCCTGGATGCAGGTGCCTGGGTGCACCTTGATGTGGTGCGGGTCCATAGGCAGCCTGCGGCTGACGTGTGGGGCTCACTGGAGTGGACGCCCCCTGCACAAGGTGCATGAGGGGGGAGCTGGTCAGAAACAAGAGGTGTAGGTAGCGCGAAGGGCGCAATGTGAGTTCACAGAAGGGAGGCTGGACATACCCTCAGCGATGGTGCTGTACAGGTCTGGCAAGGCAGGCAGCCGCGAGACAAAGGGGCACGCCGCGGTGTAGCGCTTGACCGCGTCTGCCGACAGCTGCACGCTCCGGGCCGCATCACTGCCGGTGACCGCGGCACTGCTTGCATGGGTGCCGTCAGGGTGGACAAGGTCGTATGATGTGGCGTCGCCAAGCGTGAGGAGCTCGACGCGGCAGCTGCGGTGGAACACGCCAGCGGCGCCGCTCGCTGCAAGGTCTGACACGAGGGCCAATAGGCCCGCGCTCGACGGCGTCCACTGCAGGCGCACCACCGTGCTGCCCTCTGCCAGCCACGGCAGCCTCGACACCAGGCGCACCTGCAGCCACGCAGCGTCACGCCTGCCCTGCCTGCAATCACGGCACACCTGCCAGCGTAGCTGCCTGCAGCCAGGACACGTTCGGCCATCGGTGTCGCATGCATCATGTCGCACGCGTGTCTCGGCACAGTGCAGGCAGCAGCGGCGGACTGCATCTCGGGAACGCTGGCGCGTTGGCTGTGCCTCACATCGAAGATTTTGTCATGTCAGCCTCAGCCTCAGCACACAGCACACAGCACACAGCACACAGCACACAGAATCCGCGCACCTTGATGCGGCGCTGGCCGCCATGCGACTGTAGATCCCGCAAGTCCAACACCACGACGGCAGGCGCGTGGCCGGCACGCATGCTGCCCAGCACTGCGAGCATCGTGCCGTCGGGGCTCAGGCAGCCGTGTGCCCTCTCGCGGCGGGGCTCTGCGGCCGGCGCCAATGCCGCTGATTGCAGAGGCTTGGGCCGATTCGGCAGCTGGATGTGCTTCGACTCGAGGCTGCAGATGGCGCCGACTCTGCTGCTGTCTGCAATTGGTACACACCGCACGATCCAGCCGCCGCTGGAGGTGGCGGGCAGCTGTAGCAGCAGCAGTACGCAGCGGTGGAGGCGGTCCGGCATGCAGAAGACCCCCACCGGTTGAGCCCCACCGGACAGGCGGAAATCGATTGGCTCAGCGCCTGGATCGCACCCGAAGCCACTCTGCGGCGGGCAGAACGGGCTACCCACGAGGCTGGCACACTGGATGTGCACAGGGGGAGGCGCGTCGGGGTGCGGCACCGAGAGGGCCGTGGGGCTCTCCTGCCAGCCGTCGACAGCGAGGATGATCTGCAGGCGACCCCCCCATGCGGCGCTCACGGCGCCGTTCTGGATGGAGGCGCCCTCCCGCAGCAGCGCACACTGCTGCGGTGTGCTGGGTTGCCACGGCGACGCGGCTTGGGCGACGCCGGGAGCCTCGCCGGAGGTGGACGAGCGCAGGCGGAAGGGCGAATACTGGTACAGTGTAAGTTTGGCGTCCGAGTAGAGCACGGCGATGAGCGGCTTGTGCGGCCTGCATGCATGGAGCATGGGTATGGGTATGGCGTGCGAGCCGTGTCACAGCGGTGCCTACGGAGAGACGTTGGCACGCGTTGGGCAGCAGCGGGGATACGGTGTTGGTGGCACATGTGGCCCACGAATGCCACGGCATGACCGAGAGGGCTCGGGGCTGTCACCTGACCCACTCTTGCCGTGGCGGAAGTTGGCCGCTTTCTGCTGCACCAGTGTCTTGTGTTGTGAGTGTGAGGTGCTCTTCTGCGGTGAAGGGCTCGGCTGAAGGCGCGAGGGGCGAGAATGGAACCTTGCAGGATGAGTCGGACGATGCAGATGGGTGCGCATAGCGATGTTGGTCCAGCGTGGTGGGCCACCGCAAGGACGGAGGCGGCTTCAGCCAGTGTGCGGACGCGACTGGAATGCCCGGCGCTATTGCGCAGACTTCATGGAAGTGCCATGTGTTGAAGAATCGCCAGTTCACGCTATGTGGCTCACCCCTGCATACAGCGAAACCTTCGAGACCACACAATCTACCAACTTAGTTTGAATCACGACGGCCTAGACTGGTTACATGGGGGAGTAAGTTTCGCGTGAATGCCGGTCGTGGCATGCGCCGGTCGCCCGCCTGTGCATGAACGTTATACATGGGAAGACGACTCCGGCACACCTTTCCGATGACGACATGCTGAGCACCCCCACGTGATCCGTACACTTGAACATCAACATCTCTTCCACTCCTATCGGGCTCCACTCGATGCTGTCGATCGGAGCTGACGCCAGTGTCCTGGGTACGCGTACCCATACCTGGGAGGAAGGGGAGGCCAGCGACACGATCAGGATACAGGCCCGGCCATCTGAGTCAATGCCATACACACCGATCAGCCCAGAGTGATGTGAACATGCGATGCTTAGCGGCTTCTGGAACGCGCACGACAATTGAATGTCCAGCGCACGATCGAGGGCATGTTCACTTGGCTCACTTTGGAAGATCATCAGCAAAAGCACGACGTAGAGCCACAAGATAGATCGACACAGAGCTGCTAGTCGACCATCCTCAAATGCGTCGTGATACGCATCCGCAGTTGAGCTTCAAGAATGACATGGGCGCCCTGAACTCAAGGGCAATGCCACCGGCCTGCGACAGCATCTCCAAATCATCCGGCGCATCACTTACACACAAATTTATCCACTTTTTTCTGTCTTGGCTCTCTGTCATGCAAGTATCACTGTAGTCATCGTCACGAAGATGCTGAGAACCCAGTGGGACTCACGGTACTTGAAGTGCACCTGTCACCACCGATCGAACATCTTGCATGCTACTTTACTCCTAGAAAACAAAAAACTCACGCCGCTAGATCCAACCCGGTGCCATTCAGTACCCCTGTCCATGCAGCCGGTCGAAAGCTGTCCTGATGCCCCTCCTCAGCATTCAGGTTTCTTGCTCAAGGTAATGCGCATGTGCAGGGTGGCTTTGAGAAGAGGGGGAAGGCCCCTAAGGCCGGGTGTTCCACTGTGGCAAGTGTACTGAAGACCGTATGCAGTTCAGATCATACTCCCCACAGCAGCCATGGCGTTCACCTGCGCATCAGCCAAAGACATGTGCACTGGTGTTGCAGCCTTCCGTGGCTGCATCGAGGCACAGGGTGTTGTGCTTGCAGCTAGCCATCAGAAAGCGCGGTGGCCGCACTAACACGCACATGCCTGCCTGGGGGAAAAAAATTCCCCAACCATCATGACATAGGATCGATATGTAGCGCCCACTGCACATTGTCGCACTACCACAGGCATTCCTTACGTCACACAGGCCAGCAGTCAACAAGCGTTGGACAAGTGTTGGTGGGGAGTTGCAGTATGGCAGCGTACTCAACAGCTAGCAAATACAAACCAAACATTCATGCATAGGTATTATCTGTTACACCTACTGACTCTCAGGCTAGCTAGTACATTCACACATTCGCAAGCGCAGCTTGATTGGGGATGCCACATCACGCCGAAAGCACAGCCATCAGAAAACCGCACGGACTGCGACTTTCCCATGCTATGCAGCCTTACAGAACATGGTCATTGGGGCAGGTCAAAGAGTCGTCAATAATCCAGCCCTGGCTACAAATACCGCCGGGAACAGCTCCACAGTCGCTTTGCCCCGGCAGCCGTGCTGGCTCCGGGGGCATGGCCGTGTTGCCCCGCGGCACACACACATGTCCCGGCCCAGCAGCAAGAAAACCAGCAAGTTAATCAGTCAAAAAATGATACCCCACCCGCTCTGCAGCACGACATAGTGTTGCTGTCTATACAGTGTCCACGGTTTTGTGTTGTCACCCGGACAGCACGCTCACCACAAAACACAGCCCGGCGACCCTCAATCTGCATACATCAGATCGGGCTGACGCCACGCGCCAGCTTCCAGCTAGGGCAGAGGGCGCAGCCACGCCGCAGAACCATGATGCAGCTGCAGGCGTGCAGGCACATCGGGGGCAGCCTCCAGCCACGCCTTTGCATCAGCATCTGTGCTAGCATTGCACCTCCACCTCTACAACGTAACGGGCCTGCCTCATTCCCAGCCTGGCTGTTATTCACCGCTGCTCACACAAATGTTACTGGCCTGTGCGTGGCGCCTTGCCCACCTGCCAGCACAAGCAACCTCTGCCACCCGTGCAGTCAGTGCCTCTGCCCAAGTGCAAGTTTGGCACTGGCTTATTTCTCATGCAGAAGCCTGGAAAGTCCGGTGGGATCAGCAGAAGCCTTAACCGTAGTAGTATTCGTACGGGGAAGGGCCACACTGCAGGGTGACGTCGTTTTTCGTGCTCGGGTCCAGGTCATATGCTAGGGCCTCAGGGTCGTTGTCAAAGTTTCTGCAAGCGCCTGACTTTTGCATGAGAGTGCAGAACTTGGTCTTGGGGGCATAGTATGAGCACTCGCAGCCTTCCGTCTTCTCGCAGCGTGTGTCACACCTCTCCCGTGTGGCTGACCTGCAGGGCAAGTGTGTGGTCGCACACACACACATATACACACACACACACACACACACACACACACACACACCCCTGGATGTGTGATTGGGTGGTCTGATTCGAGACTTGTACGGTGTTGCGTGATGCACCTGTGACCGTGCCCCTCTTCGATGTAAACACATACACCCCTATATGTGACATGATTCATGTCACTGACACCCCTTTCAATAGGCACAAAAAAGTTCCCCTGTGACAAACTGATATCCTCCCTGAGCATCATGTGGGCAGCAGCGTGGGCAGAGCTGATGACCAAATTTAGACATGAATGCTGCGTGGTTGTGATGTGACATGGAGCAACCAAGTATACAACCCATGAGTAATGAGTGAAGTTCTGGACTGAGAGGTTCCATCTAGAGATTGAATGTTTGCAAACATAGCGGAGAGAGGCAACTGCATGTACGCAACCACCTGCAAACTATTCCACCCAAAACTCACTATGAGTTGAGCACCAGGCACTGGTAGCAGGTGATATCACGCCTTTTTAGATTACGCAGTCCAAAGGGCTACACCCAGATGATCTGGCTCACAAAACTGTATTTGGAAGCAGCCAGCCTACCAACATGGGGAGGAAGGCATTTCACATGCCTCTTCGTGTGAACAGTTATGCAACTCATTAACTCCACATCGTCGAGGATGACTCAACATGCAACCAAAGCATGAGGGAAAGCAGGCAACATGTGAGAATACATGGCAGCAGCCACCTTGCACAAAGTCCAAGCAGCCCAAGCACAGCTGCAACGGAGGCATACCTCATAGTCTGCGTTCCAGGAAGCACACAGTCAGGCCCGCAAAAGGTGTTGGAATCCTGGAACGTGAAGGAGCCTCCTGCAATTCAGTAAGAGGCCATCAGTGCCAGGGACTGGCTTTGGCAGCCTTTGCACCTTGATCTACCTCGTCTCTACTGCTATCAACAGTAGGATACCACCCTGCTCTACTTCCATGTGGCATCTGCCATAGACAATGCCGTATGCATGAAATTCTCAGCGTGCATGCATCTGAGCAAAAAATATCCCAGTGATCTCGACGCACTTGTGAGGAGTGCATGGTCTCGCCAGTGAATGCAGGCCAACGGCCGAGCACAGGCCCCAGTGGTGCCTCGCACACGCCCCCTCGCACCGTGCACGGGAACGGGGAGCACCACAAGCACGGCAGCCACCAGTAGACAGCAGGATGCGCACCGCTACTGCAGACATCGTCCCAGATGCCAAACCAGTCCACGGGGTCATAGGGGTCGTCCGGCCAGGATTCCCTCACCGCCTTGGACGCCCTGTAGCCACACTTGCTGATTGCGCTGCGGATGCGTGTGAAGTCAACCTCGGTGCCCACCGCCGCCGCCTCGCACTCGACGTTGGACAGTGCACAGAAGCCTGAGCCCGTCTTGAAATTTGTCGGCCGGAAGAACGCACAGCCGCAGTCCTTGTTGGCCTTGCAGTCCGCCGCGCACGCATTAATCGACTTGGACCTGCACCAGCTGGCCCTCACGCACGTGCCTGATGATGATGCACATGGGCTCTCCTCTGCTGCCTTGCCGACGCGTCTACTGCCACCCAACGCATGCGCCCGTTAATGCAGGAGATACGTGTCTCTGAACACCACCGCAGAGGGGGACCACCGGCAGGACACCAGGTCAACGCATGGGGTGGCCGGCAGAGCGGGGTGCGCACTGGTAATGCAGCTCGTCGAAGTCGTTGTCACGTACACGGCTCTCACGGTTCTTAGGGATGAAGACGCAGTCCTCGCAAGCCAGGTTCAGGTCTGACACGATCGCTACCTCCTCGCCCTGGCACACTGCCTCCCAGTCCACACCTGCATCCCGCAGGCGCCGTGAGGGAGCGGGCACGAGGGAGCGTCCTCACCCAGCACACCACGGCGACGACTGACGCAGTGGCTGAGTTTGCAGAGAGCGCGACCACCCGTACACATCGTGCTGGCAACCGAAGATGGAGCGTTGAACAGCTGCAGGATTGAACCTCTGCCACCCCACTACGTGGTGGCGCTGCCCACACATACACCACTGTGCTGATTCACAGGCCAGAATGCAGTGTGGCGGATCTCATGCCGGTGTTGCTCTGTGGTGCGCCCTGCCAGGCCCCACCGTGACCATGGGAGGCGCACCTGCTCTTGGAGCAGCGGCGATACGGTGAGAGGGCAATGGCGAATTGGAGAGGCGCACCAAAGTCGGGGCGCTCGTTGTCCGGGAAGTCGGTGAAGCCAGCGGGTGGCTCGCAGTAGGAGGCAGCAACGGCCCCAAGACCACCGTCGGCGAGGACCTGCGCGGTTGCGTGGGCGCCCATGTACTCGAGCTGCACGTCATACATCGTGCACTGCGCCGCCTTCAGGCCAAACGCGCCTGCAGGCTTGAACTGCAAACTCTTGCAGGCTTCAAAGCCAGCCTTGATGCATGCGTCAATGCATGCATCCAGCGTCTTGGCTCCGTCAGCGACCTTTGTCTTGCAGTCGGAGGACGAGCAGCCGTACGCCGTAATGATCCACCCAGGGTACAGCTTCATCGGCTTGCAGTCACCCCCTGCACTGAAACACTCTGTGAGGAGCTTGCTAGCTCCATGCGCCAGCTGTCGGTGGTGCTGATGGATGCACACGGCCAAGGGCAGCCGCTGTGGTGCATGTCATTTGCATGCATGTAGGCCACCTGCACAAGCGCACGGGCTGCCTGCATGTGTCGCCAACCGAGCGGCACACGGATAGCTGGGGTATCAAAATCCGCCTCACATTGTGAGCAAATTTGGTGTAGGGTCTGTGATTGGTGTGTCGAGTGCAACGGACGTGTTGAACGGGTGGAATGGCCAGAGCGCACGTTTGGAGGATGCTGTTGCTGGCTTCGGGGTGAGAGGGAGGCTCAGACATGGCTGCAGCGCGACGGAGCCCACTGTGTTGAGCTTGAGGCTGAGAGCAGTGGAGTCGCAGGGCGTCCACAATTCCGTGCATGTGCCGCTCTTGAACAGGGCACAGTGGCAGTCGCCGTTTGCAGCGCACTTTGCCAGGCATGCGTCCGAATTGTCCACTCTGCAAGCAGGACATCCTTTCTCTCTCGAGACAGACAGCCATAGTCGTCCATCGGAGATTCTGCTTCAGTGTTGTGGCCAACTGGGCGGTGCCCCCACACCACCACCATGCTCCACGTAAAGCAGACAGCCAGCCAGGATGCTGCAGACTTCCATGATAAGACCATGCTTGCACAACAAGCTCAAGACAGCTTGCTGCACCTGTCCGTGCTCTATACGAATTCACACCTGCTTTTCCGGTTTGGCAAGGTGCACGTCGCGCCACAACTAGACACTACGTTCGCTCCCTTCCTGAACCTCGATCCACAAACTTTGGCCTTGGGAGCGTCTGCACACAAACCACCTTTTAAATGACCACTGGTAACACTGCACAAATGCGCACGTTCGAGTGGCCTCGGTCCATGCTGCGCGATGTGTGGGAGCTGTGCAATCCCTTGGATTCGACTCCGCTCCAGGGACGACACACTGAGGGTACACCAGGCGAGACAATGTGTGCTGTATTACAGCGTGTAGCTTATACCAACGCCAGGTTGTGCGAATGGACTAAACTTCTGATAGCGATCTGTGGCCGTACAATACGAATTGTCTTCTTGTGGCACCGGGCCTAAGACTGTGGTACAACCCTCCCCGCAGTCCGCGGAGAATTCATTTGTCAACGAGAAATGTGATGTCAGATCGAAGCGCAGTAACATGATTCACTTGTCGGTCACATGGAACACAATGTTATGCCCCACTGCCTTGCGCTGTGATGTCCAGGCAAATATTGTATATTGCGATCAAACCCATGAAAGTAATCTTGTGCTTGTCAGTACTCAAATCCATCCCATGTGGCGCGACAAGCCGATCGTTGCGGCAGAGGACAGTTTGCAACCGACGAGGGGTTGCGACTGACTGACCCGCAGCAACGGCTGGGTCACGTGAATCAAAGACGACAGGGTAGCTATAGAGTATGACCGTAATATATTGTGGGTTGTACTAGTGGGGATTCTGTCTTGCTCGAAGGATGCCAGCATTCACGTCCTTCAAACATTCTGCAGCTATCGACTGGATAGCAAACAGGACGTGCCCAAACACACGGCTCATTGATAGAAGTCAAAGCAAGTCTGACTGCCGCGGAAGATCAAAGCAACCGAAACGTATCGCCGGATATGAGGCATTGAAGATCCGAATGTTCCTCCTTTGACTGAGGCGAGCATTCGCACCCATCCCAACGGCTGGCGCCGTGCTTGCAGCCAGGAGCAACATAGAAAGTAATGTCCAAATCATCGTGGAAGTCGCGGAGGCCCAGACGATGGAACGCGTTGGAAGCAGCGGACCCAGCAGCTGCTGTAATCGTGGTGTCAGTGAGCCAGAAAGAAGGGGAAGTGCAGAAAGCCTATGCAGAGGCACCGCTTCTACATTGATTGAAGGTGTTTCCTGTACATGTGTGCAGCAGCAGGGCGTGAACCTGGGGCGCCGCGCTTATAAATGGTGAGAATGTTTCAAGCCGATTCCAGGCTGGGGGGCGCAATGCTTGAAACCGAAACCGCGTGCGGCGAGGTGTATGTAATTGAAATGCAAAACTATTTTTGGGACCGTCATCACAATTTGCAAGTTGGAGTTCCAAAGACGCATGTACGTATGCTCGCATGGACCAGCTTCTTTTAATTCACTTTCGATGGGCACAGTCCCAAATGTTGCGCGCACTGGCATGCATGGAAACACGGCTCAGGCTCAGGCAGCAACGGGAGCGGACACACAGCTGCGGCAGAATAAGATGTCGTTACACGATTCCGGCAAGCATCCAAGCTGTAGCAGCAGATGTAATGGCAACAAAATTGTAGGGATACGCTGCATGTGTCAAAACTTGGCCCCTGCGGCCCACTGCCGGAGGCCGCCGTCACGCATGCACCTACTCATCCTGACTAATGAGCAGCTGTGCGCGCCGCATTGCAGCAACGCGGACCAAGCAGCCACCGACACCTAGCACCAACCGCGGTCTTTACACTGCGACAGGCTCCTTGGCGTCGACGTGGGCCATCTTGAACAGCTCGTCCAGTACCTCCGCCAGCGTGGGGTGAGCGTGCACGTTAAATTTGATGTCTTGGACGGTCTGTTTTGTGGCGATAGCGTTTGAGGCCTCGTGGATGAGGTCAGCAGCATGCAGGCCGAAGATGTGCACCCCCAGGATCTCCCCTGTGTCCGCCCGGTAGATCATCTTGGCCATCCCATCAGACTCCTTCTCCGCAAGCGCCTTTGAATTGGCCTTGAACGAAGTCTTCACAACAGCCACCTGCATGCTCAGCTTGGTCAGGCACCACCACATCCACCCTGACAGGCACCTCACCAAAAAAACTGTAGCTACCCTTACAGCCACCTCACGCCACCTCATGCCACAGAACCGCACCTCACCTCTCACCTCACAGAGCCATATTGGCAGAGTCATGTGTGGCAGCCCCCAGTCACCCTCGCCACATCAGCCGGGCGTGTAGTCATGCACAAAAACCGACACGCCTCACGACACACACAACCGTCAGTTAGCCGGCACATCAAACCATCCGGCATCACACCACACAGCCCAGCCCCAGCACTGCCATCCCCGCCATGCATTGCCAGCCCCATGGACCACCGCGCAGTTCAGCAGTGGCCACACCTTGAAACCGCCGTCATCAGCCTCCTGCTGTGCCTGCTCCTCAGTGACGCCGACAAACGCGACCTCCGGGTGCGTGAAGCATGCCGCCGGCACGGAGCGGTGGTTGAGCACATGCGGCCGCCCGAGCATGTTCTCTACCGCAGAAATGCCCTGTGCTGAGGCGGCGTGCGCCAGCATGTACTTGCCGTTTGCGTCGCCGATGCAGTACACGCCGTCCACCGGCTCGCCGTCACCACCAAGAACCTCCATCTTATCGTTCACCGGCACAAACCCGCGCCTGTCCGTTGACACGGAGATTGCGCCAAGGCCAAGGCCGTCCGTATATGGCGCGCGGCCTGTCGCTACGAGCACCGCGTCCACCTCCAGCGTGTCCACAACCTCCTTCGTGTTGAAGTCCGTCAGCTCCACCGTGCACGGCTTCACGCCAGGCACCCCCGGCACGACCTTGGTCGCGAGCACGTTTGTGTGGAAGTCGATCGGCCGCGGATCAATCAACGTCCTCTTTGCCTGCACCACATCCCGCTGCTCCCCTGTTGCCGCACGTATCGCGTTCCCGGCGCGCAAGCGGACGCAGCTGCCGTGTGCCAGTCGACACCGAATGTAGCCATTCCGGCCGGCTTTGCGGCCGCAGTGTCAAGGCAGCCCACTACCCTGCTGCAGCCGATGACGCATGTGGTGATCACCCATACAGGCAGGGCCACAAAGGAGTTTGCAGCTGCCCTGCGCCGTGGCTGAGGGGGCGCACCATCTTGGCAATCTCAGCGTCAAACCCGGGCATAATTTTGGGCATGGCCTCCACAAACGTGACCTCCGAGCCGAGGGCGGTGTACACGTCGGAGAACTCGAGGCCGATGTAGCCCGAGCCGATGATGGCGACCCACTGCGGCAGCCACTCGAGCTTGAGTGCATGGTCGCTCGTGATGACAGTCTTGCCGTCGATCTCAATGCCCGGCGGCACAAATGGCACGGATCCGGTGGCGATGATGATATTGGCCGCCGTCACCGTGCCGCCCACGTCGACGCGGCCGGGCTTACGGTACTCTACTGTGTGCCCGTCCACAAACTTGCCCGACCCGAGGAGGATGTCCACACCGATGGCCTCAAGAGAGCGGCCGAGGTTGCCGGCAATGTTAGCCACGAGATCCGCCGCGTGGTCTGCAATTCCCTGCCTCTTAAAGCTCACGCTGCCCACCTGCGGCAGTTTCCACCTCAGCATACACCCCCATGCCACACCCGTGCTTCTGTCGCGCATGTGCTGGGGGCGACGGCGTCGCACCAAACCGCCGGAACGGCAATGCACTGGTGCTTCGGCGGGCGCAGCAGTCCGTGCGGATGTCAAATATGGCAAATTCGCCATGGCACCACATCCCTGCAGTGTGGAGCATCACACTCCTTGCTGTGGCGTTGTATCAAGTTCCACACACGAGAGAGCCGACCGTGGTGCAGGGCAGCCATGCATGCTACGGTGTGTCAATATCGATGGGCAGTGGAGTCCTGGCCCTACCACAAAAAAAAACCTCGGGTATCACGCCAAACCGGGCTGACCAGTGGAGTAGGTGAGCGACGGGGGCCGTATGAAGCGTACGCGAATGGTGAGAGCGTGGCCAGGTGGTGTACCTGGATTCCGAGTGATTTGAGGTGCATCTCATTGCGCATGTCTCGCACGCGGCCACTAGCGGCGAGTAGCGCCTTTGAGGGCACGCATCCCCGGTTGACACACGTGCCGCCCACGTCGTGGCCCTCGATGACAGCCACCTTCATGCCCTGCTCCACGGCATGCAGCGCTGCGCCGTGGCCACCGACACCGCAACCAATGATGATGAGGTCGTAGTCATAGCCACCCTTCACTGCTGCAGCGGCGACGCCGCGGGCAGCCACCCGCACCACCTCTCGGCAGGGCCTGCACAGGTACATGCAGTGCAACTTTGCAATTGGAAGATGCGGGTTCCACCTTTCGGTGCTCTGAAGTGAAGTAATGTCTGGTAGAATAGGATATGGTCCTGGACGCCTTCATCCATCGCGCAGGAAGGATGGTTGGCTTGCCATGTTGGCTGTTGGAACAGCAAGGCCTAGATAAGAATGTGACACACGCGCTAAGAGAACAAGTCATACACATACGCACAGTATGTATGTAAAATGTGGTGCAATACTTCGTGTTTGTGTCAGGAACACGGGCTGCGGCTAAGGTACATAACGAGCCGTGCGGGCAGCAACATCGTCGCGCAGCGCTCTGCTGGCAAAGGCCTTCGCTGACCTTCATTTTCTGCTCCGTATTTATCTGTTCACATATTCGTATAATCTTACTGGATAGGACAATATACAAGCTTTAGATATGCAATCTAAACGTGTGATTCGAGGTGGCAACACGCCAGGGTACCAACGATGCCAAAACGCTGTGCCTGCGACCTGACGGAGCTACACCACGCGTAGCAAACTCGGCTTAAATTCACTGCTACAGCTTTTGCCTGCGATCAACGCATGAAAGGTTCCTGTTAGGCGTACCGGTAAATTCTGCTCCAGCAATGGGATGTGTGCTGAACTGTTGCCTGGGCAGCGACACAGCGCTGAGCATGAGCAGGAAATTTCCTAGCACTGCTGCTAAGTGAAACCTTGTGGCAGCATTGTGTCGCCATTTGATACTTACGTGAGCTGGTCAGGCAACGAAAGGAATTTGGACCGCTGCGTACGTGTCACAGAACGGCAACAGAGCAAGACCCAGTTGATTATCAAGAATTCACGGGTACTTTTCATCGCATACAGACCAGATGGTGTCCGTGCTGCAATCCTTGCAGCGTGGCATAGGTGGTGATTGTGGCAACATCGCGACAGTGCGCCGATGAACATGCAGTGGGGCCGACAAACAAGTGCACACGGAGCACATGAGGGTCACAACTGTGCACAGGGCGAAAAGCAACAGACAAGACGTTTCGTAACTTACTATAAAGTGTTGTTGCTGATGTTAAATGTTTCGCCAAACCGATGGCAAGCCATGTTGTGATAGCAATTCATCCAGAAGCATACTCTGAAAACGTCAGAAGCATGACGGTCGAACATTGTCTTTGGACGGAAGCTCAATGTCTTTGCAGTGTTTATATCTACGAAAGCCACGGTCATACTCAAAGGCACGAAGTACCTAACTAGCAAGGCCAACCAGCGTTTGCGTTGCACGATCCATCAGCTGCGGCAGTTTCTTGGGGACCTCAAACAGCACGTTCTGCAACCGGATTGTGTATGGCTTCGAGGATCGTCCCAGTCGAACCATTTGTGTCAGCCTGGCATGTGTTGGCTTAGACAACCTGCAGTTCACTCTGATGTGATCTGTTTCCGTTGAGTTTGGGTTGAATATCTTCACGAGTAATGTGAAAGAAGCCATTTCTGTCCGAGGATGTGGCAAGAGCTTGGAATAAGCATGCAGGGTGTTTGAACAAGTCCTGACAGATTTGCTCACAGCCGGGCAGTTTCTCACGCTGCTGAACACGAAACCAACCGAACGCGCTTCCACCAGTGCCCAAGGACCGCATGGATAGAAGAGCACTGAAGGAGCTGATGCGCTATGTGAACACTGGCATGTGATGCTATTGCACTTGTTGAGTGAGGTCACAACAGTCACCATTCTGCCAAAAACATGCTTACCTATTTTGTGCACATCACCTTCCGACCCAGTAGCAATCAGACTCTCGGCTTATGATCAATCTCCATCGCAGCACGTCCCACCATATCCCATGTGGCGCGGGTGGAACACAGCTTGGCCAGCCGCATTGGTGCTGTCAGATCAAACCTGGACACGCCATCCGGATAAATCCCAGCTGGTGGTGTGTGATGCAACACAATATGGCACTTCCGTTGGACGGCCTTGAAGACATCTTGTCGACAGGTGAACATGCTCTTCTTGTCCACACTCTGCAGGAGATAATCTCACAGCCATGGCCACAAGTTTCGTGGTCACCTTGCCCACATGAGCACCTTCCACCAGGTATTACTGTACCTTGGTTTGAGATGGTGCTGACCTGCCTCACAATGTTCGGGAGAGACGTGTTTCTGGGCACAACGAAACCCTCGCACTTCTGGTGCCTGGCCGTGCACAAACTGTGTCCAACTCGCAATCTCATCCCGGTATTGCCAATTGAGCCGGCCTGAACCCGGTCCGGTTACAAATATGCGGAGGACATGCCTGTTGCCTGCCGAGAGTGAACACAAGTTTCAATCGGTGAAAGGGTCCAGGACCACAAAGCATGTCCTATTGTCCAATCAATAAAGAAGGGACTAGTTCACTACATCTTCTGCAGATGATAGTCTGATCGCGATACACGTACGTGTGGAGTGTAGCCCCCGAGGGCCCGCTTGTCACCGCACTTCTGCAACAGGTCGCCGAGTTTGTAGCTTGGGCTGTGGTTGTCTCGAAGGTGAAGAATACATGGGACGCGTGGTACGTGACCACCACGTCTTGCCAAGGAGTTGCCCAGCGGCAGCTCGCCACTGGGGTCCTGCGCACACCACTGGATAGCGGGCCCTCCTTCGCCTACCTGTACCGCCCTCCGCTTTACTCCTGGCCGCCAGCAGGGTGGTGCGAGGCACATCTGATAGGGTCTAGGTGCCGGTGCTTCTTCCCGACCCCTAATGCTCCCTGCCTCTCCCCAACTCCCCACTGACAAGCTGCCCCTGTGGTACCCGCCAACCCCTCCCAGTCCACAGCCCTGGCAACCCAGCCAACCCGCCACTGCCTACGATCCTCTACAGCCCACTGCACCCTCGGCCTTATCCACCCTCCCACGGTGTCCCCTTGAGATTGCCTCTTCGCTATTACAGGAGTCTGTTGCTCCGCACGCACACTCGTTTGCGTAAACCAAGAGCGCACACTATCCGTACACCTGTACTCCACGAGCGTGAGGTCCAGTGGTCGGAGGACAAGATAAAAGCTGACCCCTTCTTCCGAAGGTCTTGGGCACGATTCCGCATGCCCCCCTTGGTTTTGAACACAATCGCGACCACCTCGCTTAGCACAGGAGGAGGTCCTGTGAGTTGCATGCGGTTGTCTGAGGAGGTTTCCAGGTGGGTTACTCCCTTGGCTTGTGGTCCCGGTTATCCGGAGATTTCAAGGTCCTTGAAGGATATGGCGAGTAAGTGTCACATTTACATTTACAAGCATGTAGCCTAGCAGCCAAGGCAAGACGTAGCATGGCAGTTTCTTGTGCAGATTTTTGCCTTTTTGTGCAGCCTGAGGTAGGTGCTCAATTGCGATTGTGTTGTTGTTGATTCTGTAGCTATGGAATGCCCAGGAGGGCCGTTCGCTCTGGATGCCCGTTGAAATCGACATACTTTCGTGAAGTGAATTGGAAATTGCGACTATTAAGAGAGA
Organism: Ulva armoricana; assembly: GCA_032360965.1. NCBI lineage: Eukaryota > Viridiplantae > Chlorophyta > Ulvophyceae > Ulvales > Ulvaceae > Ulva > Ulva armoricana. The sequence goes on from JAUMHO010000006.1 coordinate 5,388,675, forward strand.
CTCGATTCACTAATGCAGGATTGCTGGATAGCCGGTGAACCTCCGGCTACTGTCGGCCCAGGTCCTGTTATGTCAAGCGCGATGTGAAAGTGACCATGAGGGCGTGCGAGCGCGGAAGCAGCACAGCTCTTACGCGACAGTCTCAATCAATCCCGCCACGCTGGCCGTCTTCATGCTCGAGCTTGTCAAAGAGGCGTAGTGTCACCAATTCCTAGCGCTACCTATTCCTCGCCATTTCGTGCGGAGACTGTTTATCAGTTCATCTGTTAATTTACTCCGAGGGGCATGCAGCACATCCCAAAAATCACCGGCCTCTCCGGCTTACGGATTCCAAAAGAAATACCCAAGGATCTCACACAAAAGCTTCTTGAGGGTGCGTTTTCCTGTCGCCATTGTGGACCGTCAAACGCAGCGGTCCAAGCTATTGCATTAAAGCGAAAGAGTGCATGCAGCTGACTCCGCCGGTCACGAAATTCACAAGCTCTACGAAAGAAGTCATTTTGCTCTAGCAGGTGTGTTTTTCTCGGGCGCTCTTATGTTTGTCAAGTATTGGAATGCCTGCTTGCGCCTGTTGACCCTTGGAAAATTTTGCACACGGGTAACCAAATAATTCATATTAGACGCATGCAGGCCTGGTTCCGGTATCATTTCTGTCCGGAGAGGTACGTTCGTAAGATTTTTGTTGCTATGGCCTTGACATACTGGATCTGCACTGCCACACAACCTAATACTGGCGAAATTTCTGCTGAAATTGCAGGGATCAGTAATGACAAGATTGTGTGATCTTGGTCTAGGAGTCGTTTTGCCATTTCACTCGCATGTAGCGATGAATGCTGTGGTATCCGATTACATCCCATATGCGTACCGCAGTGCGTCCCTCGAGCTGACCATGCAAGATAAAAATTTGACTGCCATTCTGCAGAATCCGTCGTCGACACGGGATTGGTGTTTTTGCAGTGCCTGTGCGATATGGATTACTGGGGGCCTCTGGCATTGCAGCCTTGGGCTTGTTGAAGCTCAACTTGTTCGGGCCAGGTCTGACAGACACAGTGCGATCCCTGTGGAGGCACGAGAAGACACCTCCTCCACACAAAAAGATCGCCAAAACACCTAAGTAACGTAGAAGCTGCTGCCTGTGGCCCACAGGTCGAGCAGGCCCATACTGTAAGTTAGTGGTATGCGATCGCCTTGGTCTGAAGTAGGTGACCGTTTGCTACTCATGGTGCATCTGCTTCACCAGCTCTTAGTAGCCGGTGCAAACCTGTCTTTCAGCCCCACTCAGGAAATAGAACACGACTACTGATTTTACATGCCAACGCCCATCCATTAACGCTAGAAAACGTGTTCTGCAAGGTCAATTGCCCTCGTCATGGCATTCGCCTTGTTCACTGTCTCCTGGTACTCTGCCTCTGGATCGCTGTCCGCCACCAGGCCAGCACCAGCCTGCAGGTGCACCTCCCACTGCCTGGTCGCTATTGGCCCCGATTTTCCTGGCTTGAACCGGTCATCATACCGAAACAGAGCTTCTGTTGGGTCGGTTGGGATGACCATGGTACGTAACGCGAGAGCAATGTCCATTGTCCCTGTAAACGACACATGCCCGAATCCCCCACCATATGGCCCCCGCCGGTTCACCTCTAACTCGTCAATAATCTGCATCGCCCTCACTTTGGGTGCTCCAGAAATCGTGCCAACTGGCAAGGCAGCCCGTAGAGCATCCCATGCATCAAGCTCCGGCCGCAACTGCCCTGCACAGCAGCATTATCGTGCTTATCACATAAATTGTTCATCATGAGCTTAGGAATGAGGCACACTCTGTTCAGCACATTATTAAATTGTGACATCTCAAACAGCACTCAACATATTTAATTCGCATGCTGACTTGGGTTTTCAGCCAGCTTGACTCAGCAGCAGGATGTAGCGAACAGCAACACTGAACCGCGCCCCCTGCACTCTTCTCATAGTCCACAGCATACCTTGACAACTTCCAGCGTCACAATCTAAGCACTGCACAAAGCCCCAGCTCTGGTAGGCACACCGCTGTGCTACTCTAGTGTATGCATGCGCAGACTTTGCTACAACAGAAGCGTGCAGACGCACCCTTGACGGTGGATGAGATGTGCATGACGTGGCTGTAGCGCTCGATTTCCATGAGATTGGATACGCGCACACTACCGGCGGTTGCAACCCGGCCGACATCGTTGCGGCCGAGGTCAACCAGCATGATGTGCTCCGCCTTCTCCTTCTCGTCTGCCAGCAGGTCCTCTTCCAGCGCCGTGTCTTCCTCAGCTGTGGTGCCCCGGCGCCTCGTGCCGGCAAGCGGCCGGTTTGTGACCTCCCGATTGCCTGTCACGCGGCACAGGATCTCCGGCGACGAAGCGACCAGGATACATGACCGTGCCTGCAAGTGGTGATCAATTGCCTGGTTTTGTGTGCCCCTCACGCAGCCGATGGTCCAATTCATATCCGGATCACTTCACGCAGCCGACGCATCAATGACAGTTCCCTAACAAGCACACACATACATACACCAAATCCCAGGAGCAGTGCAGCTAAAAGAGTCCCACAGCATGAAGCACTCGCATGCATGGATGGTAGCCATCGGGCATCACCTGGAGGTACACCATGTACGGTGAGGGGTTGACGATGCGCAGCGCCCGGTAGGTGTCAAATGGGTCCGCGAAGGTTGAGCGCTCAAAGCGCTGGGACAGCACAAGCTGAAAGACGTCGCCGGCACGAATATGCTCCTTGGTCGTCTCAACCGCGTCCAGAAACTGCTGCTTTGTCATGTTACATCGGTCCGGTGGCTTGGGGGCCGCCATGAGGTCCATGTCAACAGCTCCACCATCCGGCAGCGTCACGCCCGTGCCTAGAAGCGTCTCCTCCATGTCTGCTAGCTGCACGTGCATGAGGGTGTTGCACAGTACTCTTCACTCCCAGCCACGCCGCTCTGTGCGTGGCCTGCTGCCGTCCAAGCCCCAGCTGCGGAGGTGGTTGTAGCACATCCGCTTGGGCATGCGCCGGTGGCAAGCATGGGGCGTAGTATAAGCATGAAGCGCATCACCGGCAGCTAACATGCAGTCGCGCGGGTCAGCCACAATGTACGTTCCTCAGTACTGGAAACGGACAGATCGGCAAGTTGCAGGTGGGACGCCCTGATCTGCCGTGAGCCACAGACTACCTTGCCTGGGCTCCTGCCTCGAGAAGTTCAAGAAAGTTCAATCAATCAGCATGCTGCTGTCCACTCACGTGTGATGACCTCGCATTGCTACAAGGCAGCCCCAAAACATGCAAGGCTGCGATGGCGTGCCCTGGTGTGCGTGGGTGTGGGGTCTACCGACACAGATGCACGTGGCTCGACACTTTACGAAGGCACCATGACAGGGCTAAAGCAGAGCAGAGCATGGATGCTACAGGAGCGCTACACGTCACAGAGTCCACGTGATTTGCAAGTGTGACATAGCAACCAGTGCTTACGTTATCAGCTGCTATAGTATCCTGACAAGTTCACTCCAAAACTCTGATTTGTACTTTTTGCGGGGACAGCACATGCGCCACTGGTGGCTGCGCAGTACCACCTCTGCACGTGCTGCATTATCCCCACAGGCGGCCGCACACACACACACACACACTGCGGCAGCATGGAAACTGAGCTGCGGGATGAATAGCACGCGCAGGGTGGACACGCAGCACGCAGGGTGGACAGACCGTCCGGCAGCACTCCAGCGGCATGAGGGGGCTTGAGGCACACCCTGCTGCAGGCAGCCGAGAAGAGGTGTGCCACATTAGCACCGTCACCGACCTGGACCCAAGACACGAGATAGATGAGCTTTGTGGCGGAGTCAAAGATGGCCATGTCCTTGTAGAGGGCGAGGTGCATGTCGAGGAGGCCGCGGTCGTCCTCTGGCGCATCCGCAAACGGAATCTTGGAGGGGTACGTATACCGCACAGTGTCGTACCCCGTGAAGCCGACCCAGCCGCCGGAGAATACCTCTGGCAGGCCGGCTGCCGGCGCGGGGCGCCACAGGCGCGACATATCGACGACGACGCTTAGCGGGTCCTCCTCAAACGTGACTGTCTGCGTGCCCTGCTGCCACGACGTATCGCTCAAAATGGTGGGTCATGTGCTGGCCGCTCAGTTGTAAGGCGAGCATGTGTCAGGGCAAGTCCGGTGAGGCAGAGACATGCAACCTGGGACTGGTGACGGGAGTCTGTGTTGGGGTGTGACAAAAGGGCAGGATGGTTGAGGTGTATGGGGACTTCAGCGGCGTTGAGGTGTTCGGGGAAGCAGACGCGTGACAGGCAGGCAGCGGGTGCTGAAGGACACCCTGCAAGACGTTGCCTGTGGATATGGATCATGCACAGCTGCAAGGGGGTTGTGCAGACAAGCGAGGACTGTTGAGAAGATCATGCGTATTGTGGAAGTGGTGGGATGGCATGCATACATGCCTGTGAAGCAGCGGAGGCTAGGCTACATTGCTCTTCCGGCGCCTGTGGCAGGGGTGGTTACACAGACAAAGTGTGCTGGTGCGGCTGATATGTTCCGTGGGCTATCATGTGTGAAAACTTCAGGACCGTGCTGTGAGGGGTTGGAGAGAGCGGGTGTGACCATACCTGGCAGTGGTCCAGCACGGTCACTTTGTTTTCGACGCCCAGGATCTCGAGATCCGGCCAGGCGCCTACAAATGAAAACCTGCCTGTATCTATGCCATTCTGAACAGACTCGAATAGAAAGCTCGGGGCGTTGCGGTCCCCTCGGGTCAGTCTCTGGTAAGCTGCTACTGGCGTGATTTTATCTGACATGATCCGCCGGTAGACAGGCACAATGTTGTGGGTTTGTGCTGCCTCTGAAAAGTGCTTGAACCCTTCTGAAGAGCAAGATGGCGCAGGATGGCTGGTAGCATGGCATGTAAACGCCTGGGAAGCTGCAGGGCAACTGCGACGGTCAGACGTGCCAGTTGTTACAGCTGTGAAGGATGCCGAGGAATTAAGACATACTCTGTCTGCCGCAACGTAAGGGGGTGATACATCGAAATGTTATAGGGCTAGTGCGGATGTGTGCAGCACCGCCGGAAACGACGGAACCCTGTGCGGAGGAAGACGCCTGAAAATTCAACACGGCGTGGCGCGTACTCTGACATCGATCTGCCGCATCCGAGCTGCCCAGGACACGGAATCCAGTAGACCTAAGACGATTGCAGTGCTGAAGTCGTGAAATGGCGCCCACAGGGCTTGCTGGAGGGCTCAGCTTGCGCAACGGCATCACCATCGCTGCTCAGTGTATCGGACGGCAATCTTGACGGCTATGTTTTCATATCCCTTTACTTGTATCTACACTATGACTTGCATACATTCAATTGGCGTTCTCATTGACAGAAATGTCGCGATTTACAGGTAAGTTCTAATGATCATCCAAGAACACTGCAGACCGAACTAAGCGCAACACGACAACATATGCACTGCATGCAGTATCGTTCATTGTTTGAAGATGTATGTACACCTCAATTCTCTGATGGCATGTCGCAAGGTTGAACGACCCGACCGTTTCGGTTGCCGAGTACTGGGAACGCAAGGCCCCTCAAGCCACGCCCTGCACATGCCATTCAGCTTATGCATTGTGTCCTGCTAAACAAAAGCAAACCGGTCTCATCTCCACGGACATGGTCTCAAAACGTCGTGCAAGATCAGCATACTGCACATAAAGCTTTGCGAGTCAGATCATATCCGTTAGCTGTGACAACGGGTGGGTGTGACACAGCCTATCAGGTGCACGTGCTCATCTCAAGGGCGGGTTGGTTAGTCAGGTATCGGGACAGATGCTAACATAGAGATCGTATCAAAGTCAATTTTGAATTGCTAACCAACCAAACAGAGCAATGGCAGTGAAGAACATGTTGTGAACCAGGATCGAGACCCATAGGCCAGAACCGGAACTGGATAAACCGACGACAGGCAGGGGTCACTGCACGGTCATACCTGACTGGGTTGTC
>JAUMHO010000006.1:5394764-5435170 GCA_032360965.1 Ulva armoricana
AGTTGGCAGCGTTACGTGGCGGCCAAGGATTCTTTTTTTCCCGTCAGCATTGAGCCCTTTGTTACGTTACAGCCCGAATATTTATATTCACCGTTCGTCAAAACAGGTCGTTTTGTTACGTTACGGTAACGAGTAAATACACAGGCAACATCGACAAATGCCAAAACAGGAAAACACGGTCAAATGAAGTTGGCATCGGCAAAAGCAAAAAAATTAGGCCATACAAATCGCGCTTCAAATGACCGAGTTTTTGCCCGGGGTGCACCTTAACAGCTTCATCTCACTGCGCGTCATGCACTGCAGCAACCATCCGCAAATCGTTACACGAGCGCCTGGAAGCACTGCAACACACGTCAATGCCATCTAAACAACAATCTCTCTGCTGTAAGCCTAACCAATCACCCAGAATCGGGCCGGCTGCCAGACGCAGGTCGCTGCGCCTGGCTTCGCCTGGCTGCAAATCGCCAGCGCATGCCTGCATGCCGCCAGCGCATGCCTGCATGCCGCCAGCGCCTGCGAATCGCCAGCATATGGCTGCGAATCGCCAGAATATGGCTGCACATCGCCAGCCATGCCTGCATATCGCCAGCGCCTGCGAATCGCCAGCGTATGGCTGCGAATCGCCAGCATATGGCTGGTCCCGCTGCTCTTCTTCGTTGCTCTGTCACCAGGCCAGCAACGAAAACAGGGCCACGATGCCCGAAGTCCTGCATGTGACACTCTGTGTTGTGCAATGAGCCTGCAGGAATGGAGCACCCATGGCACCACTCTCTAACAAGGAAACCAAAACTGCAAAGCTTTGGACTTGGCACACCACCAAGTGTACACAACACACGGAGAGATCAACACCAAAATTTCTGAACTCTCTGTATGACATAGGATGTTGGAAAGTGGACACGCATGCTGTGCAGTAAATATTTAAATGGCATCAGCATGTGGCTGGCCTCATGGCATGCAGAATGAGACACACAGACACCAAGGCTGCACATGCGCAGCCACACTGAATGCTATGAATCCACAACGAGATGCTGATCAAAGACTCAGTGTCACTACTTGACTACATCAGGTCATGCTGCACAGAAACTGGCAAGCTGCATGACACCATCTTGCTGCATGGAGAAGCTTACCTACTTGCCACTCTGCTTGCCCTTGCCCACTGCTCGACGCGGTGCACGTCCTCCGTCCGTTGACAGAACTGCGCGCCTCTCTCCTTGAGGCCTGTTTGCAGCTCCAGTAGCCAGACCTTGGCCTGTTGTTGATAGTCTCCTCTACCAGGTGCCGGCGTCCCGTCCTCGCACTACCAAGGCAGCCTTCCAGATCCATTGTGTTGGCCACAGGCCTTGATCAAAGAGCTGCCTCATGACCTGCACATGCTGTGGCAGTCAGCGTGGGATGCTCATCTGGAGAATGCTGGGCATGAACAAGACGTCTGCAGTTGCTGACCTGAGAGTAGAGTATTGGTCTGTAACTGTGGCCCATGCGATGGGGTTGCATATTCTGGTCTGGGATGCCTCTGCTGGCCTGTGAAGAGGATTTCCTGTACAGCCAGTAATACAGCTGTTCTGATAGAACCAATTGATCATGTCAGGAATTCCTGGCAGCCGTGCACACCTGTCCAATCTGTGCGGCCACAGCTACTTGAGGACATGACCAAGCCAGCGCTGGATCAATATGCAAAACACTCAATGCATCCCTGCAAATTTAAGTCAGATTAACACACACAGCAGTGAGCTGTTGCGTGAGGGAGATGTTGGCAAGCAGCTCTTGTGCTACCTGGCTGTGTGCACGTCTGTATGGGCGTGTTATACCCTCAACAAGGCTCAGTATCCACAGGCCAGCCAAGATGTGAAAACTTGTTTTCTGCCATGGTGCACAGGTAGCTGGCACGCACTTGGAAGCTGCTGGCTTGGCCTTGACATTCCAACTGCAATGTTTCCAACCAGAAACCTGGGCAGATGCTACGGTGTGCCAGGTTGTACTCCTTTCCACCATGATGATCGGCTCACTCCTGTGGATTATAACTCGTGACCATTCACCAAAGTTGTGTGGAAGCAGAACACTACTGCTTCACAGCCATGCGCCATGTCGTGTGTGCCCCACTTCCTCATCCCAGCTGGTACACTCCAAAGTATATCCTCCAATGGTATGTCACCCAATGGTATGTGCTCCACTTCAAGTCAAAAGTGAGCTGGTATGTGCTCCAACGGTATGTGCTCCACTTCCTGCAGCCTTATGCGCCCGAGTCAACATCGAAGCAATCAAATACATAATCATCTAAAAATATGGCAGCTGTGTGGCTTATGTTGCGTGTACTTAAAGTCTTGGCAGGAGACAGTGTAAGAAGTTACCCAGATGCGTGACAGCGTGGAGATAATTGAGTTCGGGCCGCTAAAGTGTGCAGACTCACTCCGTAGATGATCAAGATACACGTTTTATAGTGAGTGTTCAGCTGATGTGCATCCGGTACAGTAGAGTTGAATGCGCAAGCGGATGTCTGTTGTGTCGACAGGTGTGCGCGAACAAGCTAGGAGCCAGCAAACACTGTGCATCAACGCGCACGGACAAATTACTCAAAGATCGGATGTATAGTTGTCATGGCCTAGAGAGCGCTCGAATGTCAGGCAAGGGCTGTTTGTGGGAAGCGCGTCCACTCCAATGACATGCGCAAGGTGCAGGCATTTGCAGCGACATGCACCACGCCGTCTGTCTCACACAATGCATCGCCGCAGAAAACGACGACGGCAGTGCAACCAGAGTAGCATGAGGAGAAAATTTCGTGTGTTTCAACAAGTTTGATGAAACTTGACACTTCTGGCGAGGTGGACTGACACGTTACAGCCATACGCAGGCAAATGCATCAGCCCAGTGCGGATTTGCCGACTGCGGGAAGTCCAACAACTTACTACATACTCTACGCCAGCTAGTCAGATAAATCAGGAAGTAAACAGCTCATCAGAATTGTCACTAAACACCGACAACGCGGATCAGTCGGTTTTGGCTGGAAAACAAGTGACGGCAAAAAGCAGTTGCCTGCATTTGCCCAGCCATGCCCTGTTTTAGACAGATGCACATGTTGCCTGTGATACATATACTACGGTATAGGATACGGTACCACGATCATGAGTAACCCTATCCTGCACCCATGGGTTACCCATCTTGTCCCAGATATACACAAGAGGTTAGATATCACCAACACGACTACATAAACAAAGCCTGCATGGAAAATTCAGGCAGACGCACAATATGCATTGGCAGCTTCGGAAATATTGCCCTACGTGATGGTGGTCACTGCGTTTGTTCATCTGGATCGAAATGTTACAATCACACTGACCTTGTGTACGAATTCATTTTGCGGCTCCTTAACATATGCAGTGCACAGCTCCCATTGGCTCAATGGGAAAACAAGTTCAAAACACAAGCCCTATGAATCACACACCTGCCAAGAACCGGTTCTCTTGGCGAGCAATGTCTGTACGCCCCTTCTTGGAGGGGTTGGGCCGTACATTGTCTTCATTTTCAGTCTTCCTACTGCCCCGGGATGTTCCCGAGCGCGCTGTTCGCTGAACGGTTGATGCACCATTGACAAAGTGTGTACGGAACAGAACATTGGCATTATTGAACATGCCCTCCTTAAGGGACACAATGAGAAACTGCGCATTTGGGAACCGCTCGCTGATGAGTCTTCCAATATTTTGCGTGTGACTGAGGTCTAGGGCAGCATCGACCTGCAGGACCACAAGAAGCACAGTGAAAGATTCGTGGTCCTTTCCCCCCTGAATCACAAGGCATCCAATTGCGAGACATCACATAACTTTGCACTAAAGCATGACCCATGTCAAAGGCAGTGGCGGCATTTACGTGCATGTAGTTGCTGGCATTGAATCATGACAGTCAGTTATCCATATATTGATAAATCCTGATTGATCTTTGCATGGTAGCGGGAGGTTGCCAATTGTTTCAAGCATGCACAAAGCCAACCACCGAGTGTATGGTGATTTTGTCGACATCATGCATGCGCACTACCATCCAATCAAGTGTGCACGAGACATACCTCATCCAGAATATACATCGGCGCTGGTCGAAACTCCAGCAGAGCCAAGATGAGGGAGAGCGTCAGCAGCGATCGCTGGCCTCCGCTGAGCTCAGAAAGGCTTTCTTTCCAAACACCACCGAATGCCACTCGAACTTCAAGGCCATCCAGGCAACTGCAGCCTTCTGGCGGCTCTAGCCTCGCCTCTGTGCCCGGGAGCAGGATGGAGAAGATCTTGCTGAACGTCACACTGACCTTGTGCCATGTGTCCTCCACTTGCTCGTCACGCTTAGCATCAAGCTTCTCAATAACCTGCATTCTCGAATTCTTGGATGGAACAGCACAGAAGGCCGTTTCTTTACAAACCAAGGAAGTACTACGGCATTGCATGTATCCAATTTTTGTTACAACCTACCTCTTCGATCCGCTCTTTGTCATTTTTGACAACCTCTCTGCGACATGTGATATCATTGAATGTATTTTTCATTGTCTCATACATTGTTGGCACACTTTTGTTTACTCGTGGTTCCAAATGTTTCTTGACTTCTTGCGCTTTCTGGTGTTCTGCATTCTTCTGCTTCATGTCCAGATTGTCGAAGTCATATCGGCCACCGGGTTCACCAAACTTTTCTTTATCTTTTGCAAGCCTGGGATGATTCTGCAGTTTTTGTAATACATTTAAGTGATCGAAAAGTGCGGAAGCCTGGTCGACGCCAGGCGCAGCAATATGTTGCCAGTGGAGAGATGACACTGACATTTCATTCCCAATCAAAGTTTGATTGCATCCGAAGCCATGCCACTGTTGTAGTGGCACACACCGTGAGGCAGCTGATACACTGTTGTGCATTGACACTGGGGAGGATTCGGCACCTTCTCTGCTGTTTCGATCATTTCCACGAGTGACTCCGCCTCTTTCATGCACTTTTCTTTCCGCTTTGTGACAACTGCCTTCTCTGCCGCGATGTTTGAAGCTTGCCGCTGGATTTCTTCTGCTGCACTCCTTGCAGCCGCTACATCCTCATTGTAGCGGCTCAAGCCCTCCTTGAGCACTCGAGCCTCTTCTTCAGCTTCACACAATTCTGCTGTCATCTTGACCAGGTCTGACTGGAATTCCTCCAGCTTTTCCTGCATAGCGTTGCTATGCATTCAGGCGGAGGGGGATGATCCCACTGGGACGCCATAGTTCGATGTCACTGCAGGAGACAGTCATGCACGAGTCACACTTGCGCTGCTGCCAGATCTGCCTTTACAGTATTAAATTGCTCATCCAAGTTCTTGCGTTCTTCTGCAGCACATTCCTGTTCGGCCCTTTTCAAATTGACCTGTTCTGCATGGTCAGCGTGCAAATCCTTGGCCCTGACCAGTGCTGCCTTGGCCTTCTCCATCCTTTTCTTTGCAGCCTTAACAACAGCACCACGATCCTTTGAGAACAATGAAATGGTGCTCCTGAGCTCCTACAGCCGGTGTTCTATGTCTCTCTATCTTGCAGTAAGGCTGAACAACTGCAACAGAAGCCAGAAACCGGCTCACATGGGTGCAGTTTCTTCCATACCTCCGCCTTGTCCTCCAGCTCTGCCTTCTTTGCACTTGCTGCATCCCTTTGTGCAGAAACTTCTTCCAGCTGCTTGCGAAGGCCATCGGCATACTTCTGAGCCTGATATCCAGCACTGCAGTTTGCACGGCCCTCCACCAAGTCCAGAGCATGTTTCGCAAGGTCATGCTGTTGCATTGCATCTTGATGCTGCTTACGTGCACGTGATAGATCGTTGAGACGAGCAGTTATCCTGTTAAGCGCTTCCTGCATTTGCCACTTTCTTAACCACAATTACTGCCAATCTCAGAAACCCAAAACTCGTAAAGCAGCTGATTGTCCACAATACCCTGTGTGGTCATGATACCTGATGGGAGGCGAGATCATTTTCGCACTGCTGCAACTCTGCCAGGCGTGCCAACAGAGGTGTACCGTTGCCACGTGAACCACCAGTGAGAGTTCCAGCGGGGCTGAAGTCATCACCCTGAACGCTGATGCCACGGCAGGAGATGTCTCGCGAGAATGCAACCTTCTGGGCGGCCTGCACGTCCTGGCACACGAATGCGTTGCCGAAAGCGTGTTGCATTGCAACCTCGACTTCACGCTCATACCCAACAAGTTCCAGGGCGAGAGTGGCCCGGCCGTTAGTCGCTCGTGCCGCCTGCTGCTGCTTGTTGGGTGGGATCACACGGGCTCTAGTCTTGTTCAACGGCACAATTGTTATACGACGCTTGAGCCTGCCATGCTTGAGGAGGTCACGGCCTGCACAGACTCTCAGCGAGGTTACAGAATATGTCATGGGAGAAAGACCACAACATCTACAACGCTATGGAGGGATATCACTGTGCATGTGGTGGTAGCGCACCCACTTGGTCTGTATCTACAACGACATGTGAGAGTTTAGATCCGGCAGCCACCTCCAGAGCCGTTGCATGAGTAGTATCTTTTATCCGCACCAGGCGGGCTAGCACCCCTTTCACGGACCTCCTGTCAAACTCAGGCCGTGGGTCATTATATGAAAAGTTGAGGATGTGCCCAATCCCAGAGGCAATGATCCTGCAGTTATCATGACAAGCACTCACTGCAGCCTGCTCCCGCTGTACAGCCTGTTCAAGGTGTGTAACTTCAGTAAGGTCAATGGGCACGGCATCCACAGTTTGCTTGGCCCCCTCCAACGCCCGCAGAGCGCCTTCAAGCTCCGCGTTGATCTTGACATCTTCATGAAGCTTCTTCTTTGACTCGGCATCCGCAGATTTCAGCTGCTTTTGCAAATGTGTCATTGCAAGTTGCGCACGATTCTCCTCTGCTTTTTGCTGCGTCTGCATCACATGCGCACCAATCACCATTTGTAGCACGCAGTAATTAATGCAACATTGCAAGTCAATCGCAAGCATTCAACCTTGCTGGAGGCGGGCTCACAATTTCAGATTCTGTATCTCTCAGGCGCTCCGGAAGGCTCCTGTTGTTCTCATCACGCCCATCGCCACTTTCGGCGCCAGATACCTCACACTTTGCAGCCTCATGTTCTGCTTCAGCCTCAGCCATGGCAGCAGCACTGGTCTCCATTTTCTCCACAGCTGCTTGCACAACCCCTTGAAGCTTTTCCTCACTGATGTCCTCCAGTGCCCCTGTCAAACGGTGGCATTCGGATGAGTGCCCCTGCATGTGACCACAGGTTGCAGCGCCAATTGATGTGGTTCGAGACAAAAAAGTGCAGCAATGATGGTTTCTGGCAGCACACTGCAACATCATCAGTCCAGGATTCAACGACGCCCTGCTGCTTGGCAACCTGCAACCCAAGGTCATCGCAGCGTGCAGACACCTCCTTCACCTTCCCATTACTCATCAATTGCAGTTGACTCTGGGCTGCCTCAATATCTGCTTCCTTCACCTTCAGTTCCTCCTGCATATAACGCCAACGCCATCATAAGACAAGGCAGTGCATACCTAACATGTGCATCAAGCGATACTAAATCGGGATTGAGCACAAGCAGCACCAGCCAGTGCTTGCGGTGGGGCTTCACCTCTAGCCCAGACTTCTGCCTGTCACAGTCCTCTAGCTTTTGTGCTGCTGCATCAGCACTGGCCAGGTGCTTCTTGTGATGCTGGAGCATTCGCCAGAAGCGATAAGCTACGACCAGATGGTCAAGGGTATCATACTTCGCACAGGCCTCCTGCCATTCCGTGTAATGTCCCATTTCCGCTTCCAGGCTATTCATGGCTGGCAACATGTCATTATCGACATACTGCACGACACGGCAATTTCAAACAACCAAAATACACTCATTTATATCGGACCTTTTGCAGTGCCAGGAACGTCTGCTTACCTCGTCAATTTCCTCAAGCTGCTTCTTCTTCCTCTCTAGCGTTTTCAGTGCCGCATCGCGTTTTTTGTTGTACATGGTGGTCCCAGCTGCTTCTTCAAGCAAACCAAGAATCTCCATTGGCCGCATATTCAAAACCTTCGTAATCCGCCCTTGCATGATCAGGAAATGAGGATTGTTCACGTTCAGCTGAACGGAATGGAACATGTCTTGGACGCGACTGCAAGACATGGCTGTAAGGCAACGGCATATTAGGCGAGACCACAGAAGACAGGCTCAGCTGAAGAATCATGAAACAGGGATTCAGTATACCTGACCTGAGCCTTCTGTGAATTGATCAAGAATTGATCTTTGCCCGCATGTATCTGCAACAAGCATGCACTTGTGGAGACCCTTCACCTCCATCATCACTGCAACACGAACATGCAGAACAAGGACACACTGTTCTTGTCACGGTGATATCGTCGCACTTAATGTACTGTGGGGGACTTTTGCTCTTGTCGGAATTGTCGAACGTAATCGAGACAGTTGCTTTGGTGACACCGGCTTGCCCCTGTTTGTAAATCAGCTCCTGGACGTTATTGACTCGGACCTGCACACCCACGGCGCTAATTGGCTGCTTTAGGAATGATCATCTGTCTGATCGCGGTGGCCTTTCTCTGTGACGTACCTTCGACAAGTTTTTCATTCCAAGCACAAAGCATATCGCATCCAAAATGTTTGACTTGCCAGATCCATTCAACCCTGTGATTGCATTAAAATTTCGATCGAAATTCTTGACAACGACTTTTTGCGCGTACGACTTGAAGCCGTCGATTGTGACTTCCTTGATATGCATTTTGCAGGGTCTCCTGTCAATATCACAAGGTAGAAAGTGTTGGCAGAGCTCCTAACAACGGACCAGTATCCTGTCAAAACAGCGTTCACGTTGCTCGACGCAGGTGTTTACATGGACAGGGCACGTTCTCCGTGCTGAAGCCGTGCTAACACCGCATGGACTCGAACAAGACATCCATTAATACCGATTCGACTTGAGCATCCAGGAGCTATAGATGTACAGCCTATTCACTGCTGTGGTTCATCTTGCGTATGACTCGATCGGTTGTGTTTTGAACCTGACAGTACCGCAGGATCTCAAATGACGGTGGTCAAGGGGTAAACAGGAGAACACCAGTGACTGGTGGCCAGTCACAGCTGCAGTCTGCGCAGGCAAACCTGGCCGCCGCAATGAGACTCTGCACTGCCATATTAATCACAGGAAAAACTGAAGAATATGCCATCTGCGCCGTGATATATAGTCTTGAATTTCGAACGAGCGCCTAACAGCAGGAAAAGGTCCTGATGCGGACCGCGTTGCGACTTGTCATTACGCTCCTGTACAGGCACCATACCTATTGGATATGTAAGTTGATGTATTGAGAATGGTGCGCCGGTCACAGTGAAGTCTTGAAGGATGGATCAAACAGAAATCATGGATCACACCATGCCATACGTTTCCACAAACCACGGTTGCCGCGGTGCGTACTGCATCGCCTTTCTTTTGAATATATGCACGATGTGTAACACGCCCGGAATCGTCATCGCTAGGCGTGTTACAAGCCTGGCTCTCACCAGCCTGTTGCGTGCAAGTAACAACCAGTTCTTCCGAAACGCTGTTGCACCACTGATCCCGGACCCGATCGTCAAAGGCAGCACGAGCATTCTTCATTTCATGTAGCAACGGTTTGGTACAGACTCCTATCTTTGGGTCATAAATGGGATCAGCCCACATTCGCGGAGGCGTGGGGGAGCCTGCCTGCTGTGACAATCTCCTCCAATTTAGTGTCATTAATTGTGAAATAAGGTTGCGCTCGTGTGAATGGGGCACTGAGGCAGCACCACCCAACCAATGACTGCCCTGCATCCAACAGTTTCAAAGGGTCTGTGAAAACTGTGGAGTCTGTGGCGCGTTTCACCAGACATGCACCAGATGAATTGTACAGTGCAGAGTCTTACCCAAGCACATTTATGCGTACAATCACCCAAGTTTGAAGATGGCAATCCCAAGCTAGAATTCACAAGCTCAGCCACAGCATGTTGGCAGCCATGTAGTCGCCGTGACAATGACTCCGCAACAGCCACCACACCTTCTGCATATTCAATCCCACACACCATGGCATTGAGAAGGTCTATAAGCTTTACGAGCTGGGGCTGCTGTAGCTTTGGAGAAGGGATGGGCAATTGGTGAACATCTTGCGATCGGTCCTGGCAAGTGGAAACCAACGCTGGGCCCCCAATGTGACTCCACACCTGGTCGGCCAATGCAGCGCTGGATTTCCACGTATCCAACAGCAATCTCTTGACAGACGGCAATCGAGCTCCTTGACAGCAAAAAAATGAAATGAGAGCAGCCTGCATTTCCACACTCGACCCAATTCATTTGCAAGGAATAGAAAATGTTTGTGTGATTATATCGATTGTTGTCGGTGAAAATTGTTGCTTGTGAGATCGATTTGAGGCAAGTCTTGGCACAGCTGAGATATCACAATTTGACATCAAGACGAGTCCACACCTGGCATGAGGACAAAAATGCGCCGATAATAACGGGAGAAGGTGATGACTCCTGCAGGCACTCAATTAAGCACTGCAATCTGCCCTCCAGAAGGTGCAATTTTGCGCCAATGGATTGCCGAACACGCTCAATGCGCTGTGTAGTCCACACACGCCCAGCTGATGGTGTGGGGGTTCGTAGTTGTGAGTTCAAGTTTTGTAGAAAGGCTGGCATGCCCGCATTTGTGGTTGAGCGAGCTTCGTTGTCAGAGTCATTCAGTGCATCTGCACAGAGAATTTGTGAAATGGCTGCCACAAGCCTTTGTTCTGCTGCCTGACGTACCAAGTGTGCATGAGTCAGAGCGCTCGGGTGTGGTGCCGGCTCTCGTGTGATCGGTGTAGCTTCCCCGTCCAAGCAATCCTGGCCAGCCTGCAGTATGCCTAATGGTGTGGGGACTGATGTCAACACAGTGTCAAGTATTCCTGGCGATATGTCCATGAATGGCCAACCTACGGCACAACAGTGCACCCTACCACATTCATTTTTGGAAGGGCCCGGTGCGCAAAATGGTTGTAACAAATTTACTTCATCACGTAAAAACATCGCCAGCATTGTCAGGGGAGTTCACCTCACAGCATCTCTGCTCAGACTCGATTGCACTAGCATGCTCGGAAGAGTCCTTTGTGGCTGCAGCATCAGCAAAATGGCCAGTCTGGTTGACAGCGAAGGCCTTTGGTGGTGATGTAGAGTCAGCAGGTGGTGCCGCTTCGCGGAAATTCAGCATTGGCATATCGACTGTGGCAACGCCGACACTGTTGACATCATCGAAACAACCAGCTACTAGATCGAGCATCTGCTCAATGATGCACGGCATGCCTCCATCGCTTGCATCTTCTAGCTGTCCTCCTCTGCTGCCTTGGCTCTCCTCTTCGATCGTTGTTAGTTTATCCAGATCACTTCGAAGTGGTAAACCCAGCTCTGCAGCCTCCCACTCAGCTTCGGCCACAACCCACTCCATGAAGGTGTTGCCTTTCATCATGTCGTGTATGCAATGATGTATAGATTGTAGCCATAACCATTGTGGTGCAGTCTGAGAGGAACTTCGCAGACCAAGTTGACTCAGGATCTTGTGGTGGGCGTCTGTAGCCAAACCATTCCCAACAGAAACCAGATTCTCACAAAAATCTAGTGCCAATGTTCTCACGAAAACTTGCCACAGTTGTGCAATCGCACTTGGACAGTCTGTCTTCAGCATATGCAGCGACAAGACACCCAACGGTGATGTCATTGTATGTGCGCCAGGCCATGGTGGCAAATCGTCTGTGCCCGATGTAGCATCGTTTCTATTCATCCTAGCCGTGTCACATGAATCATGTTTTGTGGAGAATGTCTCGAAGCTTGAAAGCATATGCTTTATGAACGCAGTGGCAGACACCGATGGTGAAATGCCATTCACGGCTGGCAATTCTCCACAAAGAGCATCGCGACTCAGAGCAGAGAGAGACTCTCGAGGAGGCATCTGTGGGCACCTGGCACCTCGTAAATGCCACCACTGTGAAGAGCGAACACCCTGCCAACTTGATTCCTGCAATACATACAGTGATGCAAAGTCTGCTTGACAGCCTGCAGGCACCCGCCAGACCCACATGGCCTTGGCATCAGATGAATCGTACATTGACCAAAACAACGACCACAGGTATGAATGCCTTTAACTGACTCGAGAAGGTAGAATGGTTTGGTTGGCTACAACTTCGTTTGTGTTGAGCCTGTGCACTTGGACCCAGCCAGGCAAGGCTACGCTGCTTCAAGTCAAGTGGTTTATGCGACCAAGACATTTGCTCACTTCCAGCTTCAAAATCAGAATTGTTTGGCGACTTTATTTGAGGTTGCTGCGAAAAGGCACGAACAACCCATTCGTCAGCAGATAGACTTCCGATCTTGCTTTGTTTGGTGAACTCCTGCGAATGGCTGTAGATAGAACATCAGGTGTGACCTTGACGGGCTGTTCTGACAGGGACATACAACGGCGATACACACGTTTACAGAACGCAGAGAAGAATCCACTGGCAAATGGACTTCTGGGGGCAGGAGATGCACCTGGATTGGGAGGGCGCTCCATGTGAGCTCCAGGCGAATACTTGACACACGGTCTGGCAGCTCTGCCCATGGTCGCCATGGAGCGTGGAGATCCCATGCTTCAGGAATCGCACAGGCCTGTCGATATGCATGTGGTGTAAAGCCATTCATCCAAGGGGCCTGCACACCATGTCATGACAGGATTTTAAAACAGAAGACTCGAGACAACTTTTTGCACATGCACAACTATGAGCTACGGGCACTTAGCACCCATGTTGCCAAGTCCCAAGTCCAGAGTTGCTATGGTGATAAGCATGTCACACCTCAATTTCGTACACAGCCTGCCTGGATGCTACAGCTGAGATTCTTGTCCGACATGTAAGTTTCTGCTGATCCAGCTTCCAGGACCAAAGGGGACCACCCTTGCCACATTGTTGAACAGTCTGATCAAGTTGCATGCACATAGCTGCAGCCAGAGGATCAGCAGGTACGACACGCTTTGCGAGAGCCTGCATGGATTGGTGATACGGGGACAGCATATCAATATGCAAGACTTAATTCCATGCACGAGGCAAATAAGAAGCACACTTGCATCACAGGCTGCAAGGAAGGAGTAAATGCCTTTGCACTGGGTGCATATTCGCTTTCGAAGAACACATGGCATGAGCCCGCACATGCAACGCCAGACCAGACTCCATCGCTAGGGCTATAAACTGGCACAAACAAAGATGTGCGTGCCAGTCTGGATGCTAGGTCTCGATGCTGTGATGCCATACAGACGGAGGGAGGTGCATTGCCAACAAGCGTTACCAAGATGCCAGCTAATGCACATGCTGCAGCAGAGCGCAGCGTACAAGCCTCAGATCTGCTGACAGGCTTGGTCTGATTTCCTTTGAAGGGTGTGAGCTGCGAACATACCCGCGGTCAACAGTACTATTTGCAGCTTTAGTCAACACCGACACAACAGCACATCCAGGAGAAGGAAATACCGTCATGAACGAGTCTACGCCAAACCATCGATGAAAATTATGTGCTGAATCATTGAAACATGCATGGTTCACATGACCTCGAAATGACAACTTGGAATTGGCTGGTGACTGTCCATGTGGGACAACGGGAATATGTATGTCAGAATGGGATGGAAGGTACAAATTCAGTATATACGGCTCTGTTCGAAAAGGAAACTTGTGCTCAATAACTGCATATGCAAGGCAGGGTGGTTGTGTTGGTCAGTTGTCTGACTGGCAAGCAAAAATCAAGGTTGCTCGCCTTCCACAGCATTGATCATCTTATGTGAATTCCCCTTGACTTCTCCAGGCAAACTGTTTCCCGACATCAATGTCTGAAACCAAATTCCTGCAGCACGTTCAATTTCGAAAGTGAGCCGTTCAACCTCCGTGGAGACGCTATAGTCCTCAAATCCAAGATCATCAAGAGGACCGACTGGCTCCATATGTGTCAGCAGAGAACTACTGCCGCGACAGTTTGTCAACGCCAAGCAAACACTGGTCAGGCATAGGAATGCTGTCCAGCTGCATACGTGTAATATTCAGTTGACATGATTGCAGGAACATAGCGCCACAGGAGTAAAATTTTATCTTTGTAGGCAGCCTGGTAATCCTCGCACATTTCGATGCGGATGTCCAGGCCACTGCGTCCAACATGCCACATGCATGCAATGCACGTCACTGGTACGGCGTACTGCAGTCACAGCTGCAGCAAAGCAGCTGGTCGCCGTAACAAAACGGCACTGACGCCCGTGCTCGCAAAGGCCTGCGTCAGCTATCTTGATATCTTACCGGGGGATTGCGTGATCGGCCTGTGCAGCAGAGGAAGTCGCCAGGCTGGCGTAAACCTCGGCACGAAACGTGCTCGATATGCGCAAGCGCCACTGAAAGCCAACTGTCAAAATGCTTCGCTACGCATCTCGTACTGTGGTTGATGAGGCTGCGTGTTTGCTTGCAGCGTGCGCAGCATCCTCAACTGCACTGCAAGACAGTCTCCGCACGAGGGCGAGCGCGAGGTGGGCCTGTACATGTGTCGAAAATGTCTGTGCATGAGATCTGAAATGTCCATTGTGATTGCCCACGTTAAATTGTGCCCACAGCTGTCACCTCCCAATTTAGGCAGGTGAATGCCTGACCGGTGAGGCATGTTGGACGGATGCACTTCACAGTGCAGCATGTCATCACTTGTCTCGAGGTAATGTGCCCGTGCAGATGTGTGCACATTTCAAGCAGATCATCTCCCACCCATGGTCATCAAATTGCAATGGTCGGGTTGAAAGTGCGACCCCCGGCAGTCCTTGACTCGCACACCTGCTCTCCACACATGGTCGTCACTGCCGCGAGTATGTTGTTCACATCCGTTTACATGCCTGCAGGAAGTGAGTTTTGCAACTCGTGGCAGACATCCAAGCAGCCTGATTCTTGGTGATGGTCTGCGAGCCTTCAGTGCGGACGGTTATCCGCCGCATGAAGTCTTGTCCATGCCTGCCCTGAGCCCTACAATGGAAGTTGGAAATCTTGTCCAGTGGAGGGTCAAAGAGGGCGATGAGGTTGAAGCAGGCTCAATTCTTGCAGATATTGAAACTGATAAAGCTACACTAGGTGAGCTTGCTGATCGTCCATGCAGTATCCGGTGTGTTCTTCTTCCATCCAGGTGAACATTGTTGAAGCAATTTTCGTGCAGGCCTCGAGACTCAGGACGATGGGTTCATCGCCAAGCTCATTGTTGACGATGGCACAGTGGATATTCCGGTTGGTGTGCCGATCGCCGTGTTGGTGGACAGTGAGGATGCTGTTCCAGCATTTGCAAATTACTCTGTACCGAGCTCGGTCACACAGGAAGATCACACCGCAGCTGCAAGCACAACGCAGGAAGTCACCGCAGACCCAGCTGTGAGAATGCATCGAAACAGTAGGATCGGGCCAGCTGCCAGAACAGCCCTTGCCAATGCAGGCTTGGCTGCAGAAGATGTCGTGCCTACTGGTCCCAATGGTATCCTCACCAAGTCTGATGTGCTTGCAGCTATTTCAGCAGGCACGAAACCAAAGACATCGTTTGATGCTGCTCCTGCACAGCAGCGACCGGAAATGCAAGTTGCTGCGATGCCGCTGCCATCTGAACCTGCGCTTCAGGCGTCACATAGTGTATCTGCTGTGGCGCCCGTCAATGGGAGAATTACTCGTGGCGAGCGATACACAGATGAGCCTGTCTCTACGATGCGCCGCGTGATTGCTCGACGCTTGCTCCAGAGCAAGCAGTCACTGCCGGCTATCTATGTGACAGCCCGTGCACGATTAAAGGCTATGTCTGAGCTGCGGTTAGCATTGAAGACTGCAGGGATAAAAGCCTCTGTCAATGATTTCGTGATCAAAGCTGTTGCAAAGGCTTTGAGAGCTGTGCCAGGGGCCTGTGCTGGGTGGAACGAAGCTGCAGAGGGCATCATGTGCTTCCCGGACGTTGACATTTCAGTGGCTGTGGCGACAGACGGTGGCCTGATCACACCCATTGTAAAGGGTGCCGATCAGATGACTTTGTCCGAGATCGGGGCGACTATGAAGGATTTGGCAGGTGTGAAGACTGGCAATGATTTGTTTGGTTGTGGCGAGGCAGCTCGCTGGGTTTCACGTGGTTGAGAAGATGTTGTGTAGGTCGTGCACGAGAAAATAAGCTAAAACCAGAGGAATTCATGGGCGGATCTTTCAGCCTATCCAATCTGGGTATGTTTGGTATCAAGGAGTTTAGTGCAATCATCAACCCTCCACAGGCATGCATTCTGGCGGTTGGTGGTCCTCAACAGGAGTGCGTGAAGCAGGGTGATCACTTGGTGATGGATTCATTCATGAATTTGCGGCTCAGCGCAGACAATCGAGCGGTTGATGAAGCGACTGCTGCAGCGTTCTTGGAATCCTTTACCTTCCACATTGAAAATCCTGGTTTGCTGATGGCATGATACCGGCGCCGGGGGACGGCTAGCGTCGTATGTGTACTCTGTATACTCTGTCCATATGTTGAAATCATGCCCTGTGTGATGGATTCTATGACCTTGAGCGTTTACATGCACAGCTGATGTCTTTACTGCCCTAGCAGTGCCTTGAGTTGAACACAGTCTGCTCTTTTGCGAAAAGGAGTGGGGAACGTTGGCATCAAGCGATAGATTTTACACATCGACTGCACACGGCACCGCAACTATCATCCATGTGGAAGTTTAAATGGCACGCGTCAGCCTGTAACGTTTTCGCTGTGAGGCTGGCAATACCAGACACGATGTTTCTCATCCCACAGTTGCCGTAGCATCTGCTGCAATGACGTTCTAAACGCGTCATTATTAACGTTCCTCGTGCGTCCTGTGCGGTTCATAAAGAAGATTTGTATCTGTGCGTCTGACAAACAGCATGCAATGCCCCAGCAGCCTCGCCCCCTTGATGCCACACTGACAACTCCTGTGCCTGCCTATATTTGAGTGTCTCCTGTGCGCAGCCAACACATACTCGCTGCCAGGCCTACTTGCACGAAGGCTCCCCCTATAGCCACAAGAGTGTCACCTTCAGGGCTTATTGGCCACAGTTTTCAACCTGGTTCATGCTGTGGTTTTCACAGACAACTGTAGCCATGAGATACATATCAACACACCATCTGTTACACACGGTGGGGATTTTGATGAAATAGGCGCCTTTTTGCCATGGATTCAAGGGGCATTTTTCAGTCTGAACTCTTGCTGGGGTGGTGACCAGGCTCCAGCCAGCCACAAGAGCCCGTGGTCCATTTTTACAAGTGGCCAGGAGAAGGACCGTACCGGCCTCCTATGTAAGCAACAGCCGGCCATAGGGCAGAGTGCTGGGAAAACCAGCCTGAGCCTGCAGACAGGCCTGCGGGGGGGAACCAAGCCCCCACTTCCCGAATTCAGATGAGAAACCGCACCAACACCAGATTCCTGAAACACTCGAATTCCTGCGAGTCAAAAAAATAATATATATATTATGTTGGCTTCAAACGAAGCGGTATAGGGGAAGTTGTGTATAGTTGAAGCAGTGCCCTTGTTTCAAACAGGAGAGGGGCCTAGTAAGGGGCGTAGTACGGAGTCCAGCACAGGCCCCACCGATGGCTGCGCATCCCTCCCTGGTGCATATCTTTCATCGTGACATCACTACTTAATTTACGTGGGAATGAAGTTCGAGGCGGTGGGACAAGCCCCTCCCCTGCCATCATGGCGTGAACCTGGTCAGCAGACCAGTGTTTTGGGCAGTTCATGCCATTCTCAGCATGCACCGGAGCCCCACAAAAAAGTATACATTGGCCAGTTTGTCTTACATGAAAAGGCCAGCATGAGATGGACGAGTGTCATGAGGTGCCATGTGTGTCTTGGGGCTGGCGTGGCAGACGTGGATCCTGGGTAGATCTGGCTCTGCTCACATGGTATGAAAATCAGGTGCTATGTGAATGCATGACCCTGCCCGCTCCGCGGCCCAATTGAGAATTCGGTGTAAGACTGCGCTACATGTTGCATCATGCATCACTATCGAACTACTGCATGATGCAGATCGAACTGAGTTGCGAGTTGACAGTGGTCAATGATATGATTTGCCGATCTGCCACGGTTCATTCACTTGCTCAAGCGTTGCCCTTACGATGGCAAGCTAGTTGTTAGTATTGCTTAATATAAGGCCGGCGGTGTTATAGTCCTTGATCTCCCCTGTGCCAGTTGAGGACATCCTATTTTAGTGAAAGTTTACGACAATGTCGCATCGTAATGTCGCCGTAGTGCGTACGAATGCATCGCTTGCATCACGGTCGCCTGCGGGCGACACGATCAGAGTAAAGTTATCACTCTCATCAACTCTATTGCAAAGCCTTAATCTTCAAGCACACTGGAACAGATTCTGGTTTGTTGTACCGCCAGACGCATACCTGATCGCGAATGTCCTGCCTCTCGTCTGGGCAAGCATGCAGCTGATGGAAGATCCTTTGGTCCAGCTCTTCTGTGAAGGGTGCTACATTCCTAATCAATCTAGTGCCAGTGTACTACGCGATGGAGATGTCATCGAGGTTGCCCTGTTGGGAGAGGTCGGGTCAGCAAATTACAGCCAGCCAGGTGTGCTCGCCAGGTACCACTTGCCCGTCCACACGTCAACCGCCAAGATTTCAACAGTTTCGAGGACATGCCAAACCGTCCCCCTCATAGTTACCATAGGGTACATGTCTTGATCATGCGCAGGGGCTCAAATTGATGGCATGCCGAATCATCCAGTCAACACAACGCAACAACCACCAGGAGAGCAGCCATCACATGCAAAGACACCTTCAAGAAATGCCAGGAGAAAGAAATTGAAGCGCCAGATGCGCCGCCAGGGCCTGCTGAATTCTCAAGGAACGAATAGCAACCACTTTCGCGCTCGCCATGCGGATCAGGTGGGCGAGGGCACCCAAATCCAGGACGGGCATCGCGCCGGCACCACACAAACACCCCATGGAATAGGGTTAGCTATGCGCCACCAGGATAAGCATGGTCGGTTGGGTAATGCATCTGGGAACAAGGCCACATCTGGGGAAAAGAGTACACGGGCACCTATGAGCCAGTGCCCTGAAGCAGCCAGACATGAGGAGAGTAGCGGTGACAGTGAGAGCAGTGGTAATGATGGTAGCACGCAATCCTCAGAGAGTTCCTCAGAATCAAGTGACTCTGAAACATCTGCAGAGGCATCAGAGAGCGGAGACATATCGGGCGATGGCAGCTCGGCAAGTGGCGAAGAGGAGCCTCAAAGTCAGAAGACGTGCAAGGCACACAAACAAGGTGCCCAGCCTACAGTTGGACAGCATGGAAGCTCTGGCAGGTTTGCTGATGCATCTAGCCCAAAGCACAGTCGTGCTGAGCCACGAGAGCACGTCCAGGTGACATGCGCAGCCAAGGCTGCCAAGCCACAGTCCACACAAGCGCCTCCACCTGCCCGACTAGAGCATGCAGCCATGGACGCATTACCCATACCAGCTCATAGGTGTTGCAACGGCTATGGAGTATCAGATCACAAAATTATTGCCATAGAGGCGTTTCCTGAGCTTGTGAATGGTACGACGTGTACTCTGAAATACAGTGTTGCACACCCTGCCACACGATTCCCCCTGTTACTTCATGTTGTCAACGTCGCTGAAAGTCTGAATTTTTTTTGGTGCAGACCCATTGGGCACCTTCAGCATCACTGAAGCCTGTGTTTCGTGTGTGATTATGTACAAGGTGGCGGAAATCGGGCCGCAGCGGCTACCATGGGTCAGTGGCTGGCGGTTTGGAGAGATTGTCAGGGTTGAAGGAGCAAGCGTCACGCTATCACCATGGCCCCAGAGCTCCGAACATCCTCTTATCACCGCATGGAAGCGCTTCTATGGCGTTGCAAGCGAGGCACATAAGGTATGTGAGGTTTTTTGCGTGTTCACGTGGAGTGTGCAGATTGAACACACCAGGCATGCACCCTGATGCTTGTACTCGCACACATGCTTCCGGTCATCACTTGCCCACTGCAAGGTATGTCATAGCTGATCGCAACAATCGGTGGCATCGGTAATGACCAAAGCTTGCCGCGGCAATCATTTCTCACATCTGCCTGCGCAAGGTTTGCAGGCAGGTCACAGCTTGTCAGAGGACATGGAGGACCGTATGAATTTTTTCATCTCATCAAGTGCAAACTATGACCCCTCAAGCGGAGAATTCATTGGAGATTTGGCAATTGACATTGTATCTGCTCGCTTCATAGAGGAGGATACAAGACCCCGTTTCCGAGCTCAACGGGCAGGCCAAGAAGCTCAAACAGGGACCTCTGAACATGGCACAGGTGCGGCTCATCCAGCTTTTTCTAAATGGTCAGTGCTGTCAATTGCGGATATCACGAACTCACTTCCATGTTCATTAACTCTGGATGCGTTGCATGTTGACATTAAGCAGAGCGGCAGACATGATCGTCACCAGCCAGCCCGCATCCAGGCAACTCAAACTGCAATCTCTTTGAGTACGGCCTGGTCGTGCAGAGAAGGAGTGTGATGCGCCCGTCGCGCAAGTCTGCTCTGAGGCAGAGGCCAAGTTGCAGGCTTTCCTGAGTGGTGGTGAGCAAGCTCAAGCAACGCCTGACCGGGCAGCCTCGCGCACACCGCGGCTGCTTACGTCTCAGGACAAGCATGGGAGTCTTGCACCCACAGGGACGACCAACTCTGTGAAAGCTCCCTCCAAGACAGCAGCTCAGCGCGCAGGTGGCCCAGTGTCTGCACCGCCACGTGGGCAAGCTGCCGCAGCATATCATTCTCAGCAGCATTTTGTGGATGTGCTACGGCAGCTGGAAGCCCGCAAAGCAGAGCTGCAGCAACAGGTTGGCCAGCACACGGCTACCGCACTACCAACTGCGTCGCCACATGCCTCAGCGCCAACTCCATGTGGGGGTGGTGCTGCAAAGGGGTCAGGGCAAGGTGTGCCAGCAACTGATACTACTGGAAAACGTTCCGCAGATGCAGGCTCTGCTCCTGATAAAGGGCAGAAGCGGCAAAAGCTGGTGTGACTCTCCGCTGTATGTGATCCGGGCTCAGATGCATGGATTTCAGCCTGTTCAAATACACTGCAGTCAGCTCTAATCATGCCCTCCAATGCAGGCCCGTGGGGGAGCCAGGCAAGGTGCAATTGGGCCAGTTCTGGCTATGCTTAGAAATCAGCAAGCACAGGATGCGGGAAAGGCTGATTGACTCTGTGTTGGTGGCATTCCTGTACCATTATGATGTATGCGTGGTTGTCTTGGTTGTTGGAATGTTGGATACGTGACTGGCGTCTGGTTCCCATGCCATATGCTGTGATTGTGTTTGTTGACAATGATCATTGCACCTGCATCAGTATTGGCTATTGCTGATATGAGCTGACTAAGATATTGTTTGTGAATGATGCAAGCCTTATTTGATGTTATACTTTTTATTGACGATATGGCCTCCATGTAATTCATGTGCACATCTAAAGGCTGTCCATGCCAATGGTGCCGACGAGCACAATGCATGCGGATTTTCTCGCTTCACATACTGGTATATATTTTATCAGCTGGAAGTCGCGATCCGATTGCACCTGCGATGTAGACGAAGTCCATCTGGCACGGCGTTGTGAAACGCGCGTTACAGCCATAGCGTTGGTACCTGTATAACTGCACACGACAGCGTCTCCTGTGCTGCCGGCTCCTCGTTTTAGTTACGGTGGTCCTCCGGGGTCGGACTGACTAGCTCCTCATCCGGGACACAGCCAACCAGCTTCGTCATCATGCCATGGGTTTGTAGGATCGTGGCCGATTGCACCATGCATGAGACAATCTCGCTACACTGACTTCGTCGCTGCATCACGCATACAGCAGCGCACGCTACAACTGTTTGAAAACATTCTTACACCGCAACAATCTAAAGGCGGTACTGGGATACGAACCACCATGGTGGCAAAGGTGGCATCAAATCAGCAATAGGCGATACCTGACATGAATTGATGCAGAACAAACTCAATCACATTAAACATGACTGTGTAGCAGAGAGCCCGAACTAACATTGCAACGAGGTTGCTCCGTTGCTGAACATATGCGCCGCGAGGTCAGTAGTTCTCTGTGACAACCCCTTCCTCATTGACTTTTTCTCGCAACGTTGCTATTAGAAGCTTCATCATCTTCACCACGCGATCAAAGTCTGGCCGCTCTTCTGGCCTCAAGCTCCAACAGCTCTTTGCCAGGTTAGCCCATTCATACGGACATCCCCTCTCGAATGTGGGCCTGAAGTCGAGTGTAACCTTCCGCCTGCAGCCACATGCTTGTAAGTATGAGACCGACGGATTCAGCACAACCAGACGTGCACTGCTGACAAATAGACAACAGGAGAAAGATGCTGCCCTGCTCCCACAAAATTGAGACTCATCAGAATGCAAGCATAAATCAGCGAGAGACATGCCAGTCAGAAAGCTGCACGTGAATGATTGCCTTTGCACACAAGATAATCCCTGTGAGTGCATAGCATGTGTACGAGGTCCTAGATGCCCCACACATGAACGCAACATGTCTAAAAATCTCCATGGCTACAGCATAGTCAGCAGGGACAGCGGCGTCACTCACTGGGCATCAACAGTAGTGCAGACAAATCTGATTTTGATCAGGGAAAGAGAGTTGGCGCACATGCGGCGTTGTGCATGCCGGTACTCCTCATAGTACAGGCGAGCATGCCACATCTCCCACATAATGATCCCAAACGAGTACACGTCCGACGCTTTGACCATCCGACGCGTCTGCAGCACCTCCGGCGCCACATATCCCTCAGTGCCGTGCTGGATGCCACTCACGTGCTGCTCTCCACGCTTGATTTTCACTGATAGCCCAAAGTCGGCGATTTTGCCAATCCAGCCGCGCTCATCATCGCCATCTCCTGTCAGCAGCACGTTGTGAGGCTTCAAGTCGCCGTGGATGATGTTGTGCTTGTGGATGGCCTGGCATGCCTTCGCAATGTCAAGCGCCAAGAGTGCAACCTCCAGAGCTTTAACCTTGTTGTTCAGCATCAGGGTCTTTTGTCTAATCGCCTCCTTCAGATTGCCTGCAGCCCTCATCCATCAGTCAGCAAGGCGTTCCAGTGGAACCTGTACATCACTAACAAGGGAGACACGCCAATCAGAGCACCAATGCCAGCATAGTGCATTGAAGTGCTATTCACGCGCAGACGCTTCATGCACATCACACTTGCAAATTCAAGGAGACCAAGCACTGACAACACACAGGCTTGCAAAGCAGTGTTCTCAAATAGAGAGGACAGCATGGCACAAAGATTATCAGATGCAGAATTGTCCAACGGCCCAAATCTCATATGCCGTCTATCCCTACTCCATTATGCATGCACAGGTGCAGGGAGAGCCCACCCTTATTGCAGTACTCCATGATCAACCGCAGCTCCCACTCCTGGATGCGCATCGACTTCTGCATCTGCTGGCTGATTGCGTCATTCGACAGGAATTCCCCCAGCCCGGTCCAACCGGACTTGCTTACTGTGGTCGTGGCTGTGTCATCCTCCAGAAACACAGGCCGGATGTCCGCCTGGTATGTCTGCACGATGTTGTCGTGCAACAGAATTCCGGAGATGGCATACTCCATGAAAGCCATCTTCTCCTTGTCTTCTGCAGCCTTGGCAGTGTGCGGCATCTTGATGACCTGCAGCAGAGGGCTTCCTTATTGTCACCATGGCAGGCATGTTTGAACCAACTGAGCACCATGACCACCAGAATGGCTTGTGTTGGAACGCCCATACGAACCGCAGCGCACAGCAACAATCTTCCACGATATATGGTACCACACCTTGATCGCAACCGTCTTGCTTGCCCACTCTCCCTCATATACAGCACCAAACCCACCCACACCAATCTTTCTGCCATACTTCACCCCAAGCGGCTCCGGCGCGGTCCCAAAGTCGCCATTGGAGTCGGGCTGCCCCTTGGCCAGCCGCTCATGCTCACCCTGGAGGCTCTTGAGCTCCTTCAGGCGCATGCCGAGCTGCGCTGTGACACCGATCACTGACGACTCCTGTGTTGGCGATGTGTTGCCAGTCGAGCTTACTCCTGGGTTGCCCGTGAACGAGCGCTCGCGAGTGTCCAGAGGGCCCGATGCATCATAGTCCTCCCCACTCTGGTAATCACTCAATCCAGTCTGTTGCCTGCATTCTCAGCATGACATAAGCTCAGTATCGATTGGCACCAAGAACGAGACTAGACAATGCAGCATAGACTCCACTGCGACCCCCATTCATACAATTTTGCAATGCTGTTATTTGCCCAACTTATCTATCACGTGCATTGACCAGCTGGAGATAAATACGAGGCTACGACACGGTGGGATTGGCGCCATAAAACCCATATTCACTCGCCGGCGAAAGTTTTGCACGCACCAGGTGTCAAATATGTCCTGCCCCTGACGCGGCGCATACGCAGCCCCCATGTACTCATGGTTGGTGTGCATGGGGATTGACAGGTCCACCACCGGTTCTGGGGAATAATGCGTCTGCCCATGCGGCCCTGGGCTTTTCCGCATATCGCCCTGGCGCACGTATCCCGACGCGACATACTTCTGGCCAACCGTGTGTAGCTGCCCAGAGTCGTCGTCCATGGAGGCCGCCATGTCTGGCACAACACAGTCCACCGGGATGACAACCTGCCCAGAAGGTTCCATGCGCGATGCCGCCGCCAGCTTGCCATTCTGATCTTTGGCGATGACCGGACTCTCCCTCTGCAAGGACAGCGCCGGACTTGACCACTGCTGCCCACACGCGCTGCCTCACAGCACCTCATAACTAAGCAAGGCACGACTGGCACATTGCATCTACCTGACGACTATGACACCACTTTCTTCCAGCCTGTCAGCTCACAGCAACAATAGCAGACATGTCGAATCGCTTTCACGGTCCTGCAGACCAATCACAGTCAGGGGCTCAGGAGCATCGCACCCCATCCTTGCTACTGCAGCATCCACAGCAGAACGTCGCCACGGTGCCCAGGCAGCAGCACCACACGAGCACAACGAGGATGAGCAGCAGGAGGACGCCAACGCCAATTAACACCCAGACAACAAGGTTGTCCTCAAGGATGCCACCCCCCTGGTCTGGGTCATCCCCTGGGTTTTCAAGCTCGCGCAGCTTGCCGATTGACCCATTACCGATCAGCTTGATGGCCATGATCTGCAGGTCTGAAGATTCCGGCGCAAAGAATGAGATCTCCACAAACTTGGCAAGCTGGCATCCCAGCCTAGGCAACGGGCCGACAGTGTATTCCACCTCAACAAACTTCCACTCATTGGCCAGGTCATGGAGCGTGAGTTCGTTGAACTTTGTCTGATATGGTGCAGGCTTACAGGCCGTGTCGATGTAGGGCTTGACGGTGACGTTGACCAGTGGCAGCACATCCTCCGATGCCAACCGTAGGGCGACACTGACACGAACCTTGTGGATACCCCCATTATCAAACTTGTAGACCAGTTCACCCGGACTCTTGGAGTCCCTGCACCGCAGGTGCCAGCGGTCAGTAGGACACAGCGCGCAGCTGGGACACAACAACAGTACCACTCAGTTTTCTATACTGACACATGGCCTCTTCATGGCTCGAGATTGAATTGGTATAGCGTGTTGTTCACTGCTCCATCTCATCGGATCCAACATCAGGAAATTCACTACGTACAGATCGTAGCCCAGCGACATTTGGGCTACATACTATAGCATGACCTGCCTGAAAATATTCATCACAAGATTTCCCACACATCAAATGCTGCCTTGTTTGTCCAGTCCATCCCTGGCCGCAAACTCGTCAATGGTACAAATCCATGCAACTCCCAAACCCGAAATTCACTTCTACACCTAAATCCTAGTCCATCAAATCGCAGCGTATCACCACGTCAGGGATGTGGCAGGTCGTCTCGCAACACCGACTCAAGCACTTGTGGCCACACTGGCATAAGTGAAGAATTTGAACAGCGTACCAGCGAGCCATCCTTGCCTTGTCATCAGCAAAACTGCCGCTGTCATCGGACACAATCTTGACATTCGTGACAGCAAACAACTGTGAAATACCCTCTGCACCATCATAAAATGTGCGCAAATCTTCAGCGTCTGGAACTTCATCGGCACAATCTTCGTCACTTCCGGTATTTTCAACCTGACACGCTAAGTCGGAGCAGATGGATGGATTCCTGTTCGGCGTGATCACCACCTGCCCAATTTGAACATTACGGGGCTCTCCTCCTGCACGGCGAAAATAGTTCCCAGTATTCAGAGCATTCAGGCTTGCGCCCGTATGCACTTTGATGCTGAGAGGCGCACCTCTGATTTCGATGGTGATCTCGGTGACACACTGGTCACCTGCACCTGGCGTTGTAAGGTCCACGGTTCCCGTGAACCAATCCAGTACTGCGTCGTCGAATGTAAATGCATAACCGGGTCCACTGGACTCCTGCACTACCGAGATTGGAGTCAGTGATGACGCTGTCGAAGCGGCACACAAATGCGCAACTCATACTAGCAGAATGCAGCTCGCAACGAACACCATGCACAACGCCCAATTGCATTGCGCAGCCAGCCAATGATAATTTAGCTCTGCATCACCAGGAATGCTACAGAAGCTGTGGTGATCACGGCGGCTAGCGCCGAGACTTGTCACGAAACGGGGGGGGCAAATACCATCTGCGCCTACACAGGTGTGGGACCAAGCAGCCACGACGATTCAGAAGTCTAGTCGTGGGAGTCTGTGTGCGTGTCTGCCGTCGTTACGGCATTAGCTTTCGACGGATCAGCAGGAGATTGCTAATCAAACCAAGGCCGTGGATGGGGGCCACGATCCTACAAACCCAGCATCGCACGCGACGATGATATACGATTCAAAGTTTGGCAAGGAATCGCAAGGAAGTACAACATTGAAACTGCGCGATGTCGAGCGCGTGACAAGTATCAGGACTGGACGCGGTATGCTCAAAATTAATGTACAAGTCGTCGGGAGGCCAAGCATCTAACACATGCGGCTGTATAAACCCGAAGGGGAACAGCATGCGTACCCCTCGTTTGTTTGCAGAGGTCACGTTCTCAGCTGTCAACGTCAGCAAAGGTGTACCATTGACGGTGGCCTCGAGCTCCCAATCAGGATCATTTTTAGTGAACACTGTGATCTCTACACTGCTGATCCCATCGGCGACGTAGTACGTCAGTACGCCGGGCTCCGCTACGTCCCTTGTGAAGCGATCAGCATCACCACCGAACGCAGTTCGCACGTCTGCATCTTCCTGGGGCGCCAATATGATATTTGTATGGTTGGTAAGCACATCAAAGCTCTTTGCCGTGTCCACCAACGCCCGAGCTAGGCAGGAAAAGAGCAAGTAGAGGCAGCAGCGCAAAACTAATCGTCCACTGCTCCACGACATCATCAGCGATTACAGATTGTCTTGGAGCAGATTGCGGTGATCAAACGCTCACCAAACTGAGGAACGCCACCCATCCATCGCGGAGGCTCCGACAAGCTAACGATCGCCTCAGCGCACAACCGTCGAAGTGTGAAGAAGCATGCAGAATTTGGATCATCAGCCAACTT
Source organism: Ulva armoricana (assembly GCA_032360965.1). NCBI lineage: Eukaryota > Viridiplantae > Chlorophyta > Ulvophyceae > Ulvales > Ulvaceae > Ulva > Ulva armoricana. The sequence goes on from JAUMHO010000006.1 coordinate 5,422,350, forward strand.
GTCACAGTTCTCTCGAACGTTTGAGCTGTTGCGGATGAGTGAAAGATGAGTATATGGCCCATGCATGCAACTGTGGCACGCGTTGGCACTGATAACCGGGCAGGTAACAGTTCAAAGCCACACACCAACTGGCAGCCGAATGACTCCTTAATACCCTGCATCACGACGGCTTTGAGTCTGTTTCTCAGTGTTGAGCCCGTGTAAGTTCTGATCCCATCAACCAATCGCACCCGTCAATTGGCAGCGTCGGCAGGCACAAACAACAGCAGGTATCTTCCGTCTTATGGCCAACGCAAGTATATTCATCGTGGCATTAGCATCACTATATTTATCCATTTGTTGCATGTGCGTCTTGGCAGGGTGTACTGTGTTCAGCAACGCGTAGGTTCGCATGGACAGACTCGCCAGCTGCAGAGGCAGTAGCGTGGATCCACCCCCATTACCAGCACTCGCGAGCCAAGCACATCAGCAGTGCCTTATAGCATCTGAAGATGTACACGTAACGTTTCGCGCGCGATGCAGCATTGATCAGGATGAGCGCTTCAGAAGTTGTGACAGCCACAAGCAGTGGAGAGCAACGAGACATCGAGTCTCAGGGCATACGGATAAACCGGCTATCTTACGCTTTCCCAGGTGGCCAAACGGTCATGAAAGATTTTACAATGAATCTACAGTTGGGATCTAGAACTTTGCTGCTGGGCTGCAATGGTGCAGGTGCAAACCTCTCTATTATGTGGGCACCACATGCGTGGGCAAGGCTCACATCTTAGGAAACTTGTCATGCAGGCAAAACCACGCTGCTAATGCTCATTGCTGGCCGGTTTATGGTAGACCCGGACATGGTGAGGGTGATTGGCAGGTCGCCCTTCCATGACCTGGTGCGCTCTACAAGTCTCTTCACTAGAAACACGTTGCCCATAACAGGCCCGAGGGGCATCAATTCTGTGGGCTCGGAAAGCCTACTCAAACCTCATTTGCAGAAGCTGGCGAGCACAGGTGAGCTGGCATATCTAGGCCACCAGTGGCGGCGCTCTGTGGCGTGTGCTGGTGGCGACCTGCCAATGCAGGGCGACATAGCTGCTCGCAAGCTCATCTTTAACGTCCCAGACGTGGACCCCGCAAGGAGGCAACGTTTGATTGACCTGCTGGACATCGACCTTGACTGGCATATGCACTGCGTGTCGGACGGCCAGCGACGGCGTGTGCAGATCTGCATGGGACTGCTCAAGCCCTTCAAAGTCCTCCTCATGGATGAGGTAGGATGCTGCTACCTCGCTGAATGTCGTGCGAACATGCGTTCGGGTTCCCTGGAGTGAGACTCCTGTTGTGATGGCTGTCCCAGTATGCCCTCCCAGACGGAGCAGCACAGAATTGAGCGTCATGCTGGGGTGAGTACAGGCGACCTTGGGCAGGGCCAAGCCGGCACGCGATAGTCTTTCGTTGCTCCAGCATGTTGGCGTGCCATTTGACATGAGATGCGGGGTTGGAGATACGTTTCGTGTTGCCAGCAGCAAGCTGGGGGGCGGTGGCCATTGAGGTTGTGGCGCACAGCGGCACGGATGTGATACAATTGTGTATACTAAACGGAATCGCATGCCGGCTGTGGTCGGAAGGCACTGAGAGGAGCCCGCTTGCAGCAAGAACGGGCCGCTTGATCCCGGGGGCTGTGGCATGCAGGTGACGGTGGACATGGATGTTTTGGGCAGGTTGCAGCTGCTACGATTCTTTGAGGAGGAGTGCAAGGAGCGCGGATGCGTGATACTGTATGCGACGCATATCTATGATGGCATCTCAAACTGGATGACCCATGTCGCCTTTGTCTCAGATGGGGAGATGGTGCGGGGCGGCCCTGTGCAGGAGTTTCCGGAACTGCAAGAGGGTAAGGTCCTGAACACTGCTTCGAAGTGGCTCCGGGAGGAGCGAGAGAGGATAAGAGCCAAACCGAAAGTAGCACCGCAGGCTGTGCCAAAAAAAGACGTGTTTGGTTCACGCCAGATGGCGTTCTATCGTTAGTCCTGTCTATCGTTAGTCCTGACTATCAATCATACCTTGTTTGAGGTTGTGATTTGGTGTCTCTGTGGTCATGAGGACAATAGGCATGAGGCGTTGTGCGATGGTTATACCAGGTGGCAGAGCCCAGTTCGGTCGTTACAGCTCTTGTGATGTGATGTTTTTCGCGTGTTGAATGGGTTCTCCAAGGAGAATGAATCATAGGCCCGGCATCGTCACAGGGGGTAAAGCAAGCACTAGACACACTGATATAGACACACTGATGTAAAATCTATAAGAAACGTGGGCATGCGGCCGGAACGTGGGCATGCAGATGCCTGGGGTCAGCCTGACATTCAGAACTCTGGAGTCAGCACAGGTTCAAGGCATGCAAATGTCTAGGCTCCTGCGTTGTCCGGAGCGCTGCTCAGTAACGTTTGACGCCTTGTGTGTTTTCTGGGAACTCTGGCGGTTCTCTATGTGCTTCTGTAATTTGGCTTGTTGCCCATCCTCCGTGTAGAACGTAAAGGCAGGAAACGATCACTACTGCGTAACTCCGTGAAGAGCTGGCTTTAGGTGAGCGGACATGTCAATCGTGGTGGATCCTATAGACGACTTACATGATGCACTTCGTCATCAAATTGTGCATGTGGTGCGTCGGGCCCCGAGACCTCAGTGTACCTGTCCCGGCAGCTACGTGATTCTCGGCAGTCGCTTATCTCACCGACATCTGCACATTCGGCACCCACGAATGATTCGCACACATTAGTCCCACAAATATTTGCATTCAGTCTCGAGGTGCCGATTTCTAAACATGCCATTGCACGCTGGGTCCCAGACATGTCAACTTTTTTACTTGAGTTGTTGCGACCGGCGGGTCGGCAGTGTTCAGCACAAGGCAAGTTCGATCATAGCATACAAGACGCAGCACCGCCGTATTAAGAGCGGCGCCGGCCTTCAGACGACAGTTTTCGCGGCCTTCACGTTGTGTGCATAAATGTGGCTTGCACAGCCGTGCACGAGCTGCAGCTCGGTCCTGCTGTGGCATATTCATCATCAACACAGACCGGCCCATGGCATGGCATCACCTGGACCAGCGAACAATCGGCCACAAATCAGTATGGGCACCGTGGCCTCAGGGTTCTGACTGTCGCTCGCAGCGCATGTTCGAGTTGAACGAGGTTCCATCGTTTGTCACAATTGTTTTGCAATGCCTGCATGTCGATGCGTCGCGATGTAGGCAATCGGTACAATCGTTACAAGGCATTCCCACTCCGGCGTCCGCTCCTGATGTCTCTCCATGCCTAAATGCACATGCTCATGGGTAGTGAGCACAGTTCAAAGTCAGTGCATTCACTCACTCCCCGTGTTGCACATAAATATATACCGAAGAGAGCTGGGTAGAGGTGCATCATGCAACAGCTGCAGGTCAGATATATATGCATGACTGTGTAAATGTAAATGTGACACTGTGACATGGGCTGCCTGTTCCACCGACACCCTTGCACTGTGATTTGGCCCCCGCAAGGGGGCTGTTTCTGGCGCATGACTCTGCAAGGAACGGCCTTCATACCCACCACCTCCGTGCCAGGCCGGTCCCGCGCCCCCTCCGTGCAGGTCTGCTCGCCCTCCCCAGCCCCTCTCCTTCCTCTATTCGAATCCCACCTGCTGCAAGGCCCTCCCCCCCCCTCCCCTCCCCCGATCTCCGCGAGCCCGGACCCCGGCCTGCCCGCCCTCGCCCGCACTGTCATTTACCCCCTGTCACCCCCGCCCCAGCCACTTCTGTTCGCAGGCCCCCTGGGGGAGGGGGTGCCGCGTGCCCGCCCTCGCCGTCATGGGTGGTTGCCCATGCCGTGCTTGTTTGGCGACGGTGGGGTGTGCGTGCAGGGTTCTGGGGCTTGCTGGATTCCAGGGCCGGCTCTGTGTCGGGGTGTTTCTGATTTGCTGCTGCTGTATTCGGGGCATTGTGAGTTGTCTGGCTGGTGGTTTTACTGTTGCCTGTGTGTTTGTGTATGGCGTTCGGGGCAGTGGGTTGTTATGGATGTGACGCTAGTTTGGATTGTGTAGTTGTTCGATTGTGTTGGTTGTTCTGTCGTTTGCTTGGGTTGGTTTGTGATTTTACCCCTTGGTGCTGCCGGGCTTTTGGGTTGATCTCCGTGTAACACTGTGACATGTGTGCAATATAGAAGCCAGCATAGTAGTAGTGACCATTTGCCAACCATGTGGCACAATCTGGTCTTGCCATGCAGCTGCCCCTCATCACTACACCACCACAAAAATTGCAGCCATGCCATGACTTGTATGTGGACCCAGGCAGTCCAGTTGCGGTCGTCGCACCTCCTACATGACCACTGCTTCTCTTACGGCGCCGTTGCCTCCCGCGATTCGTGTCCACTGTGCGACGCTCCTGTATATGATCTTCCGGTTGACTTTCATGCGGATCACCCTGTTGAGCATCGCTGGCGCCACATCAAACACCTACTCCTGGCTATCCCATGCGTTACACTGCAAGCCGGCCTGAAGGCGCTACGGTGCCTGCGCCTTGACCTTCGACGGGCCATTGGGGCGGACCCTGATGCACTGGCAGTTATCGAACAAGCACTCCCGGATGGTGGAGCTTGCCACAGTGTGACGTTGCCACAGGGTGTACAGTCCCCTTCCTCGTTGACCCTGTCCTAGCGCTTGCTGGTGTTGCGTCGCTGCGGGTCCACTGTCTCTGTGGCTCCCTTGTCGCTGCCTTCCTTCTTGCATCGTCAGTACGTGTCGCCACCTGTCTGACTTCCGTGCCGTCAACGTCTGCCGTACGGGGTCATGATGGTGGTTGTGGCATCCGCCTGCTGGACCGGTCCCTTATTTGTACGTGGTTCATGTGTTTTCCCCCCTCCCTCCTAACTGATGAATTTCCCCCGCCTTGTTCTGACGTGTTGGATGTGGTTGCCACATCTCTCCCCACGCCCCTACTTGTAGCGGCAGTGTGGTCGATGCCCGCTTGGGATTGGCGTGATGCCAGAGTTTTTTTTCCCTCAGTCAACATGCTTCTGCAGTTCTTAACAGATGGCAAGGAGTTTAGTATTTGAACTGCACGAGTGCCTCAGGGCCGCAGGCACACAGGACGCAGGCACCGCCACGAGCACAGCACAGTACGGTACAAAAGTGCCGGCGTCTCCGGCACGGGGTGAGTGCGATGTGGAGGTGGGTGATGTGGCTGGTGCGGAGCAGCGTGAAGCAGCGGGGAGCGGCAGTGGTGGGGCTGACCAGTGCAAGAAAAACCCCCAAAAAAAGAGGGTGCTGCCGGGCGGGACAGGGATGGAGGTGTGGCTTTAGAAACTGACCAGTGTGGGAACATGCTGCACATACTGCTGAATCGCCCAATTCGCATTGCAGATGTTTAGGGAGACTGGCTTTGTTGCAGAAGCATGCTACTACAGCCGTGTGTGAGAGTGGGGCCGTAAGAATGTGGTTGCCGTGGTGAAGTGAGATGAGGACAAGGAGGATGTGTATCGCAATTGGTACTCGGGTGGTGGTGGCTTTGTGGAGCTGTGGCATGTGACACACGGGCGAACAAGCAATCCTGCGTTTTTGCACACACTGAGTCTAGGCAGACGAGGCACAGCGTTCTGATGTGCAGGACAGCTAAGCAGCAGCACATTGCAAACGTGGATCTGGAATTGAATCTAGCTTAAAATTGAGTGTTGGTTTATGTTGGGTCACCGACTTGATGCTCAGAACGCGCTTCCCAGTCCTGAATGGCGTGTCGACCAACAACGCCTAATACAGCTTCCCCGTCTGCTAAGAAGTGAGTGTGAATGCCATTGGCTTACCTGTGCCAGAGTCCCATGCTCGACTTCGATTCTGCGGCATGATGCAGGAGCGTGTGCAAATTTCAATGTCAAGCAATGCATATGCGCTTCAAATTGTCCAATTCGGGTACTCAAACACACACAGATCGCTCACCACACGCGGCTACGTTGCTCGCCCAGAGAGTCGATACCTGAAGATGTATGCACACACTTGCACATGTATTGCACGTGAGCGGCGCATACTAGTCATCATCAGCCGTTTGATCCATGGGGCGAGAAGAGCACAGGTGGTGATCAGGTGAATATGTGAATCTGTTTACAGAGCAAGATTTTAATCCTTGAGAAGGGATTCCGGGACATTGAAGTGCATCCTGGGAGCGGACGATGGGCCTGTGGCTGCAGCAAGCCTGAAAGACTTCGCATCCGCTGGCTAAACACCTAGGCACATTCGATGACTAGCTCTGTAAAGTGTTCGAGGATCCTGACTGCAATGCAGCGCAAAGCATGGAAACCCAACATGGTGATTCAGAAGCCTTGCATTTGGAACGAACGGATGCACACATATGCACGGTGAAGATGAACGATCTACGTGCTGTGGCACATCTAGGCATGTGGCACACCGGAAGCACCTGCACCGGCTTGGCCATGATAACATCAGTAGAGTGTTTCAGCTGAGACTACCACAGCAGGATCACATTCCACAGCAGCACGATACCACGTGCACCTGCCATGCACATGCTGTGCGATTTAATTGAGTTGCCCAGCAAGACCACACAGTCCAGACGCCATTAGATCAGCATGTATTAGTATGCCGTCGCAGACTGGCATGTGCGCAGCCAAAGCATGGAGGAGATGGCACAGAGAGAATTTTGGGCCTCAAGGCAACTGGGCGGCCTACACAGTTCCAAACGGAATCAGCTGGCACTCGCTGTGACGATAAGTTTGTATTTCTGGCTTTGAGTTGATGGCCACATGATGCATTTTTCAGTGCGCAACACTCTAGTGGGAGGAGTAGATGCAGCTGTGTGGGAGAAGATCTGGTGCACGAACCGGCCATAGTGATGGCACAAGATTACATCTGCGATCATGGTGCTGCTCTTGCTGCCGTGAGCGCATGGTGCACCCGTTTATGTAGCTACCGGCCATTGATTTCATGCCATTGTTCACCCAGCTTCCTTCATGCCATTGTTCACCCAGCTTCCTACCTCACCTGGTAGCATTGATCTGCTGCTCTAATCATGCTCCACTTGTTCATCCACATATGTTATAGGGTGCTTGATGGATGTAGGCCCTGTGGCCACTGGATGAACTTTAATCACTGTGGGTGTGTTTGCCTCGTGACACTGTCGCGCAGCTGCTGGGTGTCCTTTTCGAACTACAGCATGTGCAACTGCGGGGCTGAAAACCTGAATTCTGCTTAGCGAATTGGGATATGCAGGTTATGGGCCCTCGCGGCAGCCTTGGAATCGTGGCGACAGGACGCCGGAGTGGTGGTGGTGACAAGACACGGTTCACACATGTGTATAACATGGCATTCCGGCTAAATCAAAACTTTACCAGCTGTACAGCAGTATCACCGTCAATAGGAGGAGCGTGCCATTCATACATGAAGAAATTGAGTTATGCTGGCCCGTCTGCAGCGCAGAGCTGAGGCAACAAGAACTTCCGCTATGTTGAAAATGCGCCAGACACGCCATGTCTGCACACAATTACCTGTGCAGCGTGAAAATAAAAAGCTCAGTCGAAGCAGTAGAATGAAGGCGTCTAAAGCTCCGGCGCTTGTAGAATCAGACATGCTAAATCTAGCACAGGACATGGCGAACGAAGCATCAAAGATCACCAGGCCGTTGTTCCGGGCCAAAGTGGTAACAGATATCAAATCAGATAAGACACTTGTTACTGAAGCTGACAGGGCCGCAGAGCAGCGAATGCGTGAAATGGTCAACAATCGGTTCCCTTCTCACGCTGTTTTCGGGGAGGAGGAAGGTTTCGAACCAGGACAAAGTGTGCATCTTCCGCGGCACATGCTGCCTGCCCTTAAAAATGCTATCCACGTTCTTATGTGCCGATAAGCATTTTATACCCGTACGGTGGTTTGCGACGGCATCGACCTGCCAGTCGACGCTTCCACTTGCTGTATGGAATCACTCGTCTTGGCGACAGTTTTCCATTAAACAGCTCAAATTTGTTGTTAGCCATGGCATTTTTTTGTAGGCGGGGAGACGGAGTGGATGTGGGTGCTGGACCCCATTGATGGGACCAAGGCCTTCATCACTGGCAAGCCAACTTGGGGCACTCTGATCGCCCTTCTGCACGACGGCAAACCGGTCATGGGCATAATCGATCAACCTATTACCCAGGAACGATGGATAGGTGTTGAGGGCAAGCAGACAGTCCTCAATGGAGAGCCGATCACGACACGGGACTGTAGTGAATTGTCATCTGCCTACATGTGTACCACAAGTCCTCTGATGTTTACCGGGGCTTCCAAAACGGCATATGCAAGGCTCAGAGACTCTGTGGTGGCAGTCCAGTTTGGGACAGACTGCTACGGCTACGGGCTGCTTGCAGCAGGATTTGTTGACGTTGTAGCAGAGGCTGATATGAAGCCGTGGGATTACATGGCCATGGTGCCGATTATTGAGGGTGCAGGGGGTGTTATCACTGACTGGAGTGACAATCAGTTGAGGTGGCATAAAGATGACGATAGTGAATCAATCACGGCATGGTCAGGCGAAGTGCTTGCCGCTGGGTCTAGGGTGATGCATTCGGAATGCTTGAAAGCATTAGATTTCACGTTGAAGAATCCAAACAGCTGACTGTGCTACTAGCCCGTCAAGTAATGGTTTGCCAAGAGGAACAAATGGTGTTTTCCCTAGTCTAACCTGGTAACTGTTGAAATAACATGAGAAACTGACTGCAGCTGAGTGTGTTGATGGGATGGGGCACACCGGCGGTGCACTCATCAAGGCGATGCTCCTGGCCTGAGTGAAGCTACCTACATGGTAGATCTGTGGCCAACAGCACCGCACTGAAACTTGTAAATCAAGTGAAAATCTGCCTTGTGTGAAAGGTGCTGAGACAAACCCTGGCTGTGACACAAACCACGACCTTGGTGCGACATTCTTTGGCTGCATGCCGACGTCTACTGACGGTAGGTCCACATTTTGGCTGCTATTGCTTTCACATATTACACTTTTCCATTCCGACCCTTATTACTCGTAAATCTAGCCAGCCAGGTGTCAACGTTCTTCACAACAGGTTGCAGCCCTGCTCTAACATCCGTTGATACATCAGGATGACCTTGTGCAAGTGCTGCTAGAACCTTGGCAGCGTGTGTGCCAACATAGTAGTCCACTCGATGCCTGAGAGCATCGTTCCAAAGCATCTGTGCACAGCTTGTGCACGCATCACCTTCTTTCGCAGATGCCATACGTTTCAACGCCCTGCTAGCGAAAAAATGTTCAAGCAATGGAGCATCTGCGCCCTCTGGACCACTGGCAACAGCAGCGGCCCTGGCAATGGCTTTGTGCAATTCTATGGCCGACCCCTTATCTGCATCCCACAACATTTGACCTATGCTGCTATCGCCCGCAACACATGCCACCAGGTCCCCGCCATGAGCGGTTTGCAACAGCTCTGCAGCATGCTCTGTGCAGTGCTTGAGCAACGCTAGCCCCAGAGAGTTTGGTCCGGCCCCCACAAGTTCATGCCTGCAAATCAGCAGCAACGCTTGAGTATGACAGCACCTGTCTTGCTAGCCATCGTGGCATATATGAAAGCAGAGAGCACAGCTGGTGTTGCTGCCAGCAAAACTGCTGGGCCTCCGCACCGTTTCTGCTCGAGGCCTTTCTTGCTCAACCCCAGCACTGTCTGCTCAGGCTCCCCGTCGCGGACGGCCTCACCGGCTTCTCCCGGCGTCTCAACTGCAGATGTTGTGGCAACGGTGCGCTCCGGGGGCGAAAGCATCTCCTGGGCATGTGGCGGCAGATGCTTGTTTGATGAGCTCACCAGTGACAAAAGTACCTTTATTCCATGCAGGCTTGCAATAACTTCTGTCAGATTACTCTGCATCATGGGAAATGCTTGTCAATCCATCAGCATACACTTCATCTTGAGCGAGCAAGTTATGGACCCCGGCCAGCCTCTTCAGGTGAATGCAAACAACACTCATGGACACCCTTGGCGCAGGATCACAAGTCAACGTGTTTGAACTAGCTAGAGTGCATGAAGAACAACAAACAGGTCTCGTTGCGGCAGTCAGTACGCACTGCCGGGCACATGCAAGCGCTAGCGCCCAGGCCCACAACCAGGGAGCCTGCTGTGTGGAGGAGCACAGCAAGGTGCAAGTGCTTCACCTGAATCTCTGCAACGATCGTCTTCCGTGCGAGCTCGGTGTCGTCCACAGCTGCAAGCACCTTGACGAGGGTGACATATGCAAACTCATCGGCACACATCTGCATTACGTGCCCCTTCATCGCCTTGACTATCTTCTTGCGCTGCTTGGGTGTGCTGTAGGCAGCCACCATGCACCCCACGCGGCAGCCGTCATGCGTGTGCACCATGCGCAGCACCGCCTCCCCAGTGAGGCTCTCGACGCAGTCCTGCACCATGTCAGACGGTGCCAGCTGCATGTACTCACTCACCAGCCTGCAAGCAAAGCAAGCTCTGTTCTGTGCAGGATGGTCCTCTATCGCTGTGAAGGCTGTGTAATGATTGAGTAGCACGTGGGGTACGCCAGGGCATACAGCTAATCAGCCTGAACAGCAGCAGATTCACTGCTGATGCGGACATTGCAAACCACTAGATGTGCACACAAGCCAGGGTAGCTTCAGCCTGCCTGCATCCACAAGATCTCGCATGCTGCAGCCGCGGTGTGTGGCATTACATGGCGCCTGGGGATCATCACAGGATGCACCATCGACGTAAGGCGCACCGGTGGATGGGGGGTGGGTCGACATAAGCTTTCTCGAGGATGGGATGCAGTGACTGGATCAGGCGCTGCATGGTGCTGCGGCGCTGCGGGCCGTCCATGCTGGGCCACGCGCCCACGAGGCTGCTCAGCTTGGCGGTGGACGCCTTGGGTCCCAGCAGAGCAATCTCGCGGCTGTAAAACTCGGCAATGAGTGCATTGCGCTCTGCCGTCTGCAGCTCGTCGTACAGATCTGTCAGCACCGGCGAGCCACAGGGGTGCCGAAAGAGCTTCACAACGTTGCCCTTGCACTCCCGCATGATCGCTGCATGCATGCAGGTCTTATGTCTTCGGGTGCGTGGTGCATCTACAGGTGGGAACTGCGTTCTTGAGCCAGCACACGTGCATGCAGCCGGTGGCAGGGGTTGCTCTGCCTGCAGGGCAGTGCTGCCAGGGGGCCAGAGCACGCGTCCTGATGCAAGTGCGCATGGCACCCTCATGCATGGCCACCTGTGATTCAAGAGCAGCTGAAGCGCCGGCGGGTTTCAGCCAGACACTTGCAATGGCATGAGTCTACATGCTCTTGCTTGGCATGACAGGTCGGCAGATGGCAATCCAGCTGCATCCTGTTTATCCTGCTGCGAATGTGAACACCGCATCCATGAACAGATGGGGCAGTACCTTCTGCAGCCACGTTGCTGTTGGCACGACCATGACCACCTCAGCATGTTGTAGATGCTGAAAGGTTTCATAAATGCCATTATAGCACAATGCAAGTGCATTTGCAAGCAGGTAGTATTGGCAGCACATGCGCCGCTGGCGCACCTGACAGCTGTTCTTTATCTGCAACGCTGATGAGCTTACGGACAACATGATTGCCGTATGGAGACATGGAGAGCTCCACGATGTGATCTTTGCACTCGCTCCATACGGCCTCCTTTTGCTGCTTCGTGCCATGCTTAAGCATGGCCTGGACCACACGGGAAGCCTTCGACTTGACCGCGAGATCTTTAAGCTTACCTTTAGCAGCTTTAATGATCTTACTGATAAGCTCTTGCTTAAGCTCTGCTGACATGTCTCGAGGCCGCAATTCTTCCCAAATGGATATGACTTGCTTCACAAGCTCCGCTAGGGCTGCTCCCTTCTTCGGCGCCTTGTTCTTAGTTCGTCCCTCGACGTCTGAAGCCTTACGTTTGAGAGATTGAGGTTGTTTCTTTCCATCTGCTGACTTCGACACAGCAATCCTGCTCGCCAACACGCGATCGCTGAGTACTGCCAGCTAGGAAATCCTCAATCGCTCAGGTCACTCGTGTCCGATGGATACCAATACAACCATGTATAGAGTAGACTTGGGTGAAGGGAAGCACATACTTTGTCTTTCTCTTTGCTCCTTTCAGCGGTGGGGCCTTCTTCTCGTCAGCGGCGGCTCTGCGCTTTGCGATCGCAGAAGATGGCTTTGCAGATGATTTTTCGTCTGTCTTCCCATCTCTTCGTGGCTTCGTTGACGACATGCTGCGCTTGTTCCAGACTTAAAAGCAAACGAGAAAAACTACGCCCAGCGCTAGCGTTCCACACCAGCTAAAAGTCGACACAAAGTTTACCTCAATGCACACAATCCAAGCTGCACACTTAACGTAGGCACAGTACATGCCTCAAACATTTTAAAGGGTACAGGACGCTCACAGGGACATGCACTTGGCGCCGTGACGATTCGTGCACAAGTGGCCACAAATGCATAGAGCTATCGGACCGCTATTGCAACGGGGTTCAGTTTCGGCATGCCTCAAGCCCTGGCTCCACCTGCGACTCTAGCACGACTTTAGCACCTAACCGTGTTGATCCCAAAAGCGCTCTTGGTCGCGGTGAAGTCATCGTCCCATATTCGCGCGTCCCATATGGGCATATTCCGTTGACAGCTTGATACTACTTCGACTAAGTCATGTACAGATGAGCTCTGTTGTGCGCAGTTGTGGTAGCGTCTGTGTGTCGGCCCGGTGTTTGGCTGCTTTCGCGAATCCGAGTGTGTAACCTACACAGAATCAAGGCTACGTGCAGCTGGCCTGCCGGCCCTGCCCGCCCGCCCACCGACGGCCCCCTCCGGAGGTAGGCAATTCCCTGCG
>JAUMHO010000006.1:5435270-5484150 GCA_032360965.1 Ulva armoricana
ACTGTATAACGGAAGCCGAACGCGACCGTATATGGCATCGTGTTGGTCGCACTTTAGCCACCGTATGGTCGTATAAACCCACACCGTAGGAACGTATGAACTGCGGCCTTAAATACTACGAATTTTTTAAATACTACGTTATTGACCAGTTTATACATATACGACGTGGGCGAACCCTAGGGTGACCGGGGGGCGAACGACTGAGATAGGGTGGGGACTCGGAGGGGCAGGCAAGTGGGGGTCGGTCGTGTGGGAGTGGTCAATGTGTGTCTATGGGGGCTGATATTGATGCCAGGTTAAGATAGACAAGTTTTACTAGCTTTATGAAACACTCGATATACTATGCTTGGTGTGACGGCCTCAGGTTTCAGTGTGCATGCATGCGTTCTTCAAGCCGGAATCCGTCGGCCCCTGCATCCACCAGAATAAACACAGCATATCACGTGACAGCGCCGCGTGCTTGTTACACCCTTTTTGCTCATGCATTCTGTGATATCCAGCTGCCGTGAAACACGAGCATGCAGCTGGTCCGGGGTTACTGCTGCCTCATAACCAAAAGACGTCAATGTTACCGAGCACACTGCTTTTGTTGGACAGTGATAATATTGTAAGCATCTTCGGTTCGAATTCCGCAACGGGTCCTTCATCGGCGCGATTGCTATTGTCTGCACACAGTGTTGAGCACTACCCTGTTCATTCAAATATAGAGTGTAATCATAGCCATGATCACATTTGGCGCAGTGCCGGTGTCCGCTCGCCCTGCCTTCGCACGCACCAGCCGCAGAAAAGTGTCGGTCAGCGCGCAAGCTCCTCCGAACCCTGATCTTGAGCGTGCTAGGCTCGAGGCAACCGATGCGTTCTCAGAATTAGTTTCCATGGGCTCTAAACAGTCCCGTAATCGGAAGCAGAAGGTGTGGTGCGACAATGGTGGCGCTGGTGGTGCTTTTGACCGATCCGGAACGGTGGACGAGAATTGGAAACACGTGTACACAGGCACTAAGCTTCGCGTCGCACGTACCTGAGTATCGCAAGCGATCGTTGTAACAGATTCACGTAACGGTGAGTGATCAGTATTTGGTGCAGGATGATGACGTCGCCTTCTACAAGTCCCCTGCTCTCGAGGATTGCTTCCCGTCCAGCGAGAAAATATACAACGAGGTCCAGTGCAATGGAAACACTCTACGTGTCCCGTTCCGCCGCATCTACTTGGACGGAGGATCTGGACATTTGGATGTGCCTGACACCAGTGGACCGCAGGTATGCTGCTTGATCTTGTCCACTTCTGCTGCCCCGGGCTGCAACATGGGCTGCGTTCCTGAGCAAAACGCGCATAAGCGACGCTCGAACAGTTCTGTTTACAAACAATTGGTGTTTCAAGGGTGTTGATGTCCGGGCTGGGCTCCCAAGGATCAGGAAAGACTGGGTTGAAGGGCGCGAGCGTGGACCGGGCGGGGTATGCACTCAGATGTATTATGCCAAGGAGGGTATTCTGACCGAGGAGATGGCGTTTGTGGCTGCACGAGAGGGGCTGGACACAGAATTTGTGATGTCTGAAGTTGCAAGAGGGCGCGCCATCATCCCGGCAAACCGCATGCACCCTGAGCTTGAGCCGACTATCATAGGTATGCTGCCTGGAATGACATGACCGTGGTTTCATGTTGTAAACCATTTCGGGTTGTATCAGTATGCCCTGGCTCGTGTACCGGCATGCATGTTGCCCCTGGTCATGCATGACGGTGACTGGCAACAGCTGGATCGCACCTTGTCACTGGATTGTCATATTTCTCTAACAAAGTAACGGAACACAAGGGGTGCTTGCTCACATGTCAGCTATGTGCTGTCTGGGAGCTTGCTGAGATCATACCCTTGGCACTAGACCACGGTAATGCGTGCGCTGGGATGTGTTCTGGGGATGTGCGTGTTGCAGCTGCCTCACTGCATCAAGGCAAGGCTTCTCAAGGCTTCCCACAACAACCTGGCCTCAGTGGTGTGAACTGACAGGTCAGTGACACATGTTCCCGTGATAGACACTTCATTCCTGACCAAGACCAATTCCAGGCAGGAAGTTCTTGACGAAAATCAACGCGAACATCGGCAACTCCGCAATCAGCAGCTCCATTGAGGAGGTGTGTTATTATGCCATTTGATGAGTTTTGCCAGGCTAGGTTCCACCCCTTGAAGCTTTCAGCATATGTCTGCCGCCTTTCAACTCGATGATTTTGTGCTACTGAACAGGACAAGTTCAACCTCTGGAAATGCAAGTAAGGATTTGCATCTGTGAATTTTAAGCGGCCACAAGTGTGTGATATTTTTCCTATGGAATGCCCACAGAGACACAGCATTTCAAATGTGAAGACTGCAATCTGAATAACACCAGGAGCTGACATCTCAAAAATACACTTGTCGTGCACCGGTGCGAAATTTCTTATGGCCAATGCCATGAACGATATCATCCTGAACGCTGGTCCTATAGGAGGTGGACAAGCTCAAATGGTCGACAGTTTGGGGAGCAGACACGTTGATGGACCTTTCGACTGGTGCTAACATCCATCAGACGCGGGAGTGGATCATGCGCAACAGCAATGTGGCCGTTGGCACTGTGCCCATCTACCAGACGCTTGAGAAGGCTGGTGGCCTTGTGGAGAATATCACCTGGGACATCTTCCGGGAGACCCTGATTGAGCAGGCTGAGCAGGTGTGTTACCCCTCAATTACGCTGAATCGGATTGGGTGCAGCCAACCCTGCCGACAATTTGAGGCATATTCACAGGTGAGATTGACAACTTGCTTGCAGGGAGTCGACTACTTCACGATCCATGCGGGCGTGCTGATGAGTTTCATCCCAATGACCGCCAAGCGCATCACCGGAATTGTGTCTCGTGGTGGCTCCATCCATGCCAAACTCTGCCTACTCGACCACTCGGAGAACTTTGCCTATGTGCACTGGGACGAGATCCTGGATATCTGCGCACAATACGACATCTCGCTGTCCATCGGTGATGGCCTGCGCCCGGGCTGCACTGCTGACTCAAACGACGAAGCTCAGTTTGCGGAGCTTAAAACTCAGGGCGAGCTCACGCGTCGTGCTTGGGCGCGCCACGTGCAGGTGCCCCCACCTCTCCACTGCTGTTAGTGACCCTGCTGCTACTGCCATTGTAGACTGTGACTCCTGTACCTTCACTGCTTACACAAGCTCCATTGCTGGCATAGGCTGGCGTCACCTGGTGTTGATTCCTGCCAGCTGAGGAAATGTGCACACTGAAGCTTGTTGTGTCCAAGAGCAGATTGCAGATGGACTGCATGTATGCAGCCTGAGTGCTTTGTTGTGCTGGTTATCACTAGCACATGGAATCTTTCTTCTTCCTGCATTGGCTGAATCTGTTCATGGAGACCTTGTCGAGTGTAGTGTGGGGGGCCTTCAGTGCGCAACGTGTCTGCTGCTGCAGGTCATGAATGAAGGTCCGGGTCATGTGCCCCTCCACAAAATCCCAGAAAATATGGCAAAGCAACTGGAATGGTGTGACGAGGCGCCCTTTTACACACTGGGTCCCCTGTCCACTGATATTGCGCCCGCGTATGACCACATCACGAGTGCCATTGGCGCCGCCACCATCGGCGCATGCGGCACGGCGCTGCTGTGCTATGTCACCCCCAAGGAACACCTCGGCCTGCCAAACCGTGATGATGTCAAAGAGGTGTGTGCCAGCTTGCAGGGCATGCTTCCTCCGTCATCTACCACTGCACTTGAGTCTGCTTCCGCCGTCTTATCCATGTTCTATTCAGTTCTTCACAGCCTTTGCTAGCATAACTTTGTATTGTCTCCCCTGAGTTGTTGCGGACAGGGCTGCTTGTGCTGCTGCTCTGGGATTGGCCAAGCGCAAGCACATTTCAGTATGGACCTGTTGCGCTTACCACCTTCCTTGACCTATGCGGGATGCAGGGAGTGATTGCGTACAAGATCGCTGCACACTCAGCAGACCTCGCAAAGGAGCATCCCATGTCTAGCAAGCGTGATGATGAGCTCTCGCTGGCGCGATTTGAGTTCCGGTGGCTAGACCAGTTCAACCTGTCCCTTGACCCCATCAGGGCGCGTGAGTACCACGACGAGACCCTGCCGCAAGTTGGCTCCTCATCCTACCACTTCTGCAGCATGTGCGGGCCGAAGTTCTGCAGCATGAAGATCTCGCACGAGCTGCGGGAGTATGCAGCAGACAAGGAGGTCTCTGAAGACAAAGCCCGCGAAGCGGGCATGGCCGAGATGTCAGAGGTGTTCAAGGCACACGGCGCCGAGGTCTACCTGGACAACGGGACACCAACCAAGACTGCATAAGCCATGCAGATGGTCAATCGGTACTGTGCTTGTGCACTCCAGGGGAACCAAAAGCCACTTGTTGACAGATTTACAGGCTGTAGCTTCATTCATAGGGTTGGCAGTCAGTTACAGGAACAGCCGGGCTGCAACACGGTGGTGGCATTATTCTTGTGGATGTTGTGACCGTTTTCAGCATATCTTTAAGAGTTGATTTGTCATCGTGCTCTGTATGCAGGGTGCAAATTTGTTCCAAAGACCGTGCTCTGCTTTGCTAGTGTTGTTAGCGTTAAAACATGGATCGGCGTTTGGTATTTGTGCATTGAAGTCGCAAATCTGCTACAACAAGGACGGTTTACCCTGTAACCATGAAGTGGCTCAGATATCTTACTGTGAACCAATGCCACGTGTGACATGATCACTTCAGAATACATTTATAATCAGCTATGTGGAACAAAACATAATACGGCAACTCTCGATCTATGTGTCATCACAATAAATAAATAAAAATTCTTAGGAATCTTGAAGGTGCCCTCTGTGCATGGAATACGGAAGTTGGTTTACACTGCCCTCACCACGCACAGCCTTATGCCTCAGGAATGATCAGTCCGGGCAAGACGGCTCTGAATAAAAGCAGTACCAAGCAAAACAAGGCGTCCATGGGGGGCACCTGTTTTGATACTTCCAGACACAGGTCTAGAAACCAGACGAAGGGGCTGCAGACTCCCCTCTCCTCACTAGGTACTGAGTCACAAACTGCTGTGTGTCCTTAAATCTCAGGGCACAGTTTTTTACGCATTCCGATTCTCTTCCTGATAGGCTTCTACCGGGAGTTGAGATGCACTTGTCAAAGCATTCCGACGCAACTTGGCTGATCCATTGATGAAACAGCAATTTCTGCTGCTCTTCTTGCACAAACGCCTGCATCTGTGGCGAAAGTCCCTCTGAGTCACCCATTATCTGCTCACGGCTTATGTTCAAGTTAGTAGTAGAACGCAGGGATGGACGTGGAACTTGACACGAAAACGGCCGGGAACACGTACATCAACACCTGGCAAGCGGTTGATCTTGAGGGACTAGAAGCACACGGTGAATGTATCTATACCGACCTGCATTGCTCTGTTCTGATATCTTGCGACGAATTGACCAGCTGTACCGCAGGGGAGTCAAATGCATGCGCGGCACTGTACGCGTAGCGATGTAACGACAGCAAAGCCTTCCCCCCCAACGTGCTCTTTTTTGGTCCATCATATGCGGCAGAGCGCAATATCTGCGCGCAGCTTGGAGTACGGGCGGCCGCGTGTCCGTCAGAACGCAGTCAAGTGACACCATTTGCTTTGGCGATTCTGCGCGATACAGTTGCAACACGGGACAACTTCCTCGCAGCAGGTTGACCTAGGGATGTCTTGTGGTGTACGCCATTTAACCATTACTAGTCTGTGCACAAGTTCAAAGTCACGGCGTTTCGTATAAGTTCGAGTGTAAAAGCATGATTTCGTTGGATATCTGCCGCCAAGAGCACCTTCGCTGATCATAACATATACCATGTTTCACAGCCATACTGCACATGTCACTACCTTGGCGGTGGCCCTGTAAATCAGAGCCCGCGACGTTGTTTCGAACTCTTGGTGCGAAAATCTTGCTTTGAACCCAAATTATCCATTCCTGCGCGTGTTACAGCTCGCTTATCGTGGTTGTAAGGTTTTTGTTAGTCCCCTTGCGTTGCGATCGGTCTTATCGGTGTGCAGGAGAAATATAATGCCTCAGTCCTCCCTGTCACCGTTTGCGCGGGTCAGCTCGACGGCCGAAGCCATCCGCAGGCGAAACGAGATGGAAGCGTTAGAAAGAGCTTCAATGCAGAAGATAGCACGCATACACGTCGGAGTTTGCGCAATGGACAAGAAGGTGGGACGGACACAACGTCAAATAAACACTCCCCGGCACGACTCTGTGTGTGTTGATGACCACTGCGGGTTCTTTGCAGGCTCAATCAAAGCCCATGCAGGCAATACTGCGCCGCATGAACCTGATCGATGAGTTTGAAATTGTCATGTTCGGCGATGAGGTGTGTCTCGGACTGGCTGTGCAGCAAAGTCCATTCACCAATAAGGAGTACGGACGATAGAGTAGCAGGAGCATGAATACAAATGATCCATCATCGCCTGCCCGAGCTGACATGTATGGTTGTACAGCGACGTCAGTGTGCAGATGATCCTCAATCAGCCCGTGGAGGCATGGCCCAGGTGCCAGGTTTTGTTGGCCTGGCACTCCCACGGTTTCCCGTTGAAGAAGGCCCAAGATTACGTCACCCTGCGCAAGCCTGCGCTTATTAACAACGTATACAAGCAGGACATGCTGCTGGACCGTCGTGCCGTATACCGGATCCTTGCGGACCACAGCGTGCCCGCCCCAAACCACATTGTTGTGTCACGCACTCCA
Organism: Ulva armoricana; assembly: GCA_032360965.1. Lineage (NCBI taxonomy): Eukaryota > Viridiplantae > Chlorophyta > Ulvophyceae > Ulvales > Ulvaceae > Ulva > Ulva armoricana. The sequence goes on from JAUMHO010000006.1 coordinate 5,442,019, forward strand.
GAACAAGTGGAAAAAAGCCTCGATCCGGATGGTTTTGTTGAAACTGCCGACTATGTGGCCATGGTGCGAGATCTACCTCAAGCTCTCCTCATTCAGCACATGGGCCTGATGCATTCCGGCAGCTGTAGTAGCCTTGCAGTGCCACACATAGGAACCATGATGGCAAGTCCATGCATGACTTTGACATGCCACGGCTGTCGCTGTCACTCTGACACACATTTCTAGCACAGGGAGATCGGCAAATGCACAAGCCGTTTGTGGAGAAGCCATCATGTGGTGATAACCACAACGTTTGGATCTATTATCCGCACTCTATGGGGGGCGGCGTAAAGATGATGTTTCGCAAGGTCGGAAATAAGTCCGCGGACTATGATCCGTCACATCCCGGCACCGTGCGCCGCGATGGCTCGTACATCTATGAGGAGTTTGTGGCGACATCCGGTACGGACATCAAGGTGTACACCGTGGGCAGCGAGTATGCGCACGCCGAAGCACGGAAGTCCCCGGTCGTCGACGGCAAGGTGCAGCGCACCGCAGACGGCAAGGAGGCGCGCCCCCCTGCCGCCACATCCACTGCGCACCGGCTCGCTGCCATCATTGCGTCCACCGGACCCGCTTGAAAGCAGAGATGCACTGTGCTGCAGCTACAGAGGGATCAGGCGACACAACACATGGTGCAAATTGGTCAGGAACTGTATATCCGCTTCACTGAGCAGGCTGATAGGGCCTGTCCCGTGCACTGGGCTCTCCCTGTTTTGCGTTTGTGAATCCGTTTGCCGTGTGTGCGATGGTGTGCATATATGTTGATGAAACTGTCTGCTGCAAGAATTTTTGGCATGGGTTTTCACGTGCAGATCCGGTTCCCTGTACTGCTGACTCCGCAAGAGAAGGATATCGCATCGATTGTCGTGAAGGCCTTCAAGCAGAAGGTCTGCGGCTTTGACCTGCTCCGCACTGACGCTGGCCAGTCCTTTGTCTGCGATGTCAATGGCTGGTCCTTCGTCAAGAACTCCAACAAGTACTATGATGATGCTGCACGCATCCTGCGCTACATGATTTTCAAGGTTCGTGCTTCTGTGCACTCACCCTGAAGTCAAGACATTTACTTTTTTCTTGCTTGAAGCGTGCAGCATGCAGCGAAGGCTCGGCAGCTACAGTACCGATTCCTATTGCGATGCATGCATGGGGCAGAAGGCATGCTGTTGTGCTAGTAGTTCATGTGCCGCATCAACAGAGTATTGCCCAGTTGGAGCGGAGTCTTGGCCACAGTCCATGCTGCGCGTTAGCCGCTGTTTGGGGGACTGTTTGACACTGCGGTCGTAGCTGCAACCACTGGCCGTAAGAGCCCTCATTGCTAGTCAGTGCTTACGGTGTGTATACATGCACGTTTGCATGGAGCCGTCTGCGATGCTTGAGCGGCCTGGCGCATTGTCCAGGTTGTGTCACCGACAACGCTACCGCAGCGGCGGCCGTTGCCGCAGATGACAGCAGACGACGAGCTGCCCATCATCGAGCCGTCTGACGTGCTGGATGACGCTGCAGACGGCTTCCTCTTTAAGGACCCTGTGCAGCTCAAGAGCTTCCAGGCCGAAATCGACCACACCAACAGCACCGCAGAGGCCGCAGAGCTGCTGTGCGTGCTGGCCGTAATTCGCCACGGCGACCGCACGCCCAAGCAGAAGCTGAAGCTGACCGTGCGCCGCCCCACTGCCTGAGCCACTGCTACTGGCACTGCCCCGTATGCAGCGCAATGTCTCTTGCTTTCACCCACACATTGACAGTATCAGAGTTTGATAGCAGGGTTGGACAAGTTGTCGCGACGCGGTGTGCGGACAAGCTTCATGCCTTGCTTCGGCCATCTATTGTTCTTGATGCGTCTGGTGCACTCACGCAATGGCATCTGTTACATCTGACGTGAGTATGGCGGCCACGCATCGAGACCCTGCTACAACCAATTTTGAACAAGGGGCTGGTTCATCAGCCACTTCGACAAGTCATTGCAGCTGATCTCGCTTTGACTGACCTGCCACACGCACAGCGTTTGATCGCTGCAGGGTGTTTGTTGCACCATACGCACGGTCGCAGTGCAGGTCAGCCATCAGGCATTCATGTCAGTGTTTGAGAGGTACAAGAACGCCAAAGGCAAGCAGGCCAAGCTCAAGGCACCTGAGGAGCTACAGACGTTCCTCAAGGCTGTGGTGGAAGTGGCTGAGCAGCTACCTCAGCTGCAGCGGCCCTCAACCGGCACAGCTGACCACGGGTCAGACCGTGACTCCAGCGCTCTGTCGCTTAGCGCCGAGCAATCAGAGGACTCGCCACAGCCTGCGGACGCCCAGGAGCAGATCGCACAAGAGCGCGCACAGCTCGCGATCATCCGCCGTGTGCTCCAGCAGGGAAACCACTTTTCGGGAATCAACCGGAAGGTTCAGCTGAAGCCGATCCTGGTGGATGACGTCACCGGTGCCGTGAGGCGGCTGCAAGTGATCGTAAAGTGGGGGGGGGTGCTCACTCACCTCGGCCGGCGGCAGGCGGAGGAGCTCGGCAACACATACCGCATGGTCATGTATCCCCAGTCCGCTGACGGCGGCGGTCTGCTACGCCTGCACTCCACCTACCGCCACGACCTCAAGATCTACTCGTCAGATGAGGGCCGCGTGCAGACGTCCGCAGCCGCATTCGCCAAAGGCCTGCTGGACCTTGAGGGCGAGTCACTGGTGCGCCAGTGGTTGGAACATGTTTGCATGTTTGTGGCTGCCTTGTCTGGTCATTTTCCGCATGTGGAAGGATGTCTGAGTTCAGTATTAGCCCGGATGTAACAGGATTGTGTGGTGTTCGGCTCGTACAGCTCTGTGTGCTGGCAGCCTGACGCGCCCGCGTGCTAGTGCAGACGCCCATCTTGGTGTCGCTGGTAAAAAAGGATGCAGCGATGCTGGATGCATTTGGGAAGGGCGCCTCGGAGGACATTCAGGCCTCCAAGGAGGTGCTATACCGTAACCTCACTCGGAATCCAGAAACAGGGGAATCGATGTGTGCCCCCAGCAAGATTGGTCAGATGTCCTTGCCAGTATCCCCCAACCAGGTGCGCCCTGATCTTGCACATCTGCCATGCATGCTGCCGCGTGCGCTCCAGTGTTGTCAACTGGTGCTCAAGCAATGCAGCCCCGCCAGGGTACACTCACGTAGCACCTCAACCCCAGCGTGCGCTGAACGGCAGGTTGCAAGGTCAAATCTCTATGACTACCGTGTGGCATGGACTGCCATGCAGGCCTCTGCATCCGCCCACACTCACAGTACTTCATGCACTGCACATCACTGACGGGACTCGTGCTTTGCTGCAGTCGATAGCGTCCCTGGGCGACAACGCGTCCATGGCGGACGATCCGCCAATCTTGCGCCTGCCGGACCACCCTCTGGCAGACCTTCGTGAGCTACACACTGCCATCAAGGAGCTGCTCCTGCAACTGCGGCAGAAGCTCTACACCGCAACCGACTTCTCCACAGAACGGCAGTTCTCCGCTCTCAACACCAGCGTCTACACCCAGGTGCCCCTCTTCGCCATGCCACCTCTGGTTTCCAGCCAAGTCTCCCATCAGCGTTCTGTACGATGCCGCACTCTCCATCACGTGCCGTTGATGTATTGGCACGGAAGGGAGGGTGTGGGCGAAACTGATCAGGGCTCCACTTTGCTCCTAGACCCATAGTGCAGTCAAGAACAGGGTGGCGTTGACGGGTCAGTGAGTGCAGGAGGATCTTTCAGTGCCGTACGGTGCAGAAAGCATGCTCATGATGGTGGATCGCTGGCAGAAGCTCGAGCGTGCACTGTACAAATCGCCCGAGCACCCTGACAAGGGCGGTGTCTTTGACTGCTCACAGATCCCAGACGTTTATGACTCGGTCAAGTTCGACCTCATCCACAACTCCCACCTCAATTGTGACTACTCCCGAGTGCGTTACCTGCCACCCCCTGCACCAACCCAGACCTCCAAACCTTGGCTGTGTGCACTGGGTCTTCTTCGCGCAACCGGTATGTGTATGTCAGCACAACTCCCCCTGAGTCAAGACAGTGCAAGCACTTGGCGTCAGGGCATGCTCGGCACACCATCCGCTAGTGATAGCATGGCCCTGTAGCATGTTATGCATGTGTGATAGTTTCTTTTAGGTAAACCAGCATGCCACGTTCATGTATAAGCCCTTCATGCGCCACGCCCTTCGTGCGCCACGTTCATGGTCAAGCCATTCATGCGCCAGATACCTGCGGAGATACTGGGACTGTACATGCATCTTGCTGTCCTGGGGGAGACTCGGCAAAGGGATGCCTCGCTCGTTCAACCTTTCGTCTGCCCCTACCATCACATTCACTGTCGAAATCAGCATGCGCCTTGATGTTCACACATCACGACACCTGCGCCACATCTGAGTCAAGCCCGCAAGTACGTATGTACCACAAGTATGACTGTGGTGCCAAGAGCTGAGTGGCGGCGATGGGTCTGAGGCATTGCAGCACATCCATGCAGGTTTTCCCGGTGGCGAAGCGGCTTGCGGACTGTGTCGTGCCTGCAGAGTACGGCATTGTGCCTGACTACAAACTGCGCATTGGCAAGAAGATTGCGTCGGAGCTCATCGGGAAGCTGCTGGCGGATCTGCAGAATTCGTGCGACGACTGCGACGCTGCGGCGCCAGAGCCCGCTGGCATGCTGCACCCCGCAGCGCCCTCGGAGGGATCCGGTGTGCATGGCTCGGGCGATGAAGTCCTGAGCAGTCAGGTACGGCGGGTGCCGAGAACTCACACATCACCGCCTGTGTGCAGGCTTCCTGTTTGCACGTGCTAAGGGAATTGAGAGGTGTTCGACATCAGAGCTATGATCTTTTGTTCCAGATGATGTGACAGTCACGGACTGGCCCAGTGCATCTGCCTGCTGAGGCGGCTGAGGAATGGCTGTGAGTTGTGGCCAAAGCAAGTGCTTTGGCCACTGCCGTCTCTAATCGCATCCACCTGTTGAAGAATAATGATGTGCTCTATACACTGTTGTGTTGCGAGCAGCCAAGCACGGCATGTGGAGGTTGAGCCGTGCCGCAGACATATGTGCACAACACTCTACCCTCCCAGGGATGTGCGGGTGGCATTGGAAATGCACAGAGTGTCATGCCCGTGGAGCAATGGTGCCACGGCCGTCTCGTGCACACTGTGCGTCACCTGAAGGCTGTAGCATGCGCAGGAAGGGGAGCAGGAGGAATCACGAGTGCATGTGCTGGCACCATACACCCAAAACGTAAACTCCATCAAACGGCACGTGCGCACGAGAATATACTTCACCAGCGAGTCGCACATCCACTCCCTGATGAACATCTTGCGGTATGAGGAGCACGGCGGTGGTAGCCTGCTGTCTGATGAGGCAAGGGCCAAGCTGGATGGCACCCGAGAGTTTGACTACCTCACACAGATAGTCTTCCGGTTATATGAGATGAAGAACGTGCGATCTCATCTTATGGTACAGTGGTCAGGCTTGCGCATGTATACACAGCTGTCTGGTCTTCCCATCGCAGTGGCAGTGCCTTCAGTGATGCAGCCTCCCGTGCACGGCCGTGCGCACGGGCTGCCCCTGAGCTATCGAGTGGCTGTCATCAGTAATCACCTCTATACATAGCAGCGACTGAGAGCCACCATGTGGCACTGTTACCTGGCGTGGGCTTGACCACGTTGTGTGGGGTCCAGCTGCGTTGTGGTGGCTGGGCCGCGACACACAGCTCCAGTTGTTGCTGGTTCAAATGAACCCTGGCCCTGTGCTCAAGCTTTGTGTCTGATTTGCTTCACAAATTAGAATACGCGACACGATGAGCAGCGTATGGGATGATGATGCGTTTGGCACAGGTGGTTGGTCGATTGGGGCCGTGCTGAGAGCTCTGTTTGCTTTTGGGGTCAGAGGTGTGTGGTGAGTGCTGTGTGACTGAGCGACCGCACTTAAGGCAGGCTTGCATGCAGAGCACTCCAGGTGACCCCACACGGTTCAGAGTGGAGATTCAGTTCAGCAATGGGTGCAACAACGACCCTCGGGAAACCAAGGTGATGGATGATCGGCCACGCAGCAACATGCACCATGGGGATGGTGTCTCCTTGCTGGAGGTACAGCAGCACCTACAGCCATGGGGGACAATGCGAGAGCCACAGGCACCCCTGCAAATTACTCGCGCCACATGCTAGGTGATGTCGTCCTTTGAAACGGGTCTTTGGCCGGTGGCCATTCTCCCAACTGCAGGCCTCGATAAATTAAGACTATGGGTCAAAGATGTGGATTCTTTGGGGCTTCATTTACATTCATGGCGTTGTTGTGCTGATATACATGCATGCAGCAGGCCCAGAACAGCAGTTGGCAATGTGGATTCAACGTCAACTAAGCACTGAGCGCCAGCTCAGAATTTGCCCCACACGGCAAAAAATATGTGCACTTCTCTGCTGGCTCTGTGACAGTTGCCGCTGAACACTGCCAACTGACACATTGCTCTGAGCATGCTCCTTTGTACTATATTTGTACTATAAATATATATATATATATCCTTGATTTTGGCATCAGTTCAAGCCTGTCGTTAACTATGCCCTGCATTGTGTGACGTGACAGCGCTCCTTGACCTAAAGTTTCTGAAAAGGATTTGGCTTGCAGCATGAAACAGGACGCAAATCATTTTCTGTATCTGGGACAGATGGCACAGACTCAGGTCCTCCTGCTCTTTCTTCATGAACAACGTTTTGTTATGTCACCGCGACGTAGCAGCCGTGCATATTTTCCACGCGAATTCGGTAGAAACGACTGCAACACTTATCGCCGTGGATCGCGGTCTCACTCATTGCAGTTTGTTCCCTTTGTGGCGCTTGCTGGATCACAGGTGAGGCACCTCAGGTGCCTCACTGCGCCTGTGGCCACAGCTATCCATGGTCCCTCACCCGTGGAATAACACGAGCAGCACGGTAATTACGCATCCTGGCTTGCTGCAGATTTCCACGCATGCCTACTGCTTCACATCCGTGCTCGCATCGTCGACAGGTACCCATGCTACCGTTGAATTGACGTATCGCATCGCGGTCATCACCGTATAATTTAAGCAACGCACATGATGGGATGCTACGCAGAATATTATGTGTCAACTGTGAATGGTTTTGCTCGTGGTCAGGGACTCGGAATTAGATGCTTTGCGATGGTTGTGGCGCTGTATATTGGATCCTTCTTCCGCACCCTCGACGCTGCCAGGGGCGTTGTTTCATTTCCCGTACCACACGCAACTTCGCTGGCGTTCAGACAATTGCGTGACCAGCTGTGCACAGGCAGCAGCAAGCCCGCCGCGCCCGCTGTTGCAACCTCTGGCGAAACTGTGAAGGCGTACGTTTGTACTCAGACGACTTTGTTCCTACATTTTCTCCCATTTGAGAAGATCTGCGCTCCAATACAGATATCTCAGGTCCACCTGGGAATGATTGGCACCGCTTGCAGGCCATATTAGGCGTCGTCAGTACACATTGCGGATGAGGAATGGTGGTCCTGGCTCAGATCCAGCTGCAGAAATGCGTCCCTGTGTTGTCTGCACTGCCTGGTCGATTCCAATGACACCTCAGCCAGGTGTCGGTCTTGGCGATCACGAATGTTCGGACCGAGCACATCTGCGCAATACCCAATTTTCGGGATGCGGGAATGAATTTTCACATTCCGTGAGGTTTGGGTTTATATCCCCTACCTAGCACTTTCGTGTACTTGAGCTTGAGCATTTTCGTTGCGATGGTACTTCAACAGCTCATGCATGCTTGTAGCCCATGCAGCACGGCGTGTACAGCATCGCTGCTGCGTGCGCATATTGTGAGACATTCACGCTACTTTTGTCGCCATCCACATGGCAGTCGACACAACGCGGTCATTGGGAGCCACTTCAGGCGTGACCGCATTACGCCTATGTTTCCCAGGACCTGGACACCGCTTCACAACCTTCTCGTGAGCGTTTCATCTCAACTGTATCATATATTTCCTGCGTGCTGGAGCAACAATCGTTGCACTGGGCTGTTCTTGTTTTGATGCAAAGTCAGCGTACCGCAATCGTCGTTTCGTTGATCATCGGGCTTGCAATAGGGATTGCGCTACTCATGGTACTGTGGGCGTGCGCTATTTGTTTTAGCAAAAGTCGTACCAAGGACGATGATCAGCAGGGTGTGCACGCGGAAGCCAAGCGCAACGAGCAGGCATATCATCCCGATGCGGTGGACGCACTCCCAGACGAATCCAGGACTTCATCGAAGCCCAGGGAGGTGTCGTTTCTCTCAGCATTCGCGTCTTATACTGTTTAGGGGCAACGCCACGTTTCCGTGTTTGCCTTCGCACCTATTCTTTATGTGTAACTTCCGGAGTAACGGGACGACCGCTGCCGCTCACGCTTGCATGCAAGTACTATTTCCCATAGTTTTTTGGCATACCTTGATCTCCTTTATGCTTTATCATGTCGCGTCGTAAACGAGGCTTGCCGGAAGTGCAGCGGCTATGAGCACGTCGGCATCGATTACACGCACGGCTGCTGTAGAAACGATTCCCCTCAAGCCATGAGTACGATGGAAAGCTGGCGTCCAAAACACCCGTGGCTCCATACCACGCTGCGTCCACAGCACCCCCAGTCACCCCCATCGACACACGTCCAACCGGTTCAAGTCCCTACCCAATGGCGTCGCCGGATCCAATGCCAACCAGGTGCCGATCGCAAATGCTGGATATTAGGTGCTGAAGTTCTTACACAGGCCCAGCTGTGTGTGGATTGTTTACGCATCGGCATGTCCGGCCTCGGCTGTTCAGGCCTGTGCAACTGCGCTGAGGCGCCAGCTTGTGATGAGTCAACTGTGAACTATCAACCTGGCAAGCTTAAATTGAGCTTGTGCTGTATTAGATTATGTACGTGCATCCTGGTAACCCATGGGTCCATCTGTTCGCTCCATGCATGCACCAGTTCTGTGCAGGCTGTCCCATCATGCTGGGGCGTTCCCAACACCGTCGCCTACACAGCCACACGGAGCGCAATCCACTTATGCGTCCCCAGGAATAAGCACAGGTGGTGATCGAGATCAGTTGCCTGCCCTAGAGCCAACTCTGTTTCGAACAGGAGTAACATCAGAGCAGCCACGGAAAACATCGCCAGTCATCGCAACGGTTGCATCGCCATCTGTACATTCACAGGATACAGAAACAGAGGCGAGATCGCATCGAACATCATCCGCAAGGCCCAGATCCAAAAAGCGCCCGTCCCTTGCGGAGCTCGATCCTATGGTGCCCACGCTTTCCCAGGCATCTGAACCTCAGCCCTCGCAGGAGCCAGTCGCAGGCAACTCTCCACAGACGACCCCAGACGAGCCAGCTCTACCCCATCTCGCTGCAGTGCCTGCATTAAATCTGAACAGCATCACCGAGGAACGCAACAAACGAAACGCAACAACAAACAAGCGCTCATACACGCTCGAACCAGACGTATCCGTGCTGGGAACAACAGTAGAAATTGATGCAATATCCCCTGTGCCAGGCCTTCCCCACACTGTATCACACGTCCACCGGGGTGACAGTGTGAAGGAGCCAACACCGCTAATGCCCATTGATGGATCTGAGATGCTGGGCGTGTCTGGTGTGGAGGAGGGCACTGCTCGAATCTCAAGCCCTAAGCCTCCGTTTAGAGAGTCCCAGGATGACGTCCACGAATCTGAAACACATGATCAGCAGAAAGTGGTCGCAAATTCGCATCTCGCGGTGTCACCGTATGAAGATGCTGCAGACACAAGGGGCATGACTGCGATCGTGGGAGATCAGACTGCCCCCATGGCCAAGGCAAGCGGAGCCTTCAAGCGGCATGACAATGCGCTTCCAGATGTGCAAGAGGATGCAGGGAGCACTGCCGCAACAGGCAGCCTGCATCCGGCCGGTGTGTCCGACAGCCTTCCCCCAGGTGCAATTGTGCGCGGTCGGGACAAATTCCTAGATCAGCTGCAGTCTAAACCTACTGATAGCACAGGCAGCATTGCCCCAAGCAAGCACAGCCATCAGGACACAACGGGAATCTTTGCCTCTCCGTGGGAGAGCAGCGAGCAGGGCCCACGGGCTGCCAGCCGTGCTGGTACTTATGTGCCGTCAGACTCGGCTAGCTTGATGTCAGGTGGCTCCGGCATGTCGTCCTGGACTTTGAGCAGCCATGCACAGCCGCGGTCGGTGCGCCGCAGCGCATTCAGCACCATGCCGTCATCCTCTCGGTCTGGTCGCTGGTCCAGCCGTGCGTCCAACATGGCACCCACTTCTAGCAGTCACTCCAACTGGACGCTGTCTGGGGATAAGTCCAATTGGACAGTTTCTGGCGCCGACAAGTCCACTTTTACCATGGGCGGCGATCAGTCCAACTGGACGCTCTCTGGAAACACGGCTAACGTCTCTGGCGCTTCGCGCCGTGCCGCTACTCGTCCGATCGATGATGGCCGCAGTGAAGCATTTACTATCGGTTTCACCGAAGGAGCGAGTGAATGGGGGCTTTCTCCCAGAGGGACAGCCCGGGATGACCTCGATGTCGGTCACTCTGAACGTGCGTCTATCCTCAGTCTTCACCGTGCATGGCATCGGCATGTGCACTGTGTTGGGGCAGGCTTGCACGTGTTTACATGTCAATTGGATGGTTTGTTTCTTTGCAGGGTGGCTTCAAAATGATGAAATTGTGGTGCCCAGTCGTCTGGCGGAAAGTATGGAGGATCCGCCTCAACGTGCGGGACTGCGCCAGAAGTATGAGCAACGAAAGCTTCGCCAGCAGTATGCGGCGGATGACACCACTGTGCCCGAAACAGCACTTCGGCGGGTTGATGAGTGTGCCCTGTCTGCTCCTTTGATCTAGTCTAGGGCTCCGTGAAACAGGTCTCTCTTGTGCCTGCATCTCATCTAGGCGCTGGTGTACTCCGTCTGCATGGAAATCATGCTGAGTTCAACCTAATTTTGTGCAGGTGGATGGGAGATATGTTCAGCACCAGAGATGAAGTTGTCAAACGACTCCTTGCCCAGAACAACGACGATGAATGAATCGCCGCCTCCGATCATGAAGTGCAATGCTATTATCCGATAGTCTCTTCAAAGCAGCGTTAACTCCTTGGGGTGGACACGCTGAGGCAGGGCAGCCAAGCACACAACTCAGATAGTTTCTGGTACATGCCGCGAAATGCGCCACAGCGGCTGCGTTCGGGGAATACTTGGATTGGAATTGTGTACTGCAAATAGGGTGCATGTCACGCACAATTGTAGTTCGCAACTTGGGTTGTGTACACAAGTGTCCACGGGTGCACACACGTGTTTGACTCTACATGGCTTTCCATGTAGCAACAGCAGGACTTCTACTTAACGAAGCATCTAGTGCAAGAGAATGGCCAAGTTCGTTATATTTTTAGCACCCCTAACAATTTTTGCGTCTTGTGATGGCAGTAATCGAATTGCATGTGGGCCATGCACACCACCTCGGCTGCGCAGGATGTTATCCACTATGCCCAAGCACGCAGACGCAAACTTAGCAGCGCACAAGTTAAACGGGGTGCCGAACCGGCATTTTGCATCCGACTGAATGTACTGAACTGGATTCGGCGTCTGCAGTACCCAGCTAATTTAGTGTGGATTTTGTTGCATGTTCGGGGCTTGACGGTGTATATAGTCGACTTTAGCCAGGGGACACGAAGAGCATTGTATTCTCGGTGAGATAGTGTGCAATTATTTTCCCTTCCGCGTCAGGCGTGGTGCTGCAGCTTCTACCTGCTGCGGACTGATGTTTGCCGTTGTTACGTCTCCTCGTGTTTCGAAACATGGTGTACTTGCGCCGCCGATGACTTGACCTTAGATTTTTGAAGGCTAGTCTGGGGCAACGATACTCTGGCTGGACCCCTGGAGATGTGCTTGCAATGACCAGTGCCCGGCTGCAACACGAAAAAGTGACGTAGCCGTCACTTCAGCCTCGGATATTGTATTGTACAGCATACGAGCAGCGATGTCTGGTAAGTACTCTTCGCAAGACATCGCGGATCGCGTTCATCCAGTTGATGTCGTGCCGGACGCCATTCAGGTACGAGGCAGGCTGGGTTTAATTGCTGCTGAAATGCAAATGTCGGTCACAGCTACCGTAGTGAATGGAAACGCGTACCGGTGGAGCCAGTTTCTAGTGGTTGTAATGTACGCACGAGAGAGATTATGAGTGTTTGTTGGATATTGTTGTGCGTGTTTGTGAGACATAACATGGTCACCTTGGAAACCCAGATGTTTTAACTGAACGCTAGCAGCAAGCTGTCTACAATGCTGGAACACGGATCATGAGTTGATATTATACGCCTTTTACATAACATGTAGCTGGACTGTTTGGTAAACAAACGGCATGGCCACTGCAACAAATCTGATGTATGCCCCACATGAACGCCATGCCACTCTCCTTCGTGACCATCATTAAAGAATAGTAGACGGGCCTTGACCATGGTGGTATGTTGTGATGCATGGCCCGCAACAGCCTGTGTATGGAGCTGTGTTGCTTGTGAGCCTGAGGAGCTGTAACTGCCATTCCACATCCATGGATAGATGATGGCTTGGCCACTACTCACTGAATATGGATGCAGAAAGATGCCGCGTCACTTCAGCTATACAAGACGGAATGGAGGCGGACACAGCAGATGAGGGCGACGGAGGATAGGCTTATTCCAGCTGTCCAGCGATTTACTTTCCCGCCAGAGGCTGCACCGCATAGTGTTTCATCACAGCCACCACCGTCATATGTGACGCCTCCTCACGCTAGATTACCTCGACCACGGCTTTACGGAATTTCTCTGGATGCTTTTGAGGGTCCTCCAGGTCCTGAGAAAGGATCAGCTGATGCTGATGGAACTGTTGGTGTTGGGAGCTACATCCCTGGTCGCAAGGTTGACATGTTCGAGACTGCCCTTAATAAACCACAAGAGGAGTATACGCTTCTACGCCCGTTCAACCCTCGGTCAGCTGACTGTGCCCAGTTTGGTGAGCGAAAGGTCGTCGGCAGAGGTGGGAAGCATGCCAAAATTGTTGCATATGCAGCACTCACCGACACCTCACAAGCAGGCAAGGGTCCGCCACATGATCAGCCAGGTAAACCAGAACAGCATGCCCAAGCACTGGTGTCTCATCACACTGCCTTCATGAAGTTTAGGACTGTCGCTAAAAGGCCATTGCCACCGTTTGTTGTGGATCTTGGCGTACTGGGCACTGCTGCGGAGGCTTCAGGCTGTGCCTCGGATCACAATCCTTATGCACGCCGGCTCGGCAAGAAGCACTTGCAGCAACGTGTACCACCCGGAGCAACTCCAAAACACATCTTTGAGGCATGCATGTGCTTTCAGGGTGGTAAGGATGCCATTGATGGCAGTTCTTGTGCACACCACCTACGAGCCACAGCCCAGGTACTGCGCAATTACAACATCCTGCATCCACACCACCGTAAGCCCTCCGCCATCTCCACGATATCCACAGTATTTGCAAGATCACCCAAGGCGCCACACGTTGCAAATAAGGCGTTGGCATCGCCAAGTGAGCGCATTGCTGTGAATTATAGCCAGGCTGCATGGGGTCTCAGCGCCCGCACATTGCAGCACCTCTCTCGAGCAGCCATCAGCAAACCTTCTGTGCCTGATGACAGTGCGATCGACCTTGGATCACTAGGAAATGCAGACCACCGTTTGCCATTTCTGCCTCTGGAGCTATTTGACGACGAGGAAAATGAGATCAAGCAGCCTCAGGAATGGCTTGCCAGCGCACCTGCAGGCAAGGCTGTGACAGGATCAACAGAGTGGCTCAACATCAATACCGGGGAGACAGAACTGCGCCGTGTGCGTGTCGTAGAGTATGATGAGGTCAGCCATACATTTCAGGTTGAGTTCTTGGATTCTAAAGTCAAGAAGTCGCTGAAGAGACTCAACTTGACGTTCGATGCTGAAGACCCACAGAAGTTTGCGTTCCGGGTGAAAGCTGCCAAATACCGGCGAGCTGCTGCTGAGGCAGACCTCCGGTGGCGCTTCTTTATCGACTCAAGTACCGCAGAAGAAGTCCTAGATATCTACGACTTCAATGCCAAAATTTCTGCTGTGTACGAGGGCTGCAAAGGTATCTCTGCAGAGGTCTTGGGCAAACTCCAGGCCGAACTTGTCACTGAGTTCTATGACAGCTACTGCTTGGGCATCCGGATTGGACACTTGGAATATCACAGATTGAATCCAGCTATTGAACAGCAATTGAATGTGCTGGGGCTGCCGCGTCCGAAGCAGAATAGGGTGGCACCACAGAAGGGAGTCATAAATGTCACAGATGAACATCAGTTACCACCGAGTTGCCCTTTCTCTGATGTCAGTACATGGGCCCGGAATGATCTGCTTGTGGCATCTCAAGTTCTCAATGCCGTGCTTCAGGTATGTGTAACGATTATTTTGAGCACTCGGCGCGGCATGCCGATAATGTTATCAATCTCTAAGGTTCAGAAGCTTATGCAGAAGCTGCATGCTGTCTTTTTGAAAGCCCGGAGCCAGCTTATGTTCGGACTTCACCCCTGCACAGCCGACTTCATCTTATTCCGTCCTGACTCCACATATACTTCAGATGATGCTGGTCCATGGCCATGGACTCTGCAGCAATTTGACACTGTTCTCTCATCACATACTGTGTGCGTGGCATCATATTTACAGTCCCTTGCTGCAGAGGTACTCAACATCTGTTGTAGCCAAGACGTTCGGCAAGCCCTTCTGGGCCCAGATGCGGACAATGTTCTGCCTGGTGACCCCTTGGGCAAGAGTATGATGAGTTTACTGCTTCGCTCAAGCATTCAGATGCGGGCTGCATGCTTGGACATGGTGCTAGCAACTGCCCAATCTCTTACCAACGCAATTTGTGGTGATAACAGTCAGGTGCTTCTCTATGGTGAACATATTTTAGTATTGGTGTGTAATATTCAAAGCCTGCTACTGAATCCTGGGTATGATGACGTCACTTGTTGCAGGGTGTAGATCGAGGCATGCACGTAGTCCTGAAGGTAGACCTGGAGTATGCTGATGGAAAAGTTGTCTGTCACCCAAGCTTTGATGAGATATCTAAGACACTTCTGCAGAAGCTTGATGATGTAGCACTGAGAATGAGGGAAGTACAAGATGAATGCATGGGTGCCGTACAGTGCACCCTAAATGCACCACCTCTGTCCCCTGATGGCTGGTGCAATGAGCCCGTGTTCAAGGCATGCAGGTGTGTGCTCGAAACAGCTTGAAGTGTAAACCGTACAGAACGGACACTGTGCCACATACCTGATCCGATGCAGGACAACAGTTGAGGAGGGTGTTGCCAAGTTCTTAGACTCTGCGTGCGCAGTACGGGACATGTACACGGAGCTCTCAGCCGACCTTGATTATAGCCTGGAAGAATTACTGCAGAGTTTTGAGGGCTCGTCTTTGGACAGATACGATCAACGTATCAGTTTCTTCCAGTCTCAGATTGAGGCAGTCAATGAAACAGACACACAGGTGCTTGTAGCTAGCATTTCAAAATGTACTGCATTCACTTCTGTGGGTATGCATTGTCATAAGTTTGCAGGTGATAGCTGGCATTTTTGTGGTCAACAGTGGTCCAATGAAGTATGCACTGGTGCACCGTCTTGTTGGCTTCAAGTTCGCTCTCCTTGAACATATTGCGGACCGTCAGCTGTATGCGAATCAAGAAACTATTGCTTCTTTTGAGGAGCAACAAGCAACAATTCTGCGTCAGGCTCAAAGCACAGCGGAGTGCCTGCAACTGTCCAAAGACATCACAGCTGCAGAGGAGCAACTTCATAAGTTGCAAGTTGTCATAAGGTTTAGTCGAGACGTGGATGCATTCCTGGAAAAATACCGGTGCGACCTTGTGCGCACAGAAATTTGCCAGACAGACGAGAGTGATCATCACCCGCTTCCAGCATGGACAAGCATGTCTTGTCAGATCAGGCCATAATGGTAAGCACATTGGCAGGTGGCATGTCCCTGCAACCTCTACCGAGCTGTGCTGTGAAGCATATGGATGGCCACAGACAATGGAGGAGATAATTGAGACAGCCAAGCAGAAGCAAGCGCAGGAGTACACTCAATTCCAGCGAAAGCTCAAGGCCGAGACATCCAAACTACAGGAGCACATTGACCAAACAAGTAAACAATTGAGTGAGTTTGCAAGCCTTAATGATATAAATGAACAAGTTGAATATGCTGCTCTGGCGCAGCAGCTTATGCAACAGCTAGAAGCTGCATCAGAGACTGCGGCATACATTAACAGCGAGGAGATACTGTTTGGACTGCCACGGTCTGAGTGGCCACGCATTCCTCAGCTGCAGAAGGAGTTGCAGCCGTACCTGGACCTCTGGGCAATTGTAAGTGAGTTCAATATGAAGTATGACGACTGGATGTACGGGCCGTTTATTCGCCTGGATGCAGCACTGATGGATGAGACCATCCACGACTGGCTCAAGAAGATGATCAAGCTCGCTCGAGGTCTACCACGAGAAGATCTTCGCGGTGTAGCAGATGCCCTGAAGGGTAAGCTAGAAGACTTCAAGGCCAACTTGTGCTTACTTGGGGCCATCTGCAATCCTGGCATGAGGGGCAGGCACTGGCAGGCTGTCTCAAACACTGCCGGGTTCAAAGTGGCCCCTTCAGAAGACGAAAGCTTACACAATCTGCTTCATAATGGCTTGCTCAAGTTCGAGAAAGAGACTCAAGACATTAGTGACAGCGCCTCACGAGAGGCAGCTCTGGAGAAACAACTAGACAACATGCAGATCCAATGGGTACGCCAAATTATCAGTGTTCCTCAACACAATTTCACTTGCTCGTGTGCATCGTGCAACAAGCTGCACGATGATTTACAGGCTGGTGTAATGTTTGAGCTGTCTCCATGGAAAAACACTGGCGGATATGTTCTCAAAGGATCCTCTGTTGATGAAGCTCAGATGCTCCTTGACGATCGTACGCCACGCTTCGCCACATTGATACACAATATTGCCTTTTGTGTTCTTGCGCCAGCAATTCTTTGGAGGAGCTGCACCACAGCGCCAGACATGTTCATTCTTGCCTTTGGAATCAGTGATGGCAATGGTGGATTACATCAGTCATGTTGATCACCGTTGCAGATCTTATCAAGAGTCAGGCAATGGCATCATCACCGTTTTGCAAACCTTTCCAGGACCGCATTAGTATGTGGGCTGCTAAGTTGAGCAAAATGCAAAAAGTTCTGGATGAGTGGCTCACTACACAGGTAAAATGGATGTACCTGGGCCCTGTGTTTGGGACAGATGAAATATCCAAAAAGATGCCAAAGGAACGAAAAGAATTTCTGTCTGCTGATGGGAAGTATCGCCGCATTATGCTGGCTGTGCTGAACTCTCCTGAAGTTTTGAATATCTGTGGTATGGATGGCTTGCTGGAGGATCTCATTGAATCTAATAAGGTGCTTATGAGCTTCATAATACAATACAATAACACACAAAACCATTGCTCCAGAAGGTTGCAGGGAAAGGTAATTCCTTGTTTTGCAGGCGCTTTCCATTGTTGAGAAGTCACTAGCTCGCTTCTTGGACGGCATTAAGAGCGCATTTGCTCGCTTCTGGTTCCTATCTAATGACGAGCTTTTAGAAATTATTTCAGAAACTGCGAGTAGTGCAGAAAAAGTTCAACCGTTCGTTAAAAAATGTTTTGAAGCGGTCCAGTCTCTTAAATTTGAGAACAACCTCACAATCTCGGGCTGCACTAGTATTGAAGGAGAAGTGATAGTTTACGACTCAATGGTAGATCCAACAGGAGAGTCAAATGGCGTGGAGCAATGGCTTTTGCAGGTGCGCACAGCGTCTGGTGCTTCCCATCTCTAAGCGGATCAGAGCAATGCACTTACACCAATTGGTGCTCTGCAGGTTGAGCAAATCATGATGAAGTCACTTCACACCATTACATACCAGGTACTCAAGGATTACGCAGTTTCAAAACGAGAGGAGTGGATACTGAAGTGCAATTGCGGGCAAGCTGTTCTAGCCGTGTCTCAGATCTACTGGACGAAGGAAGTGGCAGAAGCTTTGCAGGCAGGTGGGGCAGAAGCTTTGCAGGGTTTCGCAAGCAAGTGTGCCGAGGAGCTCATGGCTGAAATTGAGCTTGTCCGTGGAGACTTGAGTAAGCTTGAGCGCGCAACGCTAGGGGCACTCGTGGTTATTGATGTGCATGGCCGCGACGTACTAGCTGCCATGGTGAAGGATGGCGTGTGCGCAGACACGGACTTTTCTTGGCAGGCGCAGCTAAGATACTTTTGGGAGGACAACACAACAATTGTTCGAATGTTGAATGGTGCGATCCACACAAACAGGCATTTCACAACCTTGCAGCATTTCTGTTGTTCGTGCCAGGAGGAGCCGCGTTCTCTCTGTCCGATCATCTTGCTTGCAGCAGTGTCGTCACACAACATGTTCTGTGCACGCACAGCATGAATGGGTGCAACGTATGGCTTGTTCAAGCCAGACAAAAAAAATTTGATTTTGGTGGAGGCCTTATGACAGGGATCCTCATGCAGCAACCGCAAACTATGGCTTTGAGTACTTGGGTAACAGCAGTCGCCTTGTCATCACTCCGTTGACGGACAGATGCTATCGAACTCTTCTTGGAGCTCACCACCTTTCCCTCGGTGCGCATGACGAAACCTGTGTGCAGCATGTAGTGGCATCGCTGGGTGGATGAGAGAGTACAATGTGTACAGGGGGGGCACCGGCCGGGCCTGCCGGGACAGGCAAAACCGAGACGACGAAGGACCTCTCCAAGGCCGTTGCAATCATGTGTGTCGTTTTCAACTGTTCTGATCAACTCGACTACATTGCCATGGGCAAGTTCTTCAAGGGCCTGGCATGTTCTGGAGCATGGGCTTGCTTTGATGAGTTCAATCGCATTGAGTTGGAGGTGCTCTCTGTTGTTGCACAGCAGGTCCTGACAATCCAAAGAGCGAAGGCTGCTGGGCTCTCACGGTTCATGTTTGAGGGGATGGAAATGGGCCTGATTCACACCACGAACTGTTTCATCACTATGAATCCCGGGTGTGTTGGAAGCCTGTCCTTCACACTAACCTTGGCTATGATAAGGCACATTTCATGCACTTGCTTCAGCTATGAACGAGGTGGCATCTCGACAACTGATTGTGCTGTAAGGTCAAGTGTGTGATCGACTTGAACGGGCTTCCTTATACAGGTACGCAGGACGATCAGAGCTGCCAGACAATCTCAAGGTGTGATAGCTTTTGGCGGGTCAAGATTCTGTCATGCTGCAAGAGATTGCCATCATGTTCCAAACGTTCCGATAATGGTTTCACTCTTGCAGGCACTTTTTAGAGATGTTGCGATGATGGTTCCCGACTATGCTCTCATCGCAGAAATTACACTCTTCTCTTTTGGCTTCTTTGAGGGAAGAATCTTAGGTGTCAAGCTAGTCCAAACGTACAGATTATGCTCTGAACAGCTGTCCAAGCAGGAGCATTATGACTATGGTAAGACCTCAACATTGATTGGATTGCAACCCTACATGATATGATCACATCGAAATTCATGAAAGATTACTTGCAGGAATGCGCGCAGTTGTGGCTGTCCTGCGTGCTGCTGGGAAACTGAAACGGAAGTATCCGGATCAAAAAGAAGATGTCCTGATGCTACGTGCTATCAATGACGTGAATCTCCCCAAGTTCCTGGATCAAGATGTTCCACTCTTCTCTGGCATCCTGTCAGATCTGTTTCCTGGGATTAGTCTTCCAGAGCTGGACTACACTGATTTGATTGCTGCAATCAAGGACAATTGCCAAACGCAAAATTTGCAGGCAAAACACCAATTTCTTTTATATGATACATGAGTGCGTGGCGTGGGAAAGTTCATAATTTGACATCTACGTAGGACGTGCCATGTTGATCACTGAGTAACATGTTATTTCATTGCTGCAGCCTTTGGAGGATTTCATCATCAAGGTCATTCAGCTGTATGAGATGATTGTTGTGCGTCATGGACTCATGTTAGTGGGCTGGTCGAGCATCAAGACGTCCTGCATAAGAGTGCTAGCTGCTGCATTAACAGACCTACACATCAAGGGAATAGCAGGGGAACACCATGTGAAGTTATGGACCTTAAATCCAAAGTCAGTGACGATGGGGCAGCTGTATGGCGAGGATGATCCTGTCTCAAAGGACTGGACAGATGGAGTTCTAGCAGTGGAATTCCGCAATGCTGCAAGGCAACATTCCTGATTCCTGCTGCCTGATATGCCAACTCTTTCAGCAAGATTAAGTGATGTACAATCATGTCCTTCAGAGGGTCACCCACTTGCAGGGACACAAGTGATGACCGTAAGTGGGTGGTTCTAGATGGTCCTGTTGATGCCATTTGGATAGAGAATATGAGTATGATCTTTGCATCTACTGGCCTCAGTTTGAACCACGTAGAAGACTGACGTACTTCCAGAGATGGCCGAGGTTTGTGCAGATACCGTTCTTGATGACAACAAGAAACTCTGCCTGAACTCAGGCGAAATTATTGCTATGCAAGGCCTGATGAATATGATATTCGAAGTACAGGATTTGGCAGTGGCCAGTCCTGCAACAGTTTCGCGGTGTGGCATGGTCTATGTCCAGCCCAGTTTACTCGGCTGGCGCCCTCTGCTGGATTCATGGTTTCACACCCTTCCCAGGAGCTATAGTCCACATAGAGAAACCATTGCTGCTTTGGCAGACTGGCTACTCCCTCCATCCCTTCGTTTGGTGACCAGAGTTTTAGCCCAGCCTGTCACAGTGCAAGAGCAGACACTGGTGACGTCCTTGTTGAGACTGTTTGAAGCAGAAATGAAGCCCATTCTGGGCTGTGATCCAAACAAGGTTCTCACAATAAAATCTTCAGACACGGAAGCAGCAGTGCAAAGCATGTGGCTTTTCTGCATGGTGTGGACGCTGGGTGGCTCGCTCGATGAGGCTGGCAGATTGGAGTTTGATCAGCAATTCCGAATGTACCTGGCCGAAAAATACGACGATCGAGTGTCAATTTTTGTGACACGGGAGGGAGTAAAGCTTCTAAAACCATTCCCCAAGGATGGTTCTGTTTTCAATTACATTTATGTGATTGCAAGTAACTCTTGGAAAGAATGGCTCGACACGTTTCCGCAACAAATTTTGGATGACAGCATGGAAATACAGAACATTACCGTGGTGACAGAAGATGTTGTAAGGTACACACATCTCATCGATAGATACACTCAGAACCACAACCCTGTTCTCCTTGTAGGCCCGACAGGGACAGGGAAAAGTGCATACATCAAAGACTACCTGGGAAAACTGGATAAAGTCAGTTGGGTCGTTTCAACCTTTCAATTTTCAGCACAAACTAGTCAGAACATGACGCAAGACATCATTGATGGTAAGTTAGACAAACGCCGGAAAGGCGTGTTTGGGCCACCAGTTGGAAAGAGGCAAATATGTCTGGTGGATGACTTGAATATGCCACAGGTGCACGCTTTGCCTAGTACCATACACACTTGGAACGAGGACAACAGTTCACTTGAAAGAATGTGCATCTGTATGGATGTAGTATGAGTTTGTGCTCTGCGAGCAAAGATACATTCAATAAGTGATTCATAGAATTATGCATCTGCAGGTTGAGAAGTATGGTGCCCAGCCACCAATTGAGCTGCTGCGACAATTCATGGATCATGATGGTTGGTATGAAAAAATGATAGTCTGTGTTGATGGTTTTCGGTAACAGCAGAGCAATACATGGGTTGATGTCTGCAGGTATGACCGGAAACAACTCATGTTCAGCAAAATTGTGGACATGCAGCTATGTGCGGCCATGGGGCCTCCAGGAGGAGGCAGGAATAACGTGACCAATAGGTTCCTCAGACATTTTGGCCTGGTGTGTACAGAGGGTTTCTTTGAAGCGATTTGCCGTTGGGAATCATACGGTGTTCCACAGGATTTGCATCATTTTGGATTGCAGATTTCCATGACTGAGTTCCAACAGTCCTCCAAGAGGCTTATTTTTTCAAAGCTGGCAAACTGGTGGCTCGATAAGGCTAAGTATGGTGACGATATTATGCGCATGGGGCCCAAATTGGCTGATGCTGCGCTCCAGCTGTACACATCATGTCTGCAAGAACTCCTTCCAACACCCTCTAGATCACACTACACATGGAACCTTCGTGATCTCAGTGCCCTCTTCACAGGGATGGCGGTAGCCGGGTCAACACTCCAGTCTGTTGATAATCTGGCTCGGCTTTGGGTCCACGAGTGTCTGCGTGTGTTTGGCGATCGCCTGGTCGATGACCAAGACAGGAGATGGTTTGCTGGAGCACTGTCAGGGGCTGTTGAGACTCATTTTAGGGTCAAGTGGTGCGTATATATATAGCTGGATATATAGCCTCTGCTGAAATCTGCTGCTGCTCAGTAGCAACTGGCTGCCAGGTTCATTGTGTGTGCAGGAAAAGCGTGCTCAGTAGAGTGGCTAATGATCAAGGGGAGGTTGGACATGTGGAGTTACGTAGATTGCTCTTTGGAGATTTCATGGTTCCTGGGGTTGATCCAGCACTGTATGTGGAGCTCACAGATCCACACGAATTATTCCGGGTTGTGACTGAGTACTTGTATGAACACAATGCAAACTCGAAGGCCCCAATGGACCTTGTCTTGTTCACATTTGCCCTGGAGCATGTTGTCCGTATCTCACGGATCCTGAGGCAGCCAGGTGGAAACGCACTGCTTGTGGGACTGGGTGGGTCTGGCAGACAGTCCCTAACCCGCCTTGCAGCTTTCATGAATGACTACAAGGTCGTAGTGATCGATCTCACCAGCACTTACAGCCGTGGTGATTGGTGTGATGATTTGCGAGCAACTCTGCGACAAGCTGGTGAGAAGGGGCTGCAGACTGTTTTCTTGTTTTCTGACACACAGATCAAGGATGAGCGGATGGTTGAGGACCTTTCCAATTTGCTCAACACGGGAGAAGTACCCAATCTGTTTGATGGCAGCGACCAAGTTTCTATCTGCGAGGGGGTTTCTACCCGCGCAAAGAAAGTTGGCATGGATGGATCCCGTGCTGAATTGTTCGCATTTTTTGTGTCTGAAGTACAACGTAAACTTCACATTGCACTAGCATTCTCTCCAATTCCTGCTGACTCTTTCAGAACACGTCTGCGGATGTTCCCATCCCTGGTCACAGCCACAACTATCAATTGGTACGCCCTGATGATAGGCGATCGCATAGGTGCATGATGCACGCTTGCACTTGCTTCAGCTGGGATTCAGACCCCCAGATACAATTTCTGCGGCACTAGCAACCTTCGATGCCAGATAATTTACATTGACTGCTCGCTCACCTTTTCTCGAGTGCTGTCTGAATGCGCCACTAACTCGCAGGTTCACAGCATGGCCCGACGACGCATTGAAGAGCACTGCAGAGAGTTTCCTTGCTGATGTGGATCTACCATCTGGACTGCATGAAAAAGTGGGTGCACAGTGCATGCTGTTTCACTCTGCAATATGCAGTCTGACCAGCAGGTTTGAGCTTGAGGCCAAGAGACACTACTATGTCACCGCAGCATCATATCTCCAGCTACTCAACTCGTTTAAGTCTTTACAAGCCAAAAAGAGCTTTCAGATCAGCTGTGCCAAACGCCGGTACGAGCAAGGGTTGGAGCAGCTTCTTTTCACTGAGGCACAGGTGTCAACTATGAAGGAAGAGTTGGAGGTTCTCAGGCCGCAGCTCCTCCAAGCCAGTGAAGAGACCGGCGCCCTACTCATCAACGTTGCAAAAGAAACTGCAGCAGCTGACAAGGTGAAGACTGTCGTGTCAGTGGATGAGGCAGCAGCACAAGAGGAGGCCTCCAAGGTTTCAGCCATCAAGGAAGAGTGTGAGGCGGACTTATCAGAGGCCATGCCAGCGCTCAATGCTGCCATCAAGGCACTAGATACTTTGACCAAAAACGACATCACAGAGGTAACCTTGTCGCCCATTACAACTGCCTCTCATGTGTGTGAGTGCTGATGTTGTGCTGTGGTGCCCTGGGTGACCATCGGGATTCAGTACCATCCCATGCATCAGATGTGTGCTTGCAGGTCAAGGGAATGAAGAGTCCTCCTGCTGCTGTCAAGATGGTGCTGGAAGCTGTCTGTACTATTAAAGGCTTGAAGCCGATAAAGGTTCGTCTGAACTGTGGATGTTCGTGCTTGCGCTTACACACTTGTTAGACAATTTCAGAGTACTTCAGCCTTGTAGAGCCTTTTCCGACGCACCATATTTGCGTTGTACTTTTACATAAACCTCCGCGCAATCATGGCTGATTCTGGATAAAAACCTGGTGTCAAGCACACGTGTGCATCGCAGATGTATACATGGTATGATTCATAAGGAGCAAATACACTGGGTGTAGGTCAAAGATGCAGACGGAAAGATGGTGATGGACTACTGGGAGACAGCTAAAAAAATGATGAACGATAACTACTTTCTGGACTCATTAAAGTATGCCTGCTGCACACTTTCATGCTGCAAGCTGTCTCTTCATATAATGTATGCTTTTGATCACATGTCGTTGTCCCAATATTGTAGGCAATTTGACAAGGACAACATTGACCCTGAAATCATCAAAAAGCTGCAGCCGATCACAAACAGGGAAGAGTTTGACCCAAAAAAGGTGTGCAATAGCTACATTCTCATGGAGGAAATGTACTTCAAAGTAGGCTGCTGCTATATTTATTCAGCCATGGCTGCTAATGAGACTGTTCTGATTGTCGTAGGTACTAAAGGTCTCGAAAGCCGCTTTTGGCTTGGCGTCATGGGTCAAAGCTATGGAGACGTACGACCGCGTCGCAAAAGTGGTTGGCCCAAAGAAGAAGGCTCTCTCAGAGGCAGAAGCGCAGCTCAAAGTATGCATCATGATTAAAACATCTAACAGAAAATATCGTAAGAGCATATAAAATATGCAATGAGACTGGCTTGTGGTATGTGCAGGTTGTCATGGATGCCCTTGCTATCAAGCAGAAAGAATTGCAGGAAGTCGTGAATAAACTAAACCATCTGGACCAAGAGCTTCAAAATGCAAAGCAAAAAAAAGCAGATCTTGAAGCAGAATTCAAACTGTGCAGTGAAAAATTGGATCGCGCTGGAAAGCTGATAGGTGGCCTTGGAGGTGAAAAAACCCGCTGGACTGAGAATGCTGCCAACCTTGGAAAACAGATGGATGCCCTCTGTGGGGACATGCTGATATCAGCAGCTGTCATTGCGTATCTGGGACCGTTCACTGTCCCATACCGAAATGATGCCTTACAGTCATGGGTTACGTCTGTCAAACATGCTGGTATACCAAGCTCTGAGGTGTACAACTTTACAGCGAGCCTTGGCGATCCTGTTCAAATTCGCCAGTGGCAGATCTATGGGCTTCCAAAGGACGACTTCTCCTGCAGCAACGGAATCATAATATCGCATTCTGAACGCTGGCCTCTGGCCATTGACCCGCAAGGTTCGATTCCACTGCTTTGCACGGTGACAACATGTGGTTGTCGAGGGCAAGTGACCTGACTGCAGTGCCATGTTTCAGGACAGACAAACAAGTGGATCCGTACCATGCATGCGGACGACCAGCTGGTAATTGTGAAGATGTCAGGTGTGGTTTGAATGGCTTATTGGCATGAAGAATGTGATGTTGTTGTTGCGCAACGGCTGAGCAGCGTTCAGTGACAGTGCCTGAGTATGTATGGATTGGAATGCAGACAAAAACTACTTGAGAAGGATGGAGACAGCTATCCAAATGGGACAACCAGTCTTGATGGAGAATGTAGAACAGTCAATTGATGCCGCCGTCGAGCCGGTCTTGCTGAAGCAGACGTTCAAATCTGCAGGCACCCTGATGATTAAGCTTGGAGAAAGCAGTGTGGAATGGTCACCTCACTTCAAGATGTACATGACAACGAAGCTTCGCAATCCACACTATGCGCCAGAAATCTGCACAAAGGTACTAGCCACTCTCCTGGGCCGAGCACCCTGCCTGTGATTTTGCCACGTATTCTCGCTTGCACTGCAATGTGTGTGGCCTCTGGACAAGCTGCATGCATTTGGCATGGTTTTGCAATCATAGGACAGCATCATAGACTGAACTTCATCCAGCATTGCATGCTTTGCAGGTGGCCTTGCTCAACTTCATGACCACACCAGAGGGTCTAGAGGATCAGTTGCTTGGCATTGTGGTTGCTCAGGAGCGACCTGACCTAGAAAAGCAAAAAAATCAGCTGGTCATCCAAGGTGCTCAGAACAAGAAGAAGCTGCAGGAAATAGAGTCTGCAATACTGCAGGTGCTTAGCGATTCTAAAGGCAATATTCTTGAGGATGAAGGTGCCGTCAACATTCTTCAGGAGTCCAAGGTCGTATCAGATGAGATCAACCGGAAGCAGAGAGCAGCAGAAAAGACAGAAAAAAATATTGATGACGCACGTGTTTCGTACAAAAATATTGCCGGTGCGTATGCTGACATTCGTCTAATTATAAATTGGTCCAGAAAAGTCCTTTTTGGGCAAAACCATGCAACACCGGGTGACAGGGTAGTATGTCTAGCTGATCAGTGCAGACTATCTGCCCGCACATGATTCTTGTTTGCTGTGGTAGTGTCAGCGGCTGGCTAACACTGGCTTGTGTGCTTGTGGTACGTTAAGCTGGAACATTGTGACTTGTTCAAACCTTCAACGTTCTGTGCATCCTTGCTGTCGTGGTCAGGAAATGGTCAAGGAACACCTAATTTTATGCAGGGCATGTATCTCTACTTTTCTTCTGTGTCATGGACATGGCAACAATCGATCCAATGTACCAGTACTCGCTCTCATACTTCATTAACCTTTTCCTTCGTTCCATTAACGATGCGCCGAAGAGCAAAGACGTGCCGACGAGACTGGAAAATCTACAAGAGCACTTCTCACACTTTCTCTTTGTCAATGTCTGCCGTTCTCTGTTTGACCGGCACAAGCTCTTGTTTGCATTTAAACTTGCTCTGGTACAGCAGCCTGTGCCCATGTCACTTCTGAATTTCTTTCTCACTGGTGGCATCTCAATGGAGAACAGCCATCCCAATCCCCTGGAGGGTGTTATGTCTGAGAAGAGCTGGGGTGAAGTCTGTCGCTTGACTGATCTTGGGGGTTGCTTTGAAGAGCTACGTGAAGTTATATCATCTGAACCGTTACCCTGGCAGCAGTAAGGATCTACTACTATCCCCAGAAAGACAAGATCGTGTAGCACCATTCCGTAACCTATTGCTAGCTTGGTTTGCAGGATTTTGTCGTCAAATGATCCACAGGCCTTGGAATATCCTGTTGTGGACCTATGTGAATTTGAGAAACTTGTCTTGCTCCGTGCTTTGAGACCAGACAAGGTTGTCCCTGCGATGCAAACATATGTTATCAGTGTCATGGGCAGGAGGTATGTTGAGCCACAGGCGTTCAGACTCGAACCAATCTTCATGGATTCCGAAGCATCGGTCCCTCTCATTTTCATCTTGTCACCCGGGGCAGACCCAATGGCAGACTTGCTCATGTTTGCGGAAGAAAAGGCCAAGCGGGTCGAGGCTGTGAGTCTTGGACAGGGGCAGGGTCCCATTGCGGAATCTTGGATCCGAGAAGGTATACGTGATGGATTCTGGGTTGTTCTACAGAATTGCCACCTTGCAAAAACATTCCTCCCAAGGTTGGTCCCCAATTGTGAGAGACCCCGCTTGTGCAAGCATGGACTGGACTGGATGGATGTCCCGTTTTCTCCATGGTGCCAGTGCATCACCAAGTCTATGATCTGGTGACCTTTTATGCGTTCTTGCGGTGTTAGTAGTGCTCAACGTGTGTTTGCTCTCCAGGTTGGAACAAATGTGTGAGAAGGAGCTCACAGCAGATGATTTGCATCCAGACTTTCGTCTGTGGCTCACTTCTTATCCATCACCAAATTTTCCTATCGCAATCACAGAAAGCGGCATGAAAATAACCAATGAGGCGCCAGCGGGCATTAGAGCTGGACTGGAGAGAATCTACAAAGCAGATCCAGTAAACGATCCACGCTTTTTTGAAGGCTGCAATAAGGAAGCGGAGTTCAAAGCCATGGTGTTCAGTCTGGCTTTCTTCCATTGCGTGATCGTTGGTCGAAAAGCATACGGACCAGTAGGTGCGTAGATACCTGCTTACTTCACCCTTCTTTCCTACACGTGGAGGTGGCAAACTTTTGAAAGCGACTGACACATCTCGGCTCTTTCTCAAAACCATCATTGCATCTGCATGGCTGGTAGACAGCTGTCTCAGTCTCCAGTACGGTTATAAATACTAGATCATGTTAGGATGAACGTGTCAAGTGGCTGGATTTCAGGAAACCATGCATACGCCGCTTGCAGGATGGAACATTCCTTATATGTTCAATGAGAATGATCTGCGCATCTCCATGCGACAGTTGCGGATGTTCTTAGATGAGTATGAAGACATGCCCTTGGAGATGCTCACGTACACCTGTGGCGAATGCAACTACGGTGGGAAGGTTACTGATGGAAAGGATAGACGGACACTCATGACAATCCTATCAGATTTTTACAATGAACAGGTCGAAGCCGGCTTTTCGCTTTCCCCGTCCGGACTCTACGCTATTCCTCTCACAGGCGCTTACGAGTCATACCTTGATTACATGGCGACATTGCCGCTGATTGAAAACCCAGAGGTTTTCGGGCTCCATGAAAATGCGACTATGACTAGGTCACTGCAGATGACCCAGCAGACGCTGGACACTCTCCTGCTCAGCCAGCCTCGGGAGGGTGGCGGTGGAGGCGGGACAGCTGGCACATCAACAGACACTGCCATTTTCAACACTGCTACAGACATCCTGGATAAAATGCCTCCCCTCTTTGATGTTGAGGATGCTCAGCGCAAGCACCCTATCATGTACAATGAAAGCATGAACACTGTACTTGTTCAGGAGCTGGGCAGGGTGAACGTTTTGCTCGTTCAGATCACCTCGAGCTTGAAAGAGCTGCAGCGAGCAGTGAAAGGCCTTGTTCTCCTTTCTTCGCACTTAGAGCAGGTGCAGCACCATGGATGGGTCACAGATCTGGCCCAATCAGCCGCCACTGCACTGTGCATTGCTTCATTCTGATACACTGAAGACATGTGCAGGTAGGTGACAGCTTAGTTGTCGGCAAGGTACCAGAGAGTTGGCTAGCCAAGTCTTTTCCATCGCTGAAGCCACTTGGGCCATATGTAAAGGTTCGAGCTCACTTACAGTGTGTTGAATTTCCAAGTGGAGTTCCAACATGCTTTCCAATGGTTTGATATCTACCTGCGTTGAGCAGGAGGTCATAGAGCGATGTATATTTTTCAATCGTTGGGTGGACAACGGCCCACCATTTATCTTCTGGCTCACAGGTGTGCGGCTGCTTAGCTCTGAAGTGATAGAATATGTAATTGTGCTTGTTACACCTGAGCTACAAGGGTTGCTCTGTGTCAACCACCTCATGTTGGGAACAGGGTTCTTTTTCACACAAGCATTCCTCACCGGTGTGAAGCAGAACTTTGCGAGAAAATATACAATTCCAATCGACTCAGTCGACTTTGACTTTGAATTCAAGGATAGTCAAGATGACTGCAAGCAAGCCCCGGATGATGGGGCCTTTGTGCACGGTATGAAAAAGCCAGAACATGTCTGCACATGTATACAAGGCTGTGACACACGCATGCATAGTGTCACAATACATCAGAATATAAATGCTTGCAGCTGCGTATAGGAATGTACTTTGAAGCTGCGGACTGGGACTACGTGCGACATGAGCTCTGCGAGTCCCAGCCAAAAGTTCTGTTTTCTTCTGTCCCGAACATTCATTTCCAAACTAAGAAAGTGGAAGACATGTGCGATTTTGAACACTACACATGTCCAATGTACAAGACATCAGAGCGGCGAGGTGAGTCCTAATAATCTTGTGTAGTTTGTTGCACACATGTCTGGAAGCTTGTTCCGAACCACACATAAGGCGATTCGCTTGTTGAAGGAATTTTGTCGACCACTGGGCACAGCACCAACTATGTCCTGGATGTCCGAGTGCCAACATCCTTGGGTCAGAAGCACTGGATCAAGAGAGGAACAGCAATGCTAACAAGTCTGGATGATTGAGTTGAATGAAGAGAGATCTGAGCACAGATGATAAGGAATTGGTCATGGCTATATGTATACACCTCAAACCAGCAAAGCACAGATCTCTTGCACACACTGCAAGCTCATGTCTGGAATGCAGTTGAACCAGTATGATGTAAGTCTCGAGCATTCATCAGTATGGGATCGGTAAAAAGTGAGCATGCATGCGGTGGGCTTGATCATGCTGAAACGGACCAAACTTAACGTGTGTAGCTGATGTTGGGCTTTCAATATACTATATTTTGTTTCCATTTATTACACCATGCATCCTGTGGATATGCTCCACCCGGGAACCTTCCTGTTCAAACTACTCCCTGTGGTGTTGGCAACATGACCGTTTTCAGCCTACCAATGTATTTCGTTTGCCAACTCAGCACAAGCCACTTTGATTTTGGTGCACAGAACAATCATTGACGACATCCACAGAGCAGGACAACGACTTCGGTGACTCAAATTGCGTCCAACGCGATTCTTGCCTCGGGAAGGACACTTGAATCTGCTGCACGAATGAACGTCCTCTTGTACAATCCAGTGGGCTTGCGTTGAGGCAGTAAAAAAATTTCCTGTCAGGAGGCCATAGCGCTGTGCTTCGCTCAACAACTGGGGTTAGCTTGAATGCCAGTGTGAATGTGCTACCACGCTTGGAGCATGAAACATTTTGCAGCCAGTCATCCTTACATATGGCCTTCCCGTGGAGTCTTGTAACAAGGGAATGGCATGCCATACATCATCCTCATCATCTCAGCAATGTCAAATGGAACTCATCTACCAATACACTTCTTCTTGATGGTTAACAAACTTTTCGAGCCATATTAGCGCTGGCGAAAACCCGCTGTAATGCTGCTTGTGTAGCCTGCTGATGGCTGGCTTCAGTGTTATCACTGACCAGAGCGTTGCTACTACCTGTACTCCTTTGAATTTCGGCAATAGTTTTTCCAAGCTTAGCCTGGTTCAGTTCAAGGACATCCGCCTGCAACAGCCATTAATAATTTGACCACAATCCCAGACGGCTTCGCTCCAACTCCGAAGCCATGATGTGCAATTTTGATGAGATGCCCGGACACATACACACACACTTAATAGCACAACCAGACACACACTTTTGCTAACATCAGCTCCAACAGTGCCTCTAGCCGTGCCAACCGTGCTGTTAACGTGGGCTCTGGTCTGTCAGCAGGCTCAGGAGCGGATGCTAGAGATTCATGTGACAGCTCTTGAACCATCTCGGATGCTTTAATGGTTGATACCAGTCCCATCTGATTCACAAACTTGTTGCTCATGCTGCGTCTTTGCTGTTCACCTGACGTTGGCCGCTCTCTCAATTCATGACTGTCTTCATTGAGCAAGCATGAGGCAGTGGGCTGAGTATGGACCAAGTCACCTCTCCTACATTGAAAAAAAAGCGCTCGTCATGTCTCATGTCCACATATTGCTTTTGTCCAAATGAATCAAACCAAAAGTTCTGTAACGCACAAAGCCTGGGCATTCTGTTGTACTGCGAGGGCACTTGCTGCATCATCTCGCATACACAACCCAAGCTGATCACTACTTAAGCACATGATGTCACAGTTGCTGAGTGCAACCGCGTTGTTTGTTCGGACATCATCAGAGACAAATCCAAGCATTCCAAAAAAGCAGCCTTGGGTCAACATATTGTCTATGAGACCATCGCTGGAGAGGATTGCCACCTTGCCTTTCTGGCAGATGTACAGTGCATCTGATGTGTCTCCAACTCGAAATATTTGCTCCCCTTAACACACTGTTCCGATCAACAACCAAAACATTGACCATGTCAAGGGCAATTCGAGCAATGTTGTAACCTGTACTGCATATCGCCGTCTGCGTATCCCGCCAAACAGCAATTCGCACCTGACAGGTACACACAAAGAATAAGCCCACGTGCTAAGGACTCCAAAAATGCAGGCTGGACACCGTTGAAGAGTGGTATCTTGGCTAGTGTAGGACTATAAAGTTCCCGAGTCATTTCTATTGTAAGAGGACTTGGAAGCGAGCTGATGTGGTGCATCAGATCAGGACCCGGGTGGCTGTATGTTTGCAAAAAGTCATAGTATTCCTGCAAGCACGTGAGAGGCTTTACTCCCTGCTGCACAAGGGAGACGAGTGCAAAGTGCATGCACTAAACGTCTCTATTGATTCAAACAACATGGAGGCATGCCTGTACTCGCGCTTGCACACGACTTGACACGTTCAAATACCTCATGGAGTCTTGCATCAGTTCTGCCTTCTGTTGATGCCTCACAGCTGTTGCGTTCAAGTTACTCACCAGAAGGGCCATGTTTCCTGTAATGGTGATGGTATTCGTCATGTTGATCACACAGAATAGTGGCATTATGGATACACGGTAAATTCGCACCCACGATGGTTGCATAAAAGTTTGCGCCCAGCACAAGCATCACACTGCATAAACAACGAATCTGTGAGTGCCACGTGACAACTTGCTACACTTTTGGACTGAGACGTACCTACAGAATACTGTCTCCACATTATTCTGAGGGTTGATGTTGTCACCGACCATCAGAAGGAATGATCTGCAATCCAAGTTTCATTTACAGACTGCGTAAATCCAAAAATCTGGTATAGGTCACAAGTACTACTTACCCGTAAAAGCACTTGAGGTATTCATCAACAAGATTTCCATTTGTTGGGATAGAGAAGGTTTCGTGTGGATTGTAAACTATCAAGAGGTGCCTACAAATCGCAACAAGGAAGTTTCTCAGGCAACCCAAGCCTTGTTGGAAGAAATCGAGCTGTTAAGGCAAGGTCCTGCACAAGCTGTACGAAACAGGTGAAACCAGTGTGAGCATGCACAGAGGGTTGTTCACCAGATGCAAGCTGTCCAGTGGGCGATCAGACACATCATGCACATTAGTCGGAATATTCTGAAGACATTGGCATTTTTAATCTTCTCAAGGAACCGGAGCAGCCTTCCCAAGCGGAGAAGGCGTGGCGTCTACATCGGCATCAGCTCATTTGGGCTGTCATGTGGTGAGCACATGCAGAGGTTGACGTAGGATTCATTACATACCTTGAACATAGCTAGATACTTGAGTGATGAGCTTCCATTGATGCCAAACATCAGAATGATATATTCTAGAGGTAGACTGGCCGCACAGTCGATTGGAAACCAGGTCTGCATGTAGTGCTTGACAATCTTTGCACCGTCACGCACAACTACACCTTGCTCGTTCACGTACGCAGTGCGGAAAGTGTAGAACACATCCATGACAAACAGTACATCGACACAGTCTTCAATTCTGGACTGCAGAATTGATTTTTGATAGAAAAATGCTGCCTCATGTGGCACGGAAACTGCATCAGTGTCAGATGTTGGATTTCTAGATTTGCGAAAATGGTACATGGCCTGGCAGCAGCGACAGCACACCTGCGTTGTAGATAACAAATGCCAAGATCAAGAAGTCCCAGTACCTGAATTACACCAACAGTATGCACATGAACAAGAAATGTGACACCGCTGGGTTATCGTGTGCGACTGTCATTGGGATCCGGCTGCTGAGACTCCAGAAGGTCTTGCAAAACAACACCTTGTCACACAAATAACACAAATGCTGTGAACATGCCATCAAATTGCATAATCACAAGCGCCGGGCGCATTTGCAATGCAAGGCATGCTCACCTTCGACGCCAGTCAGTTGGCAGTACAATTGGCAGGTGGTTATCAAGCCACCTGAAGTAAGTGACTACTTTGGTTGATGACTTCTTCTTACGGCGGTGGCGTAAATGACGGGAGACCAAGGCATGAACGGAATCGCGATGTCCACGGTCATCGGTGACCTGCAATCAAAAAACGCATTTACAGATATGCAGGTGACATGAAGTAATGCTGAGCACATGTACTGAAGGCAATACCTGATGAATGTCTGGCAGGTCAAACTTGACCAGACCAGTCTCTGTCTTGCGCTGCGTTTGACGATGTGTCGCCTGTAACGTCATACAAGACTGTCATATGCTTGTTAGGTAATAGGAGAGCCAATTTTCGAAGGCATTGATTGTGGCCTTACTTCCGCACTTCACATACCTTGCCATTACCTGTGCTGGGGTATATGTCCCCGTTTCCCTCCATTATGGCTAGCCAATGGCAGCCTGCTACCAAGAGGTTACATTACAAAGCGCCATAAGCAGCACAACTCAGCTTTCCAGCATGCTAAGATGCAGGATTATGGACGCCGACTGCCGATTCACGTCAGCAACTATAGCACTGGGGAGTGACGACCGATAAGGAGGCTGGCATGCCCTGAGAAAGCGGTGTTGCACGGTGTGAAACTGATCAGCGAACCGTAAATTGGCTTGAGGACAGACTCCGAGCACGGGTGACAATCAGGTTTAACGCAGCGCAGTTGCGATCTGTCACACGACTTGTATACACAGCTTCCTTATCAGCATTTGCGGCTCGAGGATCCACAGACTGAATCCGCACGCTGACCATGGCATCTGCCCATACTGTTGACTATGCCTTCAGCACTGCCCCTAGTGCTTCACGAAAGCGCCAAGATCAGCTGACGGGTGTGCTGTCAGGAGCATTTAAGTGTCTACATGGGCGTTCGACCAATCGCAGCACGCAGTTCTGGGCAAAGTAGATCCGTGAAAGGTGAGTAGACTTGTGGATGCCACATGTGCCACAGATCTGAACGTCGTGTCTAGTATGTTCCTGGGTTGTTTTTATCTGCTGCGAGTGCAAGTAGCATGTCCGGCTCTTGGAGTTGATGCACCCGGCCCTGAAAACTCCCGGAAAATAAAATAAAAGGAACAAGCACCTAGGCCACAGTCATGTTTTCACGCACCTGAGAGTCGTGTAGATCTCTTGCAGTCACAGCAATGTTTTGGGCATGTCCAGCGTTCCGCCCTGCACAGCTCGCGCGGCTGCCACCCGTCCTCGGCCATCGCAATCAGCACGTCTGTCGGGCAACTGTAGAGTGAGTTCCTTCAAATTTATACATGGTGATATGATTGAGCCTGCCACTGCTACATCAAGATTTGGAGGGGGCGACACAAATTGTGTATGCAGTGCCAATAGACTGGTGATTGTCAAGCCAGACGATTGGCATCTGCACGTTAGAGACGGCAAAGGCATGATCAGTGCAGTATCGTACTCTGCCAATATTTTCGGCCGCGCAGTAATCATGCCAAATTTAGTGCCGCCAGTGGTCGACTTTGAGATGGCTGCAGCATATGAAACTCGGATCCGTTCTGCACTCCCGCCAGGGTCGGCCTTTCAGCCCTTGATGACATGCTACTTGACCGACAATACCACCCCAGAAGATGTTGTGACTGCCCATAAGAACGGTATATTGGCGTTCAAGCTATACCCAGCTGGTGCAACGACCAATTCTGGTTCGGGTGTCACTGACATCAACAAAGTCCTGCCGGCCATCCGTCAGATGGCCGACATTCGTATGGTCCTTTGTGTTCATGGAGAAGTCACTGACCCTGAGGTTGACATTTTTGATCGCGAGCGCGAATACATTGACCGCTGCCTGAAACCTCTGCTTGATAAGGTACCGCAGATACGTGTGGTCATGGAGCACATCACAACAAAAGATGCGGCAGAGTTTGTTGCAACAGCAGATGCCAATATCGGGGCTACAATCACCCCTCAGCATATCCTCCACAATCGCAATGCACTGTTCAACAAGGGACTGCGACCTCACTTCTGGTGTTTGCCAGTCTTGAAGAGGGAGGAGCACCGTCAGGCAGTCCTTGCGGCAGCGACGTCTGGCAGCACAAAGTTTTTCCTTGGCACGGACTCAGCTCCACATCCACGTGGTGCAAAAGAGAGTTCTTGTGGGTGTGCAGGAATCTTTAGCGCACCAGTGGCACTCCCTTTGTATGCCCATGCCTTTGAGGAAGTGGGAGCTCTAGATAAACTTGACTCTTTTGCGGGGCGAAATGGCCCTTCTTTCTATGGTCTCCAACCCAATGCAGAAACTGTGACATTGGTGAAGGCTGCATGGACAGTGCCTGATAGCTTTGAGTTTGGTGATGATGTAGTGGTGCCCATGTGGGCAGGAGAGCGTCTAGAATGGGCAGTGCAGACTTGAGTATAGACTTCAGCCTGTATAAAACATAACAATCCGTTGTGCCATGCCTGCAACAGATAGCACGTATTGACTAGTGCATACATCATGTCTCTATATGTCTGGGTTGCCGTATTCCTGCATGGTCAGCCAAGCAGGCACAAACAGGGTAAGCTCGCATGAATCAGAGAGAAAGCCTCACCTGCCGTCTATGTCATGCTCGCGGCTGCAGCACTGCCCCATCCTCCAGCACATTTCAGGGAAACCCCGCATGTTGACCTGAGTAAAGCTCCGTTGAATGTGTTTCCGCAGCCTGTCACATCCACAAGCTTACACGGGGTCGCAGGGAGAGCGTGTTCGCCCGGGCTGGCAAGCAGGGATCCCTCTGCACCCATTCTTATCGTGACGGTTCTGCCTCCAGCATCAAGGAACTGCTCAATCATCTGCATAGAGTTACGATCATATAGACTGCTGGGCTGTACATTGTGGCCCAGGCCGCAAGAACAGATCAACTGGAGATAAGATGCAAGGAATCCTACACTTGTTTACCATGGATTGCACCTGCTCTGGGTCCTTCGTGCCCAGCATTGATTGGGCCTCGACCATGACGGGAGAAAACATGTCGACAGTAACCATCAGCTGCGTCAACCTGCCGCTAGAGATGGGGCTACTAGCCTCTGTGAATGTCTCTGCAGACACCCAGGGTAGGTCAGAAGCTGGTGGTGCCACTGCACGGCCGTCCCCGCGTCCGAGGTGCCGTGCCATGCAGGCCGTCTTCTGAGAGTTTAGCAGATCGATCTCAAAGTGCACAGGGTGCACCCCAATGTGGTAAGCTGATGCAAATTTCAGGGTGTGAGTGGCATCGTGTGCCATGGCGGGCGCAGCATGGATGAATAAAGCGACTCATCTTCATACCGGGTCCTCCAGACCTATACATTTATCTAGTCAGGCACACATAACTTAAGGCACACATAACACGGCGAAAAGCGTCTCCCTGCAACCTCAGGCATGTGCCAGCATAACAAGAACCAGACCCGTGTGCGCCGACCATCCACCTCGAACAGCTGCCAGGCCCGTGGTGTGTTGTGAGGGCGTTGCAGGAGGGCGTCAATGGATGAATCATAGCATTTGAGCCATTCCATGGCGTTGGGGGGGCAATCCGCTCCGATGCTGGCGGACAAGACAACCCTGGCTGACACATCACCGCTGACCTGATACCCAAAGATGCTTTGAGGGCCTGCATGAATTTCCTTTCCCATTCTAACACGGATATAAATTGCGGATTTTCAAGAGCTGGATGACTGCGAAGACATCATGTCACCCGTTGCACCGTGGCCAGATCAAGCGACACCACGCACTTCGTTGCTTTTGGACACCACTCCTCCACCACCAAGATTCCCCATCGTTGTGCGACGATCATGGCTCACACTCTCGTCATATATGGGTGAAAAATATGGCGTCTGTAGTCCTTGTCACGCCGAAAACTAGATCCGCATCCGGCAGGCCGTTTGCATGCACGCCAGTTGCGGTGACACAACTCCGGGCAGCAGCGGCCGTAAAAAATAAACACACTGCCTGTCTGTTCCCTTTTCGCTTTCTTGATATGCTCTAACGCTCACTCCTAGTGACAGCTCACCCAGGCATCGCCCCCTAACCACTGTCCGAGACGAACCGCAACGGCGTGCCATGCAATTCTCCCTCCAATCGGATCCAAGCACACATGCCTATTTAGCGTGGTTTTCAGTTTGGAGAGAATATTTCTGCAGCGGAGTGTTGTTTTTGTCAGGCCTCTTATTGGCGGGGTGGAGTCACGATTCAGACGTCTGCCAGCGGGCTTTCAGCACGCTATAATTCATTCTTGTATTTGTCAAAAGAATCCGACTTGACTTTTAAATTATGAGTCAAGTTTATAATTTGGAGCCCCCTACCAAGGGCCAGGTCGTTTTGCGAACATCATATGGCGATATTGAGGTCGAACTGTGGCCAAAAGAAGCACCGAGGGTATGTGAAACGCGCACCGACCCGACATAATTCTGCATACAACAACCTTTCCATTTCTAGTCTAAGCGATTGGTATAGCTACCCAGGCATCTTGCTGCCAGAAAGTATTCACATTGCGATCATGCCGAAAATAACCGCTGGTACACGCATACTCATTTAGCGTCTAGCAGAGTGGGTACAACAGCTTGCAAAATCGTGCGACAGTGAATGTCGAGCGATTTTTTGTGATACTGTTTCACAGCCAAGCCAGTTTGTTGGACCGTTGCAAATCCTCCACAGCTTCAAACTGGGCCATGAGGTGAGCTGGAGCGC
This sequence comes from Ulva armoricana, assembly GCA_032360965.1. NCBI lineage: Eukaryota > Viridiplantae > Chlorophyta > Ulvophyceae > Ulvales > Ulvaceae > Ulva > Ulva armoricana. The sequence goes on from JAUMHO010000006.1 coordinate 5,480,614, forward strand.
ACAGGTATCAGCTTCATAATATAAACCCGATGAATCTACTCAGCCTGAACCTATGCTGTGAGTAAATGCAGGCCGTGCGAAACTTTACGCAGCTGTGTATGGAAGGGTACTATAACAACAGCATCTTTCATCGTGTTATCAAAGATTTTATGATCCAAGGTGCTGATCTGCGTCAGGATTGCACAGAGATCCTCATTTATTTCGCGATCCTCATTTATTTCACGGGCGAAGAGGCGGTGTGTATTTTCTTCAGCGTTTCACTGACACCAGCTGCAGGAGGTGACCCCACAGGCACTGGGTCTGGTGGTGAGTCAATCTATGGCAGACCTTTCAAGAATGAATTCCACTCCCGTCTTAAGTTTAATCACAGGTGTGAAGTTCTTACAGCAATGCATATGTCCTGCATCTGCCAAGGCTGGTGACAAGATCGAACAATTGCGGTTTAGTTGTGAACCCCTTGAGTTGTTGTAGGGGACTTGTGGCGTGTGCAAATGAGGCAGGGAAGGCAGACTCGAATGGCAGCCAGTTCTTCATCACAACAGAGCGGTGTGACCACCTAGATAGACAGAACACGATTTTTGGACGGGTTTCAGGTGACACAATTTTCACCGTGCTGCGAATGCAAGATGTTGAAGTTGATGACCATGACTGCCCAGTAGATCCCCCCACAATCACATCATGCGAGATTCTCCTACCTCCTTTTGATGATATGGTGCCACGTACCACACCCGAGGAGAAGCGTGCTCAGGCTGCTGCTGCCACCGAAGCCAAGCGGCTGGCTGATGTGCGTCAGCGAAAGCAACATGGTGCGATCCTTTCACAGCACGACATGCCTCAACTCTATCCTGCTGACATGCACATACTCACATGAGCATGTGCGTCTGCTACCTCTCTGCTGTTTATGATCCAGATACAGTGACTGCGTTCCATGGAAAAAGTCCACGTCACTTGATTGTTATGGAACAAACTCAACGCTTCACAGATCAATTGATAAGTGCATTGTACCGCGATCGAACTTGATTCTTGGCGTGCAATATGTTGGAGCCCGCTCGCTTACCTGTAAAAGCCCTACAGGCAAGCGCTTGAATGTGCTCTCTTTTGGGGATGACGTGGAGGAGGATGAGCAAGTTGAGCCTGATGCAGCAACTGTCCGCTTCCGATCAGCACATGAGATATTACGAGGAGATGCTCTACTGGAAAACGCCGCGATCGGTGTACATGATGAGCATGTTGCACAACTGCAAGAGCGGTTGGCGGCCGAAAAGGTGATTTACTGATCAGCAGATGCAACAGCTCACACCAACCATGTGGCATCAGTAATCAGTCGTGTCGATCTATTTCGCTGTTCAGTGTTGCTGCAATTTTGTCATTGTGGAAAGTCTTGCAGTGGTAGCGTAGTGGTGTATGTCAACCCTGGAACTGCTCGTATTCTCCCACTTAACCCTGGAGCAAACTCGTGTGATGGCAGCGGTATGCAGAAAGCTGAGACAGAGCAAGATCAGCCTGCTGTGGTAGCTGAGGCAAGTGGGGAACGAGATAGCGCTGATGAGGCAGATGCTTTTGCCGAGTCGATGCGTACTAAGGTGAAGACAAGGTCGACTGGGCAAAGCAGAGCTACCGCAGGCCTTGTGGACAGAGCAAGTGAACAGACGCGCAAACCTGGGGGAGGGACAAACCGTGACGAAGGTCAGTGGGTGAGACATCATCCCTGTGCACTGTCCAGCTGCTGATTTGGACAGGCGTTCATTGCTTGTGCGCTATCGTGTGAAAGGCTAGAAAGCAGCATCAGCTCTAGATTGGATGACAGGGATTCACATGTCCAGTTCGTGGTTGGGAGATCGGGTGAGTCCTGTGAGCTTGTCAGGATCCAATATTAAGTTTGCAACATAGGCAACCCTCAGCCATATTGATAGGGATAGTGTCGTCATGCGTTGAAGTCCGTGGCAGGAGCAGCCAGAATCCGGCACACCTGGTCTGCGATTCCATTCAGGAGTATCCTGCCTGAGTGAAGGTTAGGAACTGGGGCTTGGTTGTGATACGTTGATGGGGATCTACTGTTGCACTGAAGGGCCATCTGAGGTGCTCGGGCGGTGCAACCAAGTGATTTGGATTCCATGTAGTTAGGTTGTGCTGTTGTGTGCTCATTGATGTATGATGACTTTGGTGCAGGGCCAGAGGGTAGGCGCTGATAAAGAGGGGGACCCAATTAAACACATTGAGGAATCCACGTTCCTCTCTAATCACAAAAAGCTCGTAGCGCAGTACAAGAAACAGAAGCTTTCTCGTGCAGACAGGCAGTCTTATACGCTCTCAAAGCTGAAGGATTTCAAAAGCAAACTGAAGAACGCGCGTTCTTGTGCAGAAGATGCTGATGCAGCTTCACAAGCTCCTTCTGAGCCAGTTCTTGATGTCACCGCATACAATGGGAAAGTTAATAAAAAAGTTGATCATCGCTCATACATGCCTGCCTCTTGGCGGGTACGCTCCCTGCAATTGCGCTCGATGGGACGCTTCATGCACCAATCAGTCGCAAGCTGGATCTATGACGGGCAGCTCCTATCTGCATTCCATCAGTCTCGCACAAAGAAGACCTGACAGATTTACTGATAGTTTTTTGCAGATTGACAGCTACTTGGATGAGTCAGATGATGATGCCACCGAGAATCTGACAGCTCTTGCAAGACATCGTATGGTGTGGGATGGAAATGACGGAGTTGCAGATCCAACGGCCCGAAAGCACAGTGTGGATGATTACAAGGTTGTTGATCCTTTGATAGAAGCTGGGAAGGCGGCATTCAACTTGAAAACCCAGAAAGCTAAAAAGAGGGGCAATGAGTGGGCTGGCAGGGCCAACATTTGATGGAGCAATAGCCGACCTGTGTTGACATTTGACTACGGCACTTGGCTTCAGTTGTCCTCAATCTCCATGGAATGCTGATGCTCCAGATGAAATGTAGGACCAAAATAGCTGTCACATGGTTTCCAATCAGGTTTGTAAGCTCACAGAGGAACAGTGGAATCAGCCCCGTCTGTGGATAAATCCACGTTAGGATTTCACACAGCAACCTCAAGCTTGACGCCTCCCCCTACATGTCTGTCTTTCCGCGCAGTGCTTCGCGCCCGCATGGCTGCGCACATGCTTTTCCAAGGGTTCTCAAAGGGATTGTCAGGTTTTTGTCCGGCGTATCTGGCTTTCGTGATTGGTTGGAAAGGGCAGGTTCACGTTCACAGGAAATCACTCTGACCGACACAAATCAGATTAATCAACCAGGAAATTCATCATGTCTTGCATGTGTTACACGGAGATCAACCCAAAACCCCGGCAGCGCCAAGGGGTAAATCACAAGGCAACCCAAACACCTGACAAAACATCCAACACAGCAGATCAACCACACACTCTAAACAGACTTCACACCCATAACCACCCACTGACCCAGACGTCCTACATAAACACCCAGAAACAAGTAAATTAACTCGCCAAACAACGCACAATGCCCCGAATGCGGCACCTGCAAACCACAGACGCCCTTACACAAA
>JAUMHO010000006.1:5484250-5539431 GCA_032360965.1 Ulva armoricana
TCTGACATGAGGGACAAGCTGCATCTAGTTGATGTTGGTCCAGCACCAAAGCTACCTGCACCTTGTGGGGGAGTGTCATAATAGGGCGACAGTGCCGGGCATGCATGCATGGCCGCGGTGCTATACGCCACTACTGCATGCATGGAGGGTCACTGTAGATCTGCGTAATCCATTACTCTGATGTGAGTGATCATCCTGATTGTGTGCGTATCTGTGGCATTAGGCCAAGGCCATATATGCTATGAGCCACTAACTGTAATTACTCTTTCGTCAACTAAGTCTCACATGATCTGTCGGACTGCTTACAGTACCGTGTCGACAACCTTGAGCAAGGTATGCTGCGCTGTCTCCCTGCGTGTATGTAATCTGTACCAGATGCTTGCGGGCAGAACCTGACTATGAGTTACAACAACATGTTATGAGATACTTGCAGGATCGTGCTTGAGTGATGCCACTATGCGGTTGATGTCCAAATCTGCTCTAGCCGAGTAATCAAGTGATCGGAACAATTCCAACTCTAGCTTCACAGCTTCAACTGCATTTTTGTACATCACAGATCAAGCCAGGAGCTGGCCATGATGGCCTCAGTTCTCAAACACAGCGCAGGGAATGCGACAACATCCCGCGTCATGAGCCCCCTCCATGACGAGCCAGATGCCATCAGCAGCCTACATACGGCTCGGGTCATTGGCCGCGAACCCGAACCTGTAAGAAACACACATGCGGAACCATCAAGCTGGACATGCAAAATGTTGCACCATGGTCACACAAAAGCGGACCGTCAACACAGAGTGCTGCTTGCCAAAGTTGAGCAAGTGCTAAAATTGCTGCAATGACAACTCCAGTTGCGAGCTGCTGCCCTGTGGGGGTGCATATGCCACGGCCCTGAGTCTCAACCCTGTGTCATCTGCAGTCGTGAGCGCTGTTGGTGTGCTTTGCTCGAAGCCTTTGACAGCAATGTCCCGATATCCTGTCTGCACATGAACTACACTGCCCACTTGTGCCACTCGTGCGTCCACGGTTGACGGCATGAAGACATTCTCGGCGAACAGATCCAAGCTCTTATTTCATCGTGGTGAAAGCTTGTGTTATTAGGCGGGAGTCAGTGCCGTGCACCACATGAAAACAGTCAATGCCAGGCAGTCAACAGGATCGATGAGCGTAAAGACAAGATGTGAACTGATGCACAGAGCAGAAATGGGGAACGTGGCGCACGGCATGGATCTACACGGCTGCGTTGGTGTCTTCTCCAACGTGTTGCCAAAGCATTTCTGTGGCCTTGCTGATTATAACTGCGATTTCAAGTGTAGCTGCCGCCTTGTTTGCGTCCGTTTGTGCAAGAGCCTATAATAAATGCTTGTATGAATGTTGCTTATAATAATCACAGGCTTGTAAAAGATCATGCTGTGGCTCGCTCATACCAGTTGATCTCGTGTTGCGAAAGAAAGCCATTGCTATTCTTACTCAAAGCTCGACTGGCCCATTGCGATGCCTGAGTCGGCTTCGGGGGCAGCTTGGATGGGCTGTGGTATTGTGTGTATAGCATTTAGGGTAGCGGAGGTTTTGGGTGTGACGCCTATGCTGTTTTTGTTTGTGTGCTTCTTCTGTTATTTTCCTTGTGTCAGCTTGTGCGTTTACAACCTGGCGATGCCAGGCTGCTGCGATCATCTCCGTGTAACACGTCATCGAGGCAGTATGGTGACAGGTGCACAAGTCGATGCCGCCTGTGGCCGCTGGCGTGCCACTAAACCCGCCGATCAATGGCGGATCATGGCTGGATGCACGTAGAATTGAGCCCTGGGCATCTTCGTGTGTATTCTGAGATGACCGGGATTCGCCGTTGATGAAAGTGTAACCTTGCGAATGGTGAAGGCTCGTCTGCCTCAGGTCATTCCGTGATTGTGCCAAGTGACTTTTGCAGATGGGTAAGTCAGGAAAGAGGAAGAATGCGTCTGTAGACACACAGGTTGCTGTTGATGTTCTGGGCGAAGAGCTTCGGGCTGGACAGCTCCGCTCTAACCCGCAGAATGTGCGCTTTGCGGCACTGACGCACGCACGCAGAAGTATGCAAACGTTTTGATGTGTTACTCTGCAATAATGTGTGCAGCTTGACGATGAGAGCTTATTTGTCGAAGACACACAGCCCGACGACGCTCAGATCCACCTGCCAACACGACTTGCAAAGCGTCCGCGTGCATCCAAGCAAAAGCGGATGACAAAGGCTCAAGAAATCATTTCTGCCAATCAGCCACTTCCATTGGCCCCTGTGAGCACGCGAACGAAGCGCATCAAGCGCAAAGGCTTCACGCGAAGCGACATTTCCAGGTGAATCCTGTCCCACTGCATCGATAATGCGATTTTTTACCCATGCTGTATACACGTCTCCATGCAGGTGCGGTGTGGAAGAACCCCGCATCAACGACGGGGTGGTCCGCGAAGATGCATGGGCAGCTGTGGACAGCACTGCGGACTGGGCCGATAGCCATGCGCCTGCCACCCGTCCCAAGAGTATAGACACGCACAATCGGCCTCAGATTTCCGCAGTTGAAGTTGATCCAGGTGGCTGCTCTTACAATCCAGATCAGGTGCTACATCAAGACGTTGTTGCACAAGCAGTGGCAGCAGAGTACTTGAAGGAGATCGATAAAGAAATCCAGCCCAAGGTGAGGCGAGGAGACGCGCAATAGTCTGTGAACTTGTGGTGTCCATTATTTACGCTACCTACATCCCCAACGGACTGCAACTATCCTTGCTTTTTGAGCATGCGTCTGTCACGGCAAGCAATGGGTGACAGATGCGTTTGTGCAGGCGCCCCCATTGCAAGTTACAGAGGAGCAATTTGCACTCAGTGAAATGGCAATAGGCCTATTTGATTACGATTCACCAGGTGATGATAACGACAATGAAACAGGGCCAAAATCTTCCGATAAACAAAACAAAAAAAGGAAAACAATTAAGGACCGAGTGCGCCAGCACCGCCAGAAGCAGATGGAAAAAGAGCACGACTCCAAGCGTGAGCTGAAGCGATTGAGGCGTGAGCTCGACAGCTTGCCCCAGCTGACAGGCAGCTTAACAGCGCATGATGAAGCGCTCGCAGCACGGCGAGCCCGTCGCAAGGTATGTGGGGGCTGCATATGTACTGCAAGGCAGTGTGAATGCATTGTATGCTTCAATTTTCTGATTTCCCCGGCATGTCCTGGTGCGCCTGAGAACATTTGTCTGGGCGAACATATATCGAAGATGTGACACCAGCTTATCAGCATTGCAATCACATGCTACAGGCTGGATGTAGGCGGATGTAGATGACCGGCAAGCTCATGAACCCCCAAAGCTTGGACGCCTCAGGTTCATGCCGCAACCAACGCAAGTGCTTGCCTCAGACGAGGTGACAGGCAGTCTCCGTAAATTAAAAACTGTCCCAGTCATTGCAAAAGACAGATTTAAAAGTTTACAAAAGCGGGGTCTGATTCATGTACGTCGCTCGGTTTTGCTGCCTGCTTGGGCTAAAGGTGGAGGGCTTGTTTGAAACAGCTTTGCTCTTGTAGGTCACGGTGAAGCAGCATCGGGCCAAGCCAAGCGCGAGGCGAATCAAGCGTTTCGAAAAGAAAGCAACACAAGAAACGAATGAGAGAAACCAGCGGGAGATTCAGAACATCAAACAGAAAAGGCTACTAGCAGAGCGTAGGTGAAATCCTGTGGACTGGTATATCGGGTTCATGTGCAGCGATTGTATTCACTCAACAAAATTGCTCGGCTGGGTCCGAGTGCGGTGGAGCAGATGAGTTCAGGCTCGAGTGCCCAGTGAGAACGTCGAAACGTGTGGCTGCTATCAGTCGGCTATCAGCTTGTAAGAACACAAGACTGAGTTGCGACACGTCCACTGGAACGACAACTGGTCTGCCAATATGCGCTGTTGTCCGTTGAGGTGTTCAATGAGAAACTCGTTGACAAGTACCTTGCAAGGCCTTGTAGCTACGATTTTATGTACACACGAACACATCTCATCCGCCCTTACAGACATTGTCTTTGGGTTCGCAATATCGATACGTTTCCTTGGAAATGGCTACATGCCGCAGGGGATATGCCAAGGACGGACACATCACCGTGATACTGACACACACATGGACCGAATATAACACGCTTGAATGACTGTACACGTTTTCTGTCGATAGGGCACGAAGCCTGGATGCGTATGTCCACGAAGCACAAGCAGGTCTCATACAATGCGGCCGTGGTACACCGCAATCAGATCATGTGATATGCAAACTTGCGGGTACTATTCAATGGCGCCTGCTGCAGTACATATCGATTGATGTCAGAACTATTCATCGTTTGCAGTTGATGCAGCATAGTTCTTGCATGTGATCAACCTGCCAAAACCTTTGCTTACACCTGCACTGGTTGTCTGGCTGTCACCATGTTCTTCATCCAGTTCTGGGTTTATATGGTGTCCGCACACAACTGCAGCACCTCTGGCCACTACCATGCAACAAGCAGGCGCACGTGGCCACCACATGGAGTGGCCACGGATGTTGAAGCTCTAGAGCTGTGTCTCGCTGTTGGACACACGCGTGTAAATGCAATGGCCGACATTGTGCTGAGCAGTATATATTAATTGCGACGCTTACATCTCTCGAGAAGTCGCAATTGCAGAACACTTTTTATCACTGCCCACGGCGGTCATCTGGCAGGCCCTGTTTCCTACCTTCCATGGATGCATGATACCGTAAGTCTTTTTAAACATAATTTTGTGAAGAATGGCTGTTATACCCTCCCTGACGTCCCGAACAGGCTCGCCAGTGAGTGCGCCGGCCCTGGTGCGCCCCATCGGAGAAATGTGGTTTGGGTCACGTGCAACCTGCTATATGCTGCATTGTTGCAACGCTGCAATCTACAACATTTATCGATATTCATGAAGTAGAGTCAATGAGTCGTGAAAAGTATGCGTGCTGTTTTCTTGCCAGCGTGTAATCGGATGCCACATCGAGCTTGATTACGGATAAAAAGACCAACAGAATATTGATGACTCGCAGCTTTGTCCCCAAGCATATTTTTGTTAGTCCATGCTCTTGCCGATTGCTTATGTCACAGGTATTACAAACTCTTTGAACCACGAATATCTAAGCAACCTAAAGGCGCTGTCAGAAACGGCTGTCATGGTGCTGCATACAACGACGGGTACAGCACACATCGCTAACGCCTTTAACCTTGCAGCGGAAACTTGTTCGTGCCAAGGCAATCCCAGATGGAGTGACTAGCAAGCAGGCCAGCATCTTGAAACAGCTGGAGACGGACGAGGATGCCAGTGACAGCAGCAGCCGCCGTGGGCTGCTCGCTGGCGCCGCAGCCAGTGTTGCAGGAGGCTGCATGTGTGGTATTTGTGGTGCTTCGCCTGTTCAGGCTGCGGCACCCGGTGACTGGGGCTACAGTGCGTCCTTCGCACAACTGCATACCCTTCAGCCACCATTAGTTCATGCACCTTGTCTTACAGCAGTCTCGCATGGCCTGACAGCGACTGTGCCACGCAGCTCCCAAGCAAATCATCATTCAGCAGGCTGGTCCTTACGCATGGGGAGCCACATGTGCTGTTGGGGAGAACCAGTCACCTGTCGACCTGCCATACACCAAGCAGCCATGCTCCACGAAGGACATCCGCGACACACCGTCGCAACGCATCACCACACGATACCGTATGACAGAGAAGTGCTGCATTACGAATGGAGGCCATGGTACAATGCAGGTAAATCTTCCTCTGCTGCACTGCCCTGTCTGAGAGGTGCGAATATGCTTGTGCAGCACCGCAGTAGTGTGCCTAACTTCCAAGTCACTGAGCCGTGGGTTCCAGGTCAACTTCCCTGAGAACTCCTGTGGTGCAATTATCGGAAATAAGAAGCTAGAGTTGCTCCAGTTTCATTTCCACACCCCATCTGAGCATGCGCTCAATGGTAAGCGATTCGCAATGGAGGCGCATCTGGTGCACAGGGAGGTTGGCACAGACAACCTCACTGTGCTTGGCATGATGATCATGCGGGGAAAGGGTGCCGCCAGCAACCCCTGCCTGCGCAAGGCGCTAGACCTTGCACCGGAGAAGGGCGGAAAGGCGTGCCCCCTCCCTGTCTCATGGATGTGGTCTACACAACAGTCCATCCAACGCATACAACACCATTGCTACACGTCCATTGTCCCACATTGGACATCTCGAGATCACCTGAGGATCGTTAAGGCTTGCACGTGTACCCATTGCCCTGATGCCAGCATTCTAGGCGACCGTAGTCAAAGATAGTGCATGAGCGTTGCACTGCATGCAGATTTGCAATGAGAAGACAAACTTCAATCCTGTGGACCTGCTACCGGCCACGTTCCTGGAAGGCCGCCGGTCATACCTCAACTACAGGGGCTCCTTAACCACTCCCCCATGCACGGAGGGCGTCAACTGGTATGTCTACACAGACCCAATCACGGTCGCAGACGAAGACATCTTCGACTTCATTGAGTGGTGTGGCAATGGCACAGTGGCGTTCAATGCAAGGCCACTATACCCTCTGAACGATCGAGAGTGGACCCTCTACAAAGAGGGCTAGCCTGCATCCATGGGTGGCAGGCGGGACTGCGGGCCACCCTAGCTTGTGGCCTGCACAAGTCCCGTGCGTATGCACCGGTCCATAGATGCTATCAACGAGTCGGATAGGGACCTTTGAGAAGATGGTTTCAGCCAGTAACCTGTGCTGTCAGTAGCAAAATGCGAGGGAACAGAGTGTACATGCCATGCGTGTGCACAATAAAGGCAGCAGGTGGCGATGTGTGCACAGAGTCAGGGCTAAAGGTGTTCACGTCACCGCGTGACAAAAATAACTCAGTACCCAAGGCCGTAAGTGCTCCGAGAAGGTGTCAAGATTATTTGTCCAATTTGCATGCTTGAGTGTCAGCTGGGGATACTAGACCAGAACCTCATGTGTGCCAGATTTCAACTCTCAGAATTTGTAACAGACATCGCGTTCTGTAAACCGTGCGTGCAGTAGTATTATGGAATGCAGTTCAGTTTGAAAGAAATTCCGTTTCAAGTAGGAAGATGTGCAAACGTCACATCGCTGTAAATGTGATTCGTCAATCCGAAGTTCCTCACCGGTTGCAGCACATCACGCAAATCACCGACGCTGCTGATCAACCGACTACTAACCTGCAACCTGTTGGCGTCGCGTTACTGTTCGTCTTACACAGACATCATCCCATAACGTTGTTCTGGCCCCACGTGTTTTCAGCTATCCTGGAGATTGTTGACAGGTCGTATCGGGTGTCGAGTCGAAACGAACGCGCGGCATTTCCTGCACAGGGTGCATCCACTCCTCTGTCGCTCGTCGCCGGGGCGCGGCACTGCGCTGCGTTGCTGAAGACAACTATGTAATCAAAATCAGGAATGTCGAATCTTAAGCCTCCCCCGTCGGTCGTGCTCCTCACTGTTAATGTGCGTGATTCCGCTACCGAAGCTTGGATGCATTCGGCCCGACGCTTCACGCGGTTGCACACCGAAACCGTTACATGAAACAACTGAAAGTGTACATGCATCGAGATGCGCAACCCGGCACCAAGTCTAATCCAGTAGTGCCAATGTCATGATGCTGTTTATACAACCCACAATGATTGTGTCTGCTCTTGTGACTGCGGTTATGACCGCGGCAGTCATGTGTAGTGGCGTAACTGCTGCAGAGTTATAGGAAGCCACGGCTGTATCTTGTGCATTCATATCCAATTTGGATTCAGGCAAAGTGATCCAGTAACGGGTCATAGACTGCGGGGCTGCACTGGTTCAAATTCGTCAGAGGCGAGCGTGTCTGTCTGACCAGCTTCCGCCTGTGCTGCCAAACGCTCCGGTCTTCAAGGACGCGCTCAAAACGATAAAAACATGAGTGAAGATATTGACAAAAGAGTTCTGCGGAAATATGAGATCCGCGAGAAACTTGGCAAGGGAGTGCGTTGCAGTTTCTGAGCGAACGTGCTGTCATGCCCACGCCATGCTCATTACTCAGCAAGCGTCTTTCCTGTATCGGTGGTTATGTTTGTACTGACAACGTTAGCATTTTTCCTATGCCCAGTTGTACCGCACGTGAATATCTCCTTCTGTGATGGAATCGCCCATTGCAGGCTTACGGCATTGTGTGGCGAGCCATCGACAAAAAGGACAGATCTGTAGTGGCTATCAAGAAGATCTTTGATGCTTTTCAGAACGCTACGGACGCTCAGGTGCGTTCTCCGGAGCAAACGCCCTGTAAGGGGCGTTCACGCTCTGACATCACCGGTTGCAGGGTGCCGTTTTGCCCAAATAAGTGGCTACATAGTTTCATTCAGCTCTGAATATTACACTTTCCACGTGTTGCGGGTCGCTTTGTAATGCTCATCATCGTGTCAGCCCAGTAATGCGTTTATGTTTGTAGAGGACGTTCCGGGAGATCATGTTTTTACAAGAGCTGGACAATCATGATAACATTATAAGGTGCGAAGCGACTTCTTCTGCGATTCCATGCGTGGCGATTTTCTAGTTCTGCGCCGTGCCTTTACGCAGCTCTTTTCGCGACCTCAGCCTGCCTCAGAACCTGGCGTGCGGCTACAACGCAACGTGATCTACCACTGTCTTGATTTGTTTGGGGTTTATGGCGTGTGTATCGATTCTATGCTCTTGCAGGCTGTTGAATGTCACCAAAGCAGAGAATGAGCGAGACATCTACCTGGTCTTCGAGTACATGGAGACAGATTTACACGCTGTTCTCCGTGCCAATATTTTGGAGGATATCCACAAACGTTACATCATGTACCAGTTGTTTCGGTCATTGAAATACTTGCACTCGGCCCAGCTCCTGCATCGCGATGTCAAGGTGAGTGATCCTCGTGATGGGTTTGTCCAGCGTTCCTGCCTGTCTAGTCTACACGACTCCCGGCTGTCTTGGCCATCAGAATCCTTGGTTTTTGTTATCACTGCTTTTGGGGGCTCTGGGTGTTAATTCTGGCCTGCTTTAGATAAACATCATGATGTTGAGTTTCACATGATATTTTTAGTGTTGTACGTGAGAGGAATCATTCGAGCATTTCTGACTTGGGGGCTGCTGCTGCAGCCATCGAATCTGTTGCTGAACAGTGAATGCGTTCTCAAGCTGGCTGACTTTGGTCTGGCGCGGTCGCTGGCTGATCTGAAGGCCGATGGGATGACCAATGCTCAGCTGACCGACTACGTGGCGACGAGGTGGTATCGTGCACCTGAGATCCTCCTTGGAAGTCATAAGTATACTTTTGGCGTAGATATGTGGAGTTGTGGCTGCATTTTGGGAGAGTTGCTGACTGGGCGGCCAATTTTTCCTGGAAAATCTACCATGAATCAGCTGGACCTCATCTTTGAAGTGACGGGGGTGCCCAGCCCAGAAGAGGCTAGCAGGATTGGGTCACCGTACTGCTCGCAAATGCTTGAAATGTCTGGTACGCATTCGCCTTTCTACCTCGCCAATGAATTTATGCGCTGCACTGCTAAGCATGTACTCGTACTCTGCTTCCTTAGTGCGTCAATCCTGATTCACTTGTGAAAATTTTCTAGGACCACAGAACCCGCTTTAGGGGATGTTGCAGGCTGTAGTCAACTTGAATGTGATTTGCCGGTCTGGATGCTGATATGATGTCACCATTCCTGCAATGATCCTGATAATATATTTTTAGGCTCTCGTGGCGATCCAAAGGATGTTCGCACAATCTTTCCACAAGCTACACGGGATGCGGCAGATCTGCTGAAAAAACTTCTAGTCTTTGACCCAGAGAAACGATTGACAGCATCAGAAGCACTGCGCCACCCTTATGTTGCTAATTTCCATGATCCAGCGAACGAGCCTCGCTGCTCACGGCCAGTTACGATCCCCATCAACGATAATGAGAAGGTGCGGACACAATTTGCGTAAACAGTTTTGATGTGAAGTGTCTATCCCAGTGCAGGCACTACGGTTGTGTTTGATGTTACATTGCTGTCTTTGCTGTCCACGTTTACTCAGCAAAAGTCGTGGAATCGCTGCTGACTTCGCTGTAATCATGGAAGTGTGGATTTGGTCTCCATGAGCACATCTTCTTACTACACAATCAGGCATGAGTGCCATGGTGTGCACAAGTGTGCATCGATGCAGATGCCTTTTTGTCATGTGTTTGTCTGTAAGCAAACACCCGTTTGAACATTTTGGGGCTGATCTGCTATCATGATAGCGTTTGTCATTGTGTGGATGCCTTGCAGCAATACTTTCACAAGTGTTGGTGTGGTACTGTTATTTATATTTTATTCAATCCTAAATGTGTGGTGCTCATGGAATAGCAATGTCACCATCTGCATCCGTACTGTCATGTCCCTGTCGACCGGGTCACCAGCAGCACAGCCAGTTTTTTATACCAACGCAGCCATAGTGGTAATGAAACATCGCCTTGCAGCGTGCCATCCATGAATATCGGAACCAGCTGTACGAGGAGATTGTCAAGCGTAAGAAAGCTCTGAGGCGGCAGCAGCGCGATGCGCTGCTTGCACAGCATGGCAATGGAGACGGCACAGACTCCTCGGGGGGGCGGCCACCCGAGCAGATGCCATCGAATGCAAGTGCTGCATCAACAAGCACTCAGCAGCAACAGCACCACTATCATCACCACCATCAATCGCACCAATACCAGCAGCACCAGCATCGTGGTCAGTACCCTGCCCGCTCCGGTGGCCCGAGTTCCAGCTCCCATCGCACCGCTGCAGCTGCGTATGCCACAGAAAACAGTCGTTACGCTGGAGGCAGAGAGCACAGCCGTGGGCATGGATCCCACTCAAGGCATCAGCAGCACTCGTCCGGGGGTGAGTATTACTCAGCAGGGCATCCCTCAGGCGCACAATACGGAACTGCGGCAGGATATGCTGCTAGGCATGCGCACACGCGCTCCAATCATGAGATGGCACCCAGCCCGCATGAGCGAGCGATGAAGGATGACCTGGGACGCACAAGGTCCCGGCACGACCCTCGCCAGCATCAGAAATATTGGCGTCAGCATGGTGAGCATGGCCGGAAGACCCAGTCTGCGGCTCCCGGGAAGTGGCCGGTTGAGGGAGAGTCAATAGAGACGCTTAACCGGCAGTTTACGCAGGGTGTCGCTGTGGAACAAGACCATTAGATTGGCAGCCGTGTCAGATTTCGGCTCGTTTTGCTTTTTTTTGCCTTATGCAGTTGTATATTTGCCACAGTCTAAGATGCTTTTCCACCATGGGTCCTGGTGTGGACACTTGGGGCTGGTATCTTTCCGAGAGTGAGCTGTTGACGTGTTTTCAATCGACAAGAGAAATGCTGATGTACTTTTGTGTACATTGTCTTTTGAGTACAGTTACATTGTAGTACTGGAGCATGAAGGGGTTGACTGTGCTCAAGGTGATTTCACGGCATTTTTCCATCTGGGCACCATGGCCCACCGCTTAATGTGTACAGTGGTGAAGGGTTTTTCTTTGATAACTCGCGTTACACTCCTATGGAAGGTCTGTCCTCGGAAAGTCATAAGAGCAAGAGAATTTCAAAAGCTAGAAGATCCTCATGTCATCAGTTTGCCTCCAATTGTCATGGCACCCACCTCGGAACGATTTGCGAAGGCGCATGTAGCCACTCTACGCAACACAGGTTCAGCTCCCATTTCATCCTCCTCTGATGGTGTATCTAGCTCTGCTGCCTGGGGACCTCCAAGCCGAATCTCGTCAATGAACTCCTGGCTCATGTGTGGACTCGCCTCATACAGTTTCATGTTGTTTATGAACAACTGTGCAAGGTGCTGCAGCTGGGAATCGTAGGCTTCGCAATCTGCCCACGTTGATCGTGGCTGCAGCACAGCGTCAGGAACACCTGTGACATGCTTTGGCACAAGGAACCCAAATGTGCTAGTTTGCACATATTCTGCATGCTCTAGCTCGTTGTTGTGGATAGCATCAATAATAGCCCGCGTGTGCTTCAGGCTAACACGCTTCCCAACCCCAAAACTGCCCCCACTCCAGCCAGTGTTGACAAACCATGCTGTTGACCTGTGCTGATCCGTTTTTTCGGCCAACATTGCAGCGTATTTCATTGGGTGCCACATCAGAAATGCTCCTCCAAAGCATCTGCACAGAGATGTGGGTTATTCCTAGACCAGCCTAACCACTGCATGGTTGCCTATACATCAACAGCCTGACGCATGTATAGCATAGCTTGCAGCAAAATTTAGACATTGAGGGTAAACCGCTGATGCAAGATTGGTGCGTACGGTGAGAAAGTTGCGGTGGGCTGCTTCACACCCATCTCCGTGCCAGCTACTTTTGCTGTGTACCCAGAACAGAAATGATACATCATTTGAGCTCGATTGAGGCGCGCAACTGGTGGCAGCACACCAAATGCATCACAGCAAAGCAGCACAATGTTCTTAGGGTGTGGCCCAATGCAGGGGATGCAAGCTCCAGTGATGTTCTCGATCGGGTAGGATGCCCTTGTGTTCTCTGTGATGGTGGGATCATCATAGTCCACCTGCATGGAGCACTGCCTCAAGCTGCCTCAGCATGTTCAAATTAGGATGGGTGGCTAACTCGGCCTAAATCTGGCAGATTTCCATTTGGCGTTGCTGATCGGTTCAAAGAGTTCAGCAAGATGCACAGTGATCTACATTTATCGATATCCAATGCATGTGAACAGCCCAGTCGTGATGTCTGAGACCGGGATGAGTAAACATTGAGCAGCACATAGCGAACAATCTACCACCTGCCTGGCATGCACAACTAACCTTTCACCGCAGCAGCCCCGCAGATGCACATACCTTGCCGGCGGCGGTGGACACGACGTTCTCCAGGACAGCATGGTCGCGGATGGCCTGAAAGATATCAGGTTCGTTCTCTGGGGACAGATTTAGGCACTTGGCGTAGCAGCCACCCTCAATGTTGAAGATGCCTTGAGCTGCCCAGCAGTGCTCATCGTCACCTATCAGCTGCCGATCGCCACTCGGGTCCGATGATAACGTTGTCTTGCCTGCAGCATAGGTTTATCTCACACAGCGAGGTATCGGTTGAGCAAGATAGAATGAACTCAGCCTGGAGTGAGCATGATGCAAACTGAGGTTACTGCCGTAACGCATTCCAGGTATCTTGACATAAGGTCGCCGTGCTGGTCCCTGATCTTCAATGACTGGAAGCCGAAATGCATGAAATTGTGGTTGGTGGCAATGCTGGTGCCAATTGCATAGGGCATGTTGTTTGTCAGCATGACATACACAGATTGAACGGTACCTGTACATGCAGTGAGAACATGGGTGCATATTTGCAGTCCCCAGCACCAAAACAGTTGCATGGTGGTGAGAGCACCTGTACCAGAAAGGCCAAAGAATAGTGTCACATCTTCCCTTTTCCCTATGTTGCAGCCTGAGTGCAATGTTAGGATGTTGCGACATGGCATCATATAGTGCATTACACTGAAGATGCCCTTTTTCATCTCTCCCGCGTACTCAGTCCCCAGAATTACCATTTCTCCCCTGTAGTCATGCATGCCCACCAGAGTTAGAGCGGAATCATAGCACATATGTGTACTGCCCCTTTCTGCTCCACTTACCTCTCAATATTTATCGTCACGGACGTCTCACTGTCTACCCCAGGTACAGTACGGTCTGCTGGACACCTACAAAGCCACAAAACGTGCTGTCATGGTCTATGGGAGTTTCATCTATGCTTTGATCACTGATGTAAAGCACATTGAAAAGGATAATACTGTACACATATGTTGCCTAGCCTAGTTGACTGTCTAGAGTTCAAATAAAAATGCTAAATATAGTGTGTTGCACAGAGCAGAATGTGACAGGGGGACTGTGTGATGTGACCCTCTTGTGTACCACGAGTTTCACCCAAGCATGATGGAGATTGATCCAGGTGCCTCACTAGCGCAGTTGGGAATCATGCTGATGCCGCAGCATCATAACCGGTCCACCAAGGCCTCCGGAATGCGATCAGCCATGTCATGCATGTATGAAAGCTTGTTCAAGCCTAGCTATTGCCATGCTGGCGCTCGTCATTTGGTAACAGATGATTGTCAATTTCATCCATGATGTAAGAAAGCTGCTTCAAGCTGCTGCTCAATGAATCTGTGTCCGCACTGGTCTTGGAAAGATTGCAAGTATATGCACAAAGTGTTGATACGTGCATGAGCGGTATCATGTATCGTGCACAATGTACAAAACGAAACGTGTGAATGAAGCGCTTCCGTACTAAGCATGCTCGTGTATGACAACATAGAGCCAGTGTTGCCAATTAAATGTGGATAGAAAACATGTTGAGACAGTACAACTTTGTTTAGAACTTGAGGCATCAGGCCCAGGACAGAGTATGCAGTATGAATTCATGAATGGACGTACTTGCCAGCATTGTAGATAACAAATTCTGGTGATCCATATGCTAAAAGCTCCTCTGCAGTAGGTCTTATCATCATGTTGCGCATGAAGAGTGCATGATACGGTCTTGTGCACACAACTCGGACCTTGATCCTTGCCTGCATGCAGCTGCTAAATAATAGTTGCTGTTATTCCATTGACCTCTCTGGTCTCGGTTGTGTACACGACTTGGGTACTGGGGTACACCAAGTGCCCAAGTTGACACAGTGTTGCCAAAAAAGTGTATGTGCTGCTGAAATCATACCTCAAATCCCCAGTTTACAAATCCGTCTTGGACAAACAGCACAGGGCAACACTCAAGGAAACTGAGTGCAATGTTGCGGTTCCGCTCATATGACTCTGGCGAGAGTGGTTTGTTTGGCGAATGCTCACCCCACCATACATTGCCTTGAGAATCTGGATGTACAACGATCCTCTTGTCGTTGGGGCTGCGCCCTGTTTTTACCCCTGCACATTTGGCAGCTCGTCCATTCCCAAATGTGCTGAAGCTGAATGCCTGCGAAGGGAATCAACACGAGAGCTCCGCAAACTAAATTTGTGGCAATGACGTGAGCTATGGGGACCATGTGTAACATGTCATATGTGTGTATGCGTAGTAGCATCAAGGCATTGCTGTGACTTGCTACGGTATGGCCTGTCCAGTTACCTACCTGAGTATGCAAGCAGTGCACCACTTGCAGCAACGGAGCATCCATCATTCTCCACAGCCGTTTGAGTGAGCACGTGTGGCGCCGCGTTGCGGTACACTTTACCTACGACTTGACGCAAGCCTAGGTCTTCTGGTTTCATATACTGAGCTGTACCACTTGCACTCATTATGAGCTCCACCTGAATGCATTGCAAGTGGTGATTAAGGCTGACGATGTTCAGAGGTCATGACGGCAGGAAATCTCCGTCCGACGCTCGAGGAAGGTGGCGAGTAGCTCTATTCCTGCCCAGCGTTTTCTCCAACCCCAGGTTAGGAATACACCCAGGCCGGTAAACAGTGTTCGCCACGTGATGCTGACCGGGACTTCACCACAGTAGATCCTCTTACATCAGACACGTGATACTTCAGGCTGTCAATCCTGCTCTGTGACATGCGATGCTGATTGCCGTCTGAGCTCGAGACCTCATAGAAGCATGGATGCGAAACTGTGAACCGCGTCGCAGACATGTCACAGATACGTCAAGATGGGAACTTCAAGCCACAAATCATCGAAGTATGACGTGCCGACAAAATAAATCCAGTAACATGGAGCTGATACCAGAGCCCTACGTATACCACGTCAGCTGCAGCGAGACAGCTGGATGTAGGTTCACACTCAACTGCGCGGTCACAGCAACACACATGGACAAGCAAGAAGAAAAATATGAGCCTAGTTATGAATTTGCCACACTGTTGTGCTAATCGCATGTAAACGTGTGCGCATGCTCGTCTTGCAGCTGCCCAAGTACGAGTCCTGGCCACAGCGTGCAGCGACCAGCAGTCAGGAACGTGAACCTGCTAGGCGTGGTACTGTTCTTCACATTGCGGGCAGTGACCGCACATAAAAATATACGGACTCTTCCGTAAGTACGCGCACCAAAGATTGTAAGTCGTCCAGAACGTACTCCGGCTTTCGTACACCTGCAGGTGTCGTGCACACGCCTCGGAGGTCGACTTGTCAGCCCTGCCGCTTCTCAAGAGCTGCTCAGAAATGTGCAAACAGATAGTGTGACATGTATAGGGATTATAAGAGTTCAGATGCGGCATACGGCTTTGTATCATGGCCATACCTGTGCCAGATCTATTCGTCGTGACATTCAAGAAGCGGTCCGGGCCGTTGTTCCGTTATGTCGAGCACACGTTGGCATGGTTGACACATGCTGGCAGCGTACGTGGATCTGATGTGGCAGGTCAGTGAATCCTCTGAGCCCTTCCGGTGACCATGGCAGTTATGATTCCCGCTTACGCAGCGCTCAGCAGTGCACCAGCACGGCCCGCATGCATTGCAAACCCGCCCTGCCAGGCTGCCTTTCCCGACTCGC
Organism: Ulva armoricana; assembly: GCA_032360965.1. Classification (NCBI taxonomy): domain Eukaryota; kingdom Viridiplantae; phylum Chlorophyta; class Ulvophyceae; order Ulvales; family Ulvaceae; genus Ulva; species Ulva armoricana. The sequence goes on from JAUMHO010000006.1 coordinate 5,500,694, forward strand.
AATCCAGACTCCACGCTGGGGGCACCCACCAGGGCACCCACCAGGGCACCATCGCGTACCGCCTGCCGTGATCCCGCTGTGCGCATCACGACCGGTTGGAGGCAATAGGACGGATTATCCAAACCATGAACGCTGACCCAGTGCCCCCTCTCCATGCCTCCACAGCGTGCACCAGCCTGACCCGTGCAACACACACCTACTGCCATGCTTCAAACTATGTTAAATCGGGAAAGGTCAAATTCCAATTGAATAGACCTGCCATACGTCTGTGTGTCGCTGGCCTGCGCACAACTTTGTGCCCTCGCCGGGCCGTGACTGCTACCTGCCGCCGAGCGTTCCACATCTCTGTTGAAGGCTAGATTCAAAGTTTGTGTACGATTAGTCAAGTCGCTACTCTACCCGCACATGAATGCTTGCCGGTACCGCCCTGAGTACCAGCTGTGCAGCTGTAGCCGCAACGGCCTCCCCCCACTATAAAAAAGTCCACAACACTCATAAACCAGATTTGGTTGAGATAGATTCGTCGGAATTGACGCAGGAGCAGTGGATCATCGGAATTCGGATGCAGGGCTGTAGAGAAAACACGTTTGGCTGTGCTGCCAAGGCTATTTACCAGCACAGCTCAGGCATCCCTGCACCGCACACCACATGCGAGCACAACATGTGATCACCTCGACACCACATTTTTTCCAAGCCCTTCACGCCGTCCCTCCTGCCCTTCTGGGGCGTCGCCACATGGTACATGCATGCACAACTCTTTTGCTGGCTTGCTGCTTTGGCCTGCAGCTTGCCATGTTATTCTGATGCATGTTGATGGTGTTTCAGTGCAACTCCGTACTATTTTACCGGTGGCCACCGCCTTATCCAGCGACTGCCTACAAGTGCAGCCTAACTACTGAATTCTACATACTGTGCTCTGTTGTGGAATTGTTTTGAAAGCATCCGCTACACGAGTGCACGGTCTAAAATCTTGCTTGTATGGTAGACGATTACGGACTGTGCTCCCTGATCTAGGTTGCAGCAACGTAGGTAACCAGGTGTGTCTGGCGCCGCGTAGACCGGCCTGCTGGGTTTGCGTCCGTCCTACGTCCCCTATGCAAAAAGTGGTCCTATGTCACCTACCTCAGTCAAGCAGAGTATATTGAATGAAAATGCAAGTCTGGGGTCATGCAAGCGACTGAGCAACACAAATCATGCAACATGTTGAGTATTATCTAGGCCTGTACCTGGCTGTTGATCAGCATCGAGACGAATTGTTCCCACCTGCTGTGACCCAAAATGGTAGACGACCATTTCAGCAGAAACATGAATATTTTCGGCAGCCCGGACAATACGCCAAGCCCAAGCAGGCATCAAACATGACGCAGGGGCAGTGGATATGGAACAGCATATGGCCTTATGCAGTCAATGGGCCCTGCATGCGTAGTCGTTGCGCGGAGAAGAGCACAATACCCTGACACCGGTGTCGACTTTTGATAGGTTGCAGTCATCAGCACGAAACATTAGTCCCGATAACGATCAGTCTATGCACGCCTACATCGCTGTCAACGGAAGCGCACACTGCAACCATACCCAGACTCCAAGCAACCACCACCACCAGCGAACTGATTCCAGCATATGCACACGTCAAACCTCAACTACTCTTGCACTTCTGGCTGCAACTCTGTAGGCACTTCTGAGACTGGTCCTAGGCCTGTCGTGCTCCAAGTGCACATGTGGAGGGCTGAAGTCACCTGCGCCAGCGCTGCGGTGCCCGTGGAGCGGAGGAGGCGTGAAGGAAAAGAGGTGATCGGAGAACACAACTCGGAGGAGAGCCGAAGCCAGGGGAGGTAGTCGTGGGAACAGCGGGGACTGCCGGAAGTTGATGCGTGGAAGGTGCTGGAAGCAGCAGCTGGAAGCAGCAGCTGCAGCGGCAGTTGGGGAAGGCCAGGGAGTCGAGAGCATCGCATGAATGAGGCACAGCCGCCTGGTCTGGAGTGGTCCCATGCACTTCATGGTGACAGTGACAAGGAGGGGGCAGCAGCTGATGCTATCAGCGAGCACCAACTGGTAGCTGCAATGCCGTCTGTATGGCTCAGTGCTGGAGGTGTGCAAGAACATTAATCCATTGGCTCCAGTGCGTTCCACCCGAAAGGACGCAGGGAAATGGGGACTGCATGATTCCTGCAACACGTACGTCCGCCATGCAGCCCTGGATGAAGCTTCCCCCAGCATACCGCACGTTGTCTACTTCAGGTGGTCTAGGTTGAGCTGGAATGTGTTGAAATGGTGAGGCCGCATTGACAGCATCAAGCATCGCTTGCAGCATTACCTCAGATCCCAAATTCAGGGAAACAAATGGAGCTTCCACCTGATTGCAAGGGGTGTACGGTACTGTGATGCCTTGTTGCTGCAGTTTATGTCGCAGCAACAGCGCCCCTTTGCGTGCCTCGGACACCAATCCCGGTGCAAGAAAAAGGCCTGGACACATGAAAAAATGTTCAGCCCTGCGAGTTTACCATGGATCAGGATGTTGTGAGCTCAAGTGCCAGGATCTCGCATAATCACTTGCATACTTCTGTGTTAATGCCTACCATACCTTGAAACATGAGCCTCAATGTTTCCCCCGAAACAGCGCCAGAGTCTAGCGACATACCTGCGAACACAACAGCATGGGTGCCGAAAGCTTAATCCGGGGATGATGCGAGCAGCCCCACAGTGTAGCTAGGGCAGCTGTTGAGGTGCTGGAGCGACCACACTGACTGAATCGAGTGAGACACACCAGGAGCGCAAAGCTGTGAGCATGCCTTCTCCACGACAATACGTTTCCCTGCAACGTAACCTCCACTGGGCACAATGCTGCCGCCGATGCTGCTCAGTAGAGTGCCGGTCACAGCATCTACATCAAGAGCACCTGGTTCCTCAGGCTCCACAAACTCTGAATTTCTGTTGTCTACAATGATCAATGGGCAATTGTCACTGCTAGACACACGTACGGCCTCCAGGCAATTGCGAATGTGTTGCATGGACAGAAACTGACGGCAAGGATCTGTTATAGATGGTGCCAGATCAGGAGCTCGCTGCAGGACAACAGCACTCGGTGGCTGGCCAGCAAATGCCTGATGATAAGCATCAGTGTCTGGCATTCCATCTGGCGTCAGGTCAATGTGACTGCATGAAATACCCCATTCAGCAAGACACCCTGGATGGCCCTGTATCAACGGCCTTGTCGACTGGCTAGGCCTGCCTGTGAGGAATGTGACATGGTCTTGTGGCCGAAGGCACCCGAACAAGGCAGTCGAAAGTGCATGGTCCGCCCCTGTGAAACTCACACGCGCCATGCAAGAGTCTGTACCCAGCACCTCAGAAAAAACCTGCGCATTGGGGTGCATGGCTGAAGTATCAAGATTGGCAGGAGATAGGGGTGCGCATGCTAAGCATTTCTGTTTCGGCTTAGCTTGCAGTACCTTGTCAAACGTAGACCTGCCAATATCGCCATGACCGTACCTACAACACACAGGCGGAAGCTTTGAGAGGACACCACGATGCTTGTTTCATTGCAGTGGTAGGGACTGGCATAGTTTCAACTATTCATCCTCTTGAGGCGCACCCTGTGCTGCCAGCAAAGCAATGAGGGCCAACTTGGTGCTGTCGCATAGCAGATTGTACTCGCTCCAAATTGGCTGCTGCTGTTTTATCCATGTCCATAAAAATGTCGTAAAGCCTGCCTGCCTCTGCTACGAGCTCCTGTACAAATGCTTCATGTGATAACTCGAGCCAGTCAATCGTGCCAAACGCACCTAATGGCACAAATTCAACATCCACTGAAGATGTGCGTGAGACACACATGTGGCGCTTGCGAATTGAGTCGCCAGCCAGGCATTCCAGGCCCCGACTCTTCCGGCGACGACCAACGCTTCCTATTTGCAGAGCGCCGCTCACCGTGGACAAGCACGTTCCGCGACCTTTGAGGGCACAAATGTCGAAGCCCATAATTTACATTGTTACAAGGACTCAAGGTCGCGGCGGTCGACATAAATCTGTTTTGGGGCAAGGGGTTGAAGTTAACAGTGTTGCGTGCTACGTATACTTACAAGGGCTACGTAGACATAGGACCACGGGGGAAATACTGTCAATACACATCGGCCTCGATCAATGAAAACCTAAAACTGAGGTTAGACTGCTTCCGCTCGCCATTCTTATGATTCAAAACGCGGACGCGGACGGCTCGACGCCGATCGAATCACACTGACCTTGGTCCGTATGCATGACGATCCCTGGAGACGTCAGGCAAAATGGATGCCACAAGAGTTGAAGGCAGCCAACAATGACAAAAAGTCCTCTTGAGCGAGCTTTGCAGATCGCGATTCGGCGTGTCCAAGAGAGTCCAGGACGGCCATAACTTTGTCTTTGAACTCAGGCGGAGCTCGTTGACGAGATTTCTTATGTTTGACCTGCAAGTCATATGAGACAGTCATCGGAACTGCAGCAGATTCCACTGGTATCGCCAGCAGGCAGTTCGATGTGTGTGTCTTTGGCGTGGTGCTGGAATGTCTTCTTCTTCGTCTTCTTGACATGATCAGGGAACATATGAAACGACCGGCGCGGCTCGTCTTTCACACAAGGCAACACCTGCACTGAGACTGAAGGTTCTTGGTCAACTTCCATGGCATCGTCATCAGAGGCAGCGCCAGCCATCTCGATATCATCTTCTGCGGCAAGCATGGCCACTGGCACAGATGGTGTGCCGGACAGCGAGCTTTTAGCGGGTTTGTCAGCCCCCGTTGCTTTGGAAAGCACTTGACACAGCTGATAATTGCTGTGCAGCAACGCCAATGTCGATGGTTGCTTGAAGATTGCGCCCAGAGTTTTGTTCTTCCGGCTGAAACAGATTCTGATGAAGCCATCCCACTCCAAGAAGTTTACTGGTGGCGGTGGATGTCGTGGCTCTATTCGAACGACACTCGAGTCGACTTTTGGAGGCGGCCTACATTGATCACGCAGATTCTCATGCAAAATGTACTTGGAGGTTGGATGACGAAATAGGAAACAGTGCAGCATGACAACTCTGACCCTTGCCCCAAAGAAAGGACCAATTTGAGGCGATGCATTTTGCATGCTGATGTCTGCAAGAGACAAACAACACATGAGGGCACCCAGCCGTCTCATATCGTTCAGAGCTTTATGGAGACACAAGGGGCAGAGCAAAAATGCTGCTTACACCGTCAACCAGAAGATTTGGCAACATAGTTGGGTGTCGCCATGTGATATGTCTCCATGTATGACCAAACAAGAGCACTGAAGATTTTACCGCGCGGGCGAGAACATACGACATTGGCCGCTGGCCTGCCTTTCCCGGCCACAGACGTAACACAACTGTAAACAGACAGTCTGGGTCTTCTTCGAAATTGAGGTACAGAGTGTCGCACCGAAAATTATTCTTGCCAACTTTCAGGAGATGAGACACCCTTGACAGAAGCTGGCAATTAACTGCGAGCCGGCCATACAATGATTGTGAAGGCTTCGCTACCATGCGCATGGCAAACTCGTGCTGGTACATGATAACTGCCGCACGACACGCTGGGCGATGTGCCAGGAGCTTGAAGGTTAGAGGTGAGGAGATATTATACGGGATGTTTGCGACGCATAGATCAAAGTATGGGAGATCGATCCGCAAAAAGTCACCCTTGATGATCTGCAGCTTCTTGTCTTGAACTGTACCACTGAAGCGTCGAGTGAGCTCCAGCACCTGTGATAGCCAGCGAACCACATCACCTACTGTTTAAGGCACTGCTGTTTGCATAGCCGATAAGAAGCTAATCATCCGACATTATGTTCTACACATACCATGCGAGGATCTACTTCGATGGCGATGACGTTCTTTGCTTGCTGCAGCAACAGGTTAGTCAGGTTACCTGTACCTGGGCCGATTTCCAGGACAGTGTCTGTGGGCTTGATGCCAGCTTTGTCCACAATGGCTTTCACAACGTTGGGATTCTTGAGTATATGCTGGCCCTTACTCTTGTGAAACTCGATTCCTGCGTCGCGCAAACGCCGTTAAGCAAGCGCGATTCGAAATGGTGCATTTCCAACTTGGTGTTGTGCATAACGACGAGCACACCGGCAGCATTGCTCGTTGATGAGTGTTCTATCTTCTTTTTCTTCCTTACACCTCCTGCTGGTCTTAACATTTCTGTCGCCTTGCTGAGGAAACGTTCAAACGAATGTGCTGTCAGGGCTGGCGCAGCGACAAAGAGCCCGCCAAAACGCGATCCACGCCAAACTTGGTTTACTTGGGATACTAAAATCACTTTGTATCGATCTCCTCGACAAGGCTATGCCGAGCAGTACTGGACCAACGGCACACTGAACACTTCCTCAACCTCGTGGCATATTTTAATATGCAATTGTTTTGGAGAATGCTCCGCCCGTACAAAATGTTTTTCTTCATCAATGTTATCGCACAAGTGGCGAGCTATGAGGAGACTGCCCTATGCTGGCATGGACTTGCATCGGGTTGCATGACGCCCAAACGGCGGCAGCGCGAGTGGCTTGGTGGCAATGTTGTCGCTCATTCGTTGGATGGCTACTTGCATCGCTCCCAGACTCACACAATGCTGTCGCAGGATATTGGTGTTTACAGGAAGCCGGTCGAATAGACAAGGCGGGAACAAATCACTGCATTGGTCCCATCGCGTTCTGTCAAGGGCAGCGTCTGATGATCGTGAATCATGGCGCATCAAGCCTAAAGCAGCTTAGTGCGAGTAGAGCAGGATTTCCATGATGTCTTCAATGGCTGGTATGCATCCAGCGGCCTCGTGTACGTAACTGTAAACCAGATGGCTGCAAGGGTCAGCGGTGTGCTGCCATGTGGATTAGGCGGGCAGATCCAACAGCAAAGGTTTGAAGTGTGAATGCAGAGGGGCATGATACGCATGAATCTGTCATTGGGGATCCGGCAAGTTCATGTATGTCTGCATACCCATCACTTCATGCAACAATACCACATCCGCAGCACGGTGCTTTCAACGCCCCGGTACCTACACATCCTCTTGCCAACGGGCACCCACCAGCACCAGGCCCAGCCGCGGCAGAGAGCATGGGCCTCACACCAGAAGAAATTGATAGGCTAGTGCCAACGAATTGCTACTTCTCACCGCAAAAAGAAGTCATTGCAGCACAACGCCACGTGAGATTCCGACCTCTTGCCATACGATTTCGATGTTCTTGATTTACGCCTGTTATTGCTCTCTTGACAAGATTTTTGGGCAGGCTGAGGAGGTCCTGCAAGTTTTTGCCAAGGATTTCCGACAATTCTGGGAAGTTGTGAGCAATAAAGAAGCATCTGTGGACATGGTGGATGCATGCCTCAAAGGGGCCTATCGCCTTGGCATCACGCAGCCACAGTACAGATGCTGGCTGCCACTGTCCAAGGTTGGTGAAACGATGGCCATCCTAAAGATCATGCACTCTAACTTGAGTATGGACCGCGGGGATCTGGCGCAGTCTGTGCATGATGCACAGGCAGCTGTTGCGCTGACAATCATACCTGGCTCTTCAGCATGCTGCCCAAAGGCTATGAGTGCTATGTGGTTTGCGCAGGCTTGCCGGGCGCTTGGCCGCGTTTCTGTGGTGCGTGGGCATGAATCGTCATCAGTTTGCGCTGAGATATCTTGTCACCACCTTGTGTACTTACCCGTACTTCGGTCACGAGCTCGTTGCCAGACCGTCATGTACGTATGATTTCTCATAGATGTGTTGTTTGCAAACGCAGTCCAGTGGTATCGTATTGTCAATGAGCCTTGTTGGACAGTCGAATCGGTGATAGCAGATAGTTGGTGGATGTATTCGGCTTACGTAATTTGATTGCCCAACTGCAATGGCGCAGTTAAATCAATGCATCTATTGTCACAAGCACCAGTGTGAATGCATGGCATGAACTACAAATTGTGTGCAGCGGTTGGGGAATAGTTTGAGGGCAGCGGAGTACCTTGGGCATGCGATCAATGTGCTTAAGGAGGATGGCAAGGCAGACGCAAGTGCCGTGGACGTGCTGTTGTGGAGGGTGATGGGAAACTGCTGGCCGCTACCATGCGAGCCGGAGTACTCGCCGATTGACACCAACCTAGCACGCATGGAGTCGCCACCATCCGCAGTGTCCAAACCGCTGCAGCACGACCCGGCACCATGCCATTCTGGCCTGGTGATGCTCTTGCGTACAGTTCATCTTGTTCCTTTTCTGACCTGAAGGTCACAGTAACATGTGCTGGGCCGGTTCTTCCAACCATGGTGCCATGTATCAATAATGATCGGCTGAACTCACGCCGATTAATCACATTTCATAGGGCCCGATTGTGCAGGCGCGAGACTTTTGCACCACCGAAGTCTGGAAGCCTGCAGATGGAGTGCTCAACATGTACAAGTTTTCCCTCGTTAGATATAAGCGGACAGCAATCCTTTTTGGAGGCATGTATGTTGCAAGTGGGCAAAACAAGGGCAACTGCAGCAATTCGATTATTCGATTCAATCTGGACACACATGAGCATGAGCACATTAAAACTCAAGGTGTGGACACTCAAGTTTCAGTATGGCTTGTGTTGTGGTCGCTGTTGACTAGTGCATGATGAAATGGACGGTGCAACAGATTCAGGACTGAAGTTGCTATAGGGATGATTCGTACTAGCGGTGTCGCACTGCATTATCAGCCTCCTTGCTCTTGCACCAGTCAAGACTCACCTGGCAGTGCTGTGGCATAGATGTGACCGAGTTGCAGCAGGCAACGCCAATCAGCATGCACATCAGAGTGTTCACACATTCAAATGGGGCTGTGTTTCCCAACCGTGCGCTCGATAGAGTGGACCGCAACGCAGGTGAAAATGATGCACCAAAGCGGCCACACACAAGACATGGCCACTGTGCGGTTCTATACAAAACCGAGATGGTTGTCTTGGGGGGTGAAACAGACGCGCAAGCGAGAGTGAAGGACTCAAATAAAGGCTCCACAGTATGGGGCCACATCATCTGGAAACTCAACTTAGAGACGTGGCAGTGGCATCGCGTTGAGCCACAGGTGTGCAGCTGCCACTGGAATTGTTCTTACAACTGATCATGCACACTCTCCAGTCGTATGTGCCTTCTTGCGTCACCTGGCATAGCTCAGAGATTGCGCTTACATGTGTGTCAGCACCAGTCAGAGAAGGACATCGTACAGGAACCTTGTCCCGCTGTTCGACATGATGCCTGTGTTGCCCTACGAGATAATAAGCTGTTCTACTATGGGGGAAGGCCCCCAGAAGGTATTAGTGGTAGCGCTGGAATCACTGAGTTTGGCGACCTTTGGGCCTTGGACCTCGATACTTGCACCTGGAATCTGTTGTGTAAGGAGCCACCTCCGCTACAGCTATGTCAGGAAACACCCCCCGCAGGGCCAGAGGCTAGGCACTCCGCATGCATGTGGTGCTGGGGCGACAGCTTGTTCCTCTTTGGGGGTGCTGCACGGCGGACCGGATCAGAATGCACGTTTGGGGACTTCTGGCGATACAGCTTGACGCGCCAGTGCTGGGCTGCTACTCCGCTGAGAGGTGCGTCTAAAGTCACACCCTTGACCTGCTGAACATGCTGTGCTCTTGCATGCCCAACGGCTGTCCTGGTCATTTTGTGCATCATTCATATTTTAAGCTGCAATTGCAGGGAATCCACCTTCTTCGCGGTCCGAGACAATGCTTGCGTTCAGCCCATCAGGCAGCGCTTTTATTTGTGGGGGTTACACGACAGCTGCGGTGTGCGCTGCGCCAGAGGCCGCCAATGGTACCACCCCGATGGACCATGTGCCGGCATACCGGCGGCTGATGTACCAATGCGCATACATGCATGATGTTTTTGAGCTTGAGCGTGTATCATTGACATGGAAACAGCTGCGGAGGCAGGATAGCAAGCCTGTGCTGTCTTCCGGTCGGTCTGCTGGGGCCGCATGCATGCATGATGGCAAGCTCCTGGTCCTAGGGGGGTTCCTGGGGATGATGCCAGAGGAGACGATCCCAGGAGATGGGAATACCATCACGTGGAGACGCTGCCAGACGTGCGGTGGCGACAATGCGCCGGACGGAGGCGACCTTAAAGAGTGTACTGCATGTGCGTGTGCGGGTTGTGCCTCAGCAGCATACTGCTCCCGAGAGTGTCAGGAGAAAGATTGGCCAGTCCATAAGCACTGGTGCAGTGGGAGCTACCATGCTCCCGAGGCGTGACAACATCCCGCCGAAATGGCGAGGACTGGAAGGCCCACTGATAGACTTTGCCTATGCTGCTGTTGTGTGTGATATGTACAGCTGCACATGCATGCCGTAGATGCCTTTCCAATCTGTACAGTCTGAGCTGCGAGTGGTGAATGTTGATTGTGTGTCCTTTAGTGGGCTGCGCGGTTGATCTTTGTTGGCTTCCTTTCGCTGGATGCACTCCCCGATTGCGTTGTATGGTATGTGTCTTTTGAGTGCAGAACATCGGCAGGAGGAGATGATATGCATGCTCCACATGAGCTTACCCGGCCCACAGGATGATCGTCCTGGTCTGTCACATGCAGCATCCGGCTCCAATGTGTCTGGTCCTTGGCATACGAATCTGATGCACCAGCTGATTCACTCAATGTGACATATCTGCAGCAGCAGAGGAATAATCTTTCGTAGACTGCAGCAGCACATTGCATGTTGATGATGGTCATATAGTCGGGGAAATACATGAACGTACATACAGTCATCAATGCCTTGTCTTGCTGCATAAACTCTATGAATCAGCTTCGAGCTGCAAAGACGAGCTTGATCATGTACTGTAAGTGCCATGCTCAAGACCTGGGGTTCACAATGCATAATTGTGACTTCATACCCACAGTTGTACCTAGGCCTCAACGCTCCTTGAGGTAACTCTGAAATATGTGTCATCTGGTGCACTCTGTGGCCGTTCAGGATTGACACTGTGACGTCATGCCACGGACAAGTGATGCACTTGTGTAGCCGGCCAACATCTAGCATTAGCTCCTAAATGTCGCCCAAACCCTGCATATGTGCTACTCTGAACATTCCTGTTGGTCATTCAGTTGCTTTCAACAGCCAAGCAGCAGTAGACAAACGAACAGGATATCCAGCGCAGGCATTCGCAATATGGGACGTATCATTAATAGGGGGTAGATCCCACGTAGCATACAAGACAATTCGGCATGAGCTTGGCACTCGAGCCAATTCAGGACGCCAGACTAGCGAATAGCACCCGCCGGACAGAGTCATAGACACTGGTTTTTCTTACTGGTATGCACAAGGACTTTCAAATTCTTGCCTATCACGTTGAACCATATTTATTACCTCCAATCGGTGTTCGAGATTGCCTTAATACATTCAAGTTGGTTTCAGCAGTGCATTGTTATAGGGGAGGTGGTAATCGAACCAGGGGGCCTCTGGCATGATAGCAGACTCCATCGAAAGCAGACCATCCGCAAGCTGTTCTAATGATGGTGACAAGTGTGCCCTGCATATTGCACGGCAAGCATGTTATGGTACCAGTGAGCTTGGTCCTTGCCCGGATGCACACATGTGTTGACTCCATTGTGGCGTGTCATTTGTACAAGAGCATGCATACGTTATACATGCTTAAGCAGTCTAAACTACTGTGGACGTGAGAGGAAGCATGCAGCACCTGGACAACTACATGAAACCTGTGACGTGTTGACGTTGCTGAGACCTTCTGCCACGTCAGCGTTGAGCTGTCCAAGCACTCCTGGGATGAATTGCTTTCATTTGAAATCAGAGCATTGCCATGCTCAAGGCAACGCGTAGTTTTGAGCAAGCTGTAATCTGAACTGGCGCGTCGCGGTGCTGGTCGTGGGGTGCGATGTTCCCTCTGTGTCGGAAGCGTTTGTCCCCGGGATCCGTCACAGCAACTTTGTACAGTCCGACTGCGCCCCAGCTCCATGCCACGACATGCGACTGGCCTCAAACGGTACTCGTACGCCACAACGCGGTAGAGGTGGACGGTACACTCAGGTACAGTCACTGTGGGCGGCCTACATGCCATTGCGCGGATCATATGTATGCCCTGGAACGCAGTATGCGTTAGCTTGGCTTCGCTCAGACTTCGAAGCCTTGATGCGGCGTTATGACCTAGACTTGATGATTCCAAATCCTCAAGTTTGCGCTTGGCCCGACAAGCCTGCCGTCAAAAACCGGCAGCCGTTCTCAGATTGTGCCCGCACAGAGCTTCCGAAGCCATTGCGACAGATGTAAAAGTGGGGCACGGCTTGCAAGGTCTGATAAAATCTGTTCGTTGCTCACACAAGTGGTGATTCCGGCTTGGAACTGACAGCCATGACTGTAGACCCGAAGCGGTTGCATTTCATGCACAGCATGACTCACATTGTGGCAACGTCGTATGCAGAGAGGTTTACTGCAACACTTACATGTCCATCTGCACGTGTAGGTGTATTATCAAAAGAAGTGTAACGTACACATCAGCCATGGCAGCTGATGCTGGGGCCATCTTTGCGCGAGCCGTGCTATGGACGGCACTGCCGACCGCGATTATTGTAACCACAACAACAAATATTACCCTTGCATCAGCTATCGGGGTGGCGCTTGTGGCGATACTTACAGCATACGCTGCTGCGTTATGTCTTGCCGATGCTGACATGCCGCTGTTGATGCGTGGCAGGCACGCAACTGATGCGTATACAGGCACGACATGTGTCGTCGTGGGTGCTAGTCGTGGTGTTGGGGCAGCACTAGCGACTCAGTTGGCAAGGTCAGGAGCAAGCTTGGTGCTCTGTGCACGCGGGACAGCTCAGCTGGAGGTACGTTACTGCGGTGCACTGATACCAAGTACCACTTATATGGTGAGGGGATTGCGTTACATCTGGTTCTGTCGCCCTCGCAAGCTGTGGAGAACTGCTTATCCAGTCATGAATGTCGTGCACTCAGCTTGAGAGGTGTTCAGGTATCGGCGTATACCAATGTTGGTCGGAAAACCACAATATCTGCCAGTATTTATATATAATACTTGCCACTGCAGCCTGGTTTTGCTGGGCAACCAGAACTAGAGAATGATTTGAGGGCTGGCAAAGGCAGAGTCTGGGTTGTCCAACTGGCAAGGACCTTTTAAGCTGGCAGTTACCCTGGCACTGCATGTGTCTATATATTCATACCTTTGTAATCCCTGCCCCTCAGAACTCACGGTGTTTTAAAACCTTTTCTAGGGTGTGGCAGATCAGTCTGATCGCATTATAATGACACACAATGTCCTTATGGATACGGCGATGTAATCATACATACATACACACCACATCCATGAGCACCAGCCATGGTTGTGGATAAAACGCTGACGTGACCGCTGATCGCGATGTATCACGCTATTCATACGATGAAGGTTGTCAAGGAAGCATGTGAAGCTGTGTCGCCTACGAAGCAGTCGATGCAGATAGTGCCAGTGGATATCACTGCATCAGACGATACACTGAAGAAGTTCGTGGAGACTGTTGTGTCAACTATACCGCATCTACATTATTGTTTTCTAGCGGCAGGTGTGCCTCAACATCTGCTTGTGGAGTATTGCGTGTTAATGGGGTACTGCGTGAGGTTTCTTCTCCCACCTTGTCCGAGCCTATATCTGCAAGCTACAGTGAGGTGCAGGGAGCAGCCAAAGTGCGGCTGCAGAGGATACCACACAAAAAATTGCTCATAAGATTATGGCACTCAACGCAACTGGTGTGATGGATGTGGGTAGGGCTTTCCTGCCAAAGTTTGTTGCGCAGGGCTCTGGTCGGATTGTCGTTATTGCAAGCATGGCTGGGCGCGTGCCATCCCCTGGCCAAGCTGAATATTGCGCATCAAAATATGCCCTGTTTGGGTGCGTTTCTGCATCTTTCGAGTGTCCTGTGAACTCCTCAGCAAATGATTTGCTACATGGCTTTTGTTGCTCCATGTGTGAGTTCAGCAGGTCTAGTTACCGGCCAGTTGTGGACTAAAACATTCTATCTTCCTGTCTAAACTTGAGCTGTGGTATCAGACTACATGGTTCGCCCTGCCACGCGCATTCATGGCACCTGTTGCCTCGGAATGGACCATTCGGCTTGCCAATGGGAAAATTTAAGTTTTATTCGGGAGTATATCTGAATTCTGATGACGCAGCGCAGTCACACTGAAATTGTACCAGCAACAAAGTGACATATCATCATTTGGCCATCTCAGTGTGCATCATTCGCATCAATTCCGGCATCCTCATCCGATTGCCAATTCAACCAGTGTCTAATAGTTGTAGGTATTTTGCGTCTGTCGCAGCAGAGGTTGCTGATCGTGGAGTGGGAGTAACTGTGGCATGTCCAGGACCGATTGCAGGTGCCGACACACGAACTGTGTTTGGCCCACGAGGCAAGGTTTTAAAGGAAGAGGAGAAGGCTGGCCAGGGCAAGAAAGTTCCAATGGAAAGATGCTGCGACCTTATATGCAGAGCAGCTGCGTTTGGTGTGCAAGAGGCATGGATAGCTCGTCATCCAGTCCTTCTCGTTGGATATTTGACCCAGTACTTCCCCTGGGCATCAGAATGGCTGTTAAAGCGTATTGGTCCCAAGCGGGCACGAGCTCTCAAAGGGGGGAAGAGTGGATATAGTTATGAACTGGCCAATACAGGAAAGAAGGCAACCTAGATCTGATGTCACCATATAAATTGAGTGCAGCATGGTTGATGTACAGCAGTGTTGATGTACCGTACACGCATTACGTCGACAGCTGCAGGCACTGCAGGCACTGATTGTACGACTGGTCTGGTTACAAGCTTGAATTACGGAGCTACTGGTTCTGGCTGTTGTAGACTCCTAATAGCTGCCCCACGATTGCGGTTGCCTGCCAGTACTTATGGCAGCAGCGATCAACGCAGGTTGTCTCGCCCAAATTCAAATCTCCTTCCCTAAACTTCTTGTCCATGCACTTTTTAAAGCATGATTCTGTCATCCTGTACATAATTGAAGCATTATGTTCTGATTGGCGCAGCCGACGTGCATGTGCTGGCTTAACATGTTATTGCATTTTTGTGCCTCAGTTTCATACCTATTAAATAGAGCTACCCTGTATTCCATCTCGATCTCAGCAGTGGCCACAGCCTTATTTGCCAGGTCATTGCCAGATCCCATGTCGTTGAGCCAAGTTTGGGGCCGTTCGGTCACTGACGGCGACCAATGCGCAGGTATCACCTTGATAAACAATCCAAAACACAAAGATCAAGCGAGCATTCAGTGAAGGTTAACATTAAAGTGCTCTTTCTGGCCTATCAATTATAGTGGCGTTTCACAGCATCATGTCAAACAGTACTTCCCCGTGTTGTAAAAACCACGCCGGGCTGTCTGGGTTCGAACGCTAGCAGCGGTATCTGTCCTTCTTACAATCGATCATGTTGAGGTTCGCTCTACATCCTGCTCTTCGACGCCATCACGTCTGTTCAGCGTCGAGAACCAGCGCGTTGGAACCCGGCTGTGGCCATGGCCCACCCCGGTATAACGCAGTACCAAGTCTTAGACATCCGTGATATTGACGAACGTCTCACAGTAACCATCCCTCTTGCCTTGGTTGGCATTTGGAAAAGTCCGATGTACTCAGGTAGGCTGTCCCTTGTCCCTTGTCCCTTGTCCCTTGCCCCCGCGCACCGTCGTCAACAGGAAGCCAGTGGCACTCGAATGCTGTCGAGCACTGGAGCCCAGCTGTAATCATCACGAGCGACACAGGCCAATCCACTAATAAGGACAGTACTATGATCCGGTGGCTCGTATTTCAGCTACTCGCTTTGCTTGCCTTCACAGGTATTTCTTCTCGATCCTCACCAAGCACGCTAATGTGTCTCTATTGTTCACCCCGCCAGCTCAACTTCAGCCCATTCGGGAATTGACGATAAGCAAGTGAAATGTTTGTCCTGCTGTCTCTGAGTTTAACTTCGGATGAATTCATGTTCGGCCATTTAGATGTAGCCTCCGTAAGACAGATACGCGGAACGTCTGTGATTGATCAGGCTCGAGTTCACATCACGCACCGGGATTAATGACTATATTCGATGTCTCTTGTCGCACTGCCATGGTAGCGGTTCGATCATGCGGATTTGGTTGTGCGTCTTGATTGTGATTGCTTCCACCTGCCGGCTCTGAATGCAGGTGCTTGCAACGGCTTCACGATCCCCACAGGACGGCAACTGCTGACAAATATTCCACAGCCACTCCAGGATGTGACCATCGCGCAGACGTTCCCAAACCTTGCTCAAGCTAGTCAGATTGTGGTTGGTGAGGAGGTCACAACTCTCATCACATTGCGGAACGAGCAAGCAACCAATGTCAATGTGACGTACATCACTGGATCCATCAATTCTGACAAACTCTTTAACATTTATTTGCACAACTTCACCACACGACCATACTTCAGCATTGTACCCAAGGACGGAGAACAGTCTTTCGAGTACCGCTTTGCAACACCCGTCAACATGCCAGCCAGGCAGTTTCGCCTGGCAATGACTGTATTCTACGAAGTAATGGGGCTAGAGTCAGTGCAGCATGCTGCCACTTTCTTCAACAGCACGGTCGAAGTCATCGAGCCCGAGCGGTTGATCGACACCGAAGCACTTGGCCTATATGTTACACTGCTGGGCATTGCCGCAGCAATTGGTGCGTATTACACCTCTAGGACTTTCCCACTCTCCATGACTCCAACTATGGGGTAGTTCAACTGATGTGCTTATGTTTATGCATGTGTTGTATGTAGTTACATCGAAGAGAGGCACGGGCACATGCGCATAACGCAACAGCGTACAGGTCTCGAATCAGACGAACCCATTATTCATCCTCCACATCCTCATACATCGTCCACATCAATCTAATATCAAAACAGGTCAATAGCTCACTCTCAGAACTGCTCTTCTTTTTAAACGCAGCTTCCATCTCCTGCGACTAAGCTCGATTGCAGCTGGCACCACCGCGCATACCAAAACATGTGTTGTATTTTAGGCATTGCTTATGTTGAGTGAAGCAAAGCTTGTGCAGGGTATGCAATCTACAGTGGTGTCAGGGAAATGCCATGGTTCAAGGAAGTGTCCAAGAAAGCCACTAAGAAAAAGGGAGCTGTAGCTGCTGATGTGCCGGAAACTGTAGACAAGTCTGAGTGGCTGACAGGGACCCCACATGACGTGTTACAACGCAAGAAGGGTGGTAAGAAAGCAAAATAAACCTTCTTTGGCTGGGGCAAGCTATGCATGCCCTGATGCTAGTAGTAGTATCCCTACTTTGTCACATCAGCCATGCTTCCTTCAAGGGTTTCCATGATTGTTTGCATATACTACGCTGCATGGATCAGTCCGAGTGTCCCTATCACGCTACAGCCCGCCAGGGTCTTAAGACGCCGCTCGTGTAGCTGTCCCGTGTAACCCCAGTGTGCTCTGCGAAGCTGCTTTCTACCATGTTTCATTTGTTATCATGCAACGAGGTCCTCTTGTTATGTTTCATCTTGTGTGTACAACTGTGTCGGGGCAAGTGCGCCCATGATTCCAACCATACAAGCATAATGGCTGCACAAGCAAGAAGTGCACACGCCTTGTGATGTGAACCCTCCCTGGACGACTGGGGTTGGCACGCCGACAGTAGATTTGCTTTGTCGAAGCTGCCTGTGCTGCAGCTGCCTGCAAACATCGTTACTTTCTGATAGACTCTGCCAAAATGGTACTGAAGCGTTGTGAGATGTCTTGGATGAACCTGTATTTGCCAGTGAAGTTCTTTGAGGTTGCCTGAGCAACATGTGAACAGTTTTCCAGGCCGGCATTTGTACACAGTATCTATACCAGCTCCAACCCTGGTCCAACATAAACGCCAGACAGAGCATGTACTCCATGGCCGCGTTTATACGTGGAGTTCCGGGGACTCATGGGCCTTTGATGCATGGCTGGACTGATGCCTGAGCATTGCCACGTGGTGTGCGATTTTCTGTATGGACCATCCTTGAAAAGTGAATCACCTCGGTACCTGATTGTTTGGACGAAGCTGTTGAAGGGTATGGGCATCGCTTTTGCGCCGAGGCCGGTGCAGGTAGATTTCCCTCTTGCAAATGCACTTCATGATTGCACGCTGCACGACAAGTTGAAGAAGGCACGTCCAGATTAGTTCATCAAGGCATTTATCATTAGCCAGGACAAGCCACAATGCAATGACGAGGTCTCAGTCATGAGTCTTCCAGTCTATATGTTCGAGTCACTACGTGATCTGGCTACTTGCCCATCCAGACGTTGGCCAGACCTGCCGGTGTCCAGCAGAAAGCATGGACAACAAGCCCTTACGCCATCTCGACAATTTCAGGTGCCGAGCAAATTTCCTTTGTTGAAGTGCGCGCAATTTCTAGGAACACAGAATTGCGACACTTTTGCTCACTGTGAATTTGCACGAATGATGGTACGGATCTGGACCGGGCTTGGCTGCGCCTGTTCAATTCAAATACAACGCAGGCCTCGGCTACGTCTCAAGCGAAGTTGTAGATTGGAAGGGAGCCATATGTTGTAATATAGAAGTGGTGTTGTCGTTGACATAGCGTGTGCCTATCTGGCGCTCTTGCGCAAGGTGAAGCATGGCGAGTCAGGCCACTACTTCTCGGCTGAAAGCACCCACAGACATGTGCGTACTTCGCTGTGTACACTCTTGACGTGTTTGTCTGGCACTGCGCGGCTGTGTGCGTGCTTTCAGTGTATTAAGCTTTCCTGCTGCTGTGATGCGAGAAGTAACCCGTGAAGAGCTGCACAGCAGAATCAAATGCTTACGATCTCACAGGGAGATCTATAACTCAAGACTGCGGTATACAAGACCTTTGTTTGTTGGTTGTTATTTGTGCGTTGACTGTAAACATCACCGGCTCAGTAATTGATCACATGATGTAAAGTGATACCAGGCCGTCAGCGCAGGGACGCTCGCCCTGCCGGAGTTCCCAAGAGAATATCAAGCCTCAGCCAGCAAGTGGACGTGTTCGTGCAAAATTCCGCAGGAACAAAGCCAATTTACTCCATTTTGGTTGCAAACAATGGTATTGCAGCAGTCAAATTCGTTCGCAGTATCCGAAAATGGGCATACACCACATTTGGCAGCGAAAAGGCCATCTGTCTTGTCGCAATGGCCACCCACATGGATATCAAGAGCAACGCGGAGCATATTCACATGGCTGATCAGTTTGTGGAGGTGCCCGGTGGTGGCAGCGCTGAGAACTACGGCAACGTGAAGCTCATTGCACAGATTGCGTCACAGGCAGCTGTGGATGCAGTCTGGCCTGGATGGTGCGATGTCACACTTTCAGCTTGCGTCCATTCCATACTGTGTTGCCATGCTGAACCCAACGCCTTTCACACTCCAGACATACACACGCCTGTCACATGTCTGGTCAGAAACCATGCGTTACATCGGTGCACTACCATGCGTTCTCAGGCCCACCGCCAAGTTGTAACACTAGAACTAGCACAGCTCATTGCAGCATGCAGGGGCCACGCATCTGAAAAGCCTGAACTACCTCGCATCCTTCATGAGCAAGGTATCACATTCCTGGGCCCGCGTGAGGCAGCAATGGCTGCTCTGGGGGACAAGATCGCGTCCACAATCCTTGCGCAGTCTGCGGGTGTGCCAACGCTGCCATGGAGTGGCTCAGGGGTTTCCATGCCGCAGCAGCCTTCGGGCGACGTGACCATTCCAGACACTGTATACCATTCTGCATGCGTGCACAGCGTGGATGAGGCCATTGCAACATGCCAGGCTGTTGGGTATCCAGCTATGCTGAAGGTAAGCTGTGCTTGGCATGTCATTGCTTCGCCTTGGTGTCCAGCAACAGTGGCCACTTCAGGACTGCTCGGTCTAGGCAATCCAACAAGACAGTCAACCCTGCTCATTCTGTAGTGGCAAAAGAGGCCAATATACTTCATCACAGATGATTTGTTTACGTACGCAAGTGACACATGCTGTGAAAATGATCGTTGTGAATGTGCGACAGACTCCTGTTGTCAATGAGGGGCTGCCCCGGTACAAAACGTTGATGCACATAAGGGTCATGCTGGCCCCACGTGAGTCTATTCAGAGACATGTGATGTCTGCAGCTATCTTGATGGTCACATGTTAAGCTGCCTGCCACCATCGGCCATGGTATGATCGTCAGATTGTAACTTCATTGTAGGCCGGTTCTGTATGCACAAGACAAGCGAACGAGTGAAATGCAGTGCGCAGGTGACCGATTGTGACCACATGCAGGCAAGCTGGGGGGGCGGTGGCAAGGGTATCAGACGGGTGTGCTCAGACGAGGAGGTGCGGCTGCTGTACAAGCAGGTACACGGGGAGGTTCCTGGGTCGCCTGTGTTCTCTATGCGCCTCGCACCACAAAGCCGACATCTCGAGGTGCAGCTGCTGTGTGATCGCCACGGTGGTGTTGTGAGTCTGTACACACGCGACTGCAGTGTTCAGAGGCGGCACCAGAAGATCATTGAGGAGGGTCCTGCTACAGTGGCACCACCCGAAATGCTCCGGGAGATGGAGGCCTGTGCTCGGTGTGACCCAACAGATTTCCTGCTTGTTGCATGTTGCTTTTCTGTTTTTCTCACTGTTCGATTGAGAGTTTGTGCACTACTGCGACGTTTGTGGCAGATCGGCGCTGCGCAGCTGACATCGACCGCACAAAAGCGTTCGAATAGCATGGTATCTGTTGGTACCTGGATTGACACATTTCTTGGGCCACATTCAGCCCCAGTCAGTCTTGGGCCACATTAGCTGCACACTGATCACACATGATCACAACTGCATGCTTCAGCATACTGATTGACGTCATCGGAAGATTTACTCTTAGCATCGACGGGCCTCATGCTAGAGACATGCAAGCACAGCACTGGTGCAGGCGCCTAGCATCATCTGTGGGATACATTGGGGCCGCGACAGTCGAGTTCCTTTATGTTCTACAAGAACAACGCTTCTACTTCCTGGAGCTGAACCCCCGGCTGCAGGTAGAACATCCTGTGACAGAGTGGCTATCGGGCGTCAACATACCCGCATGCCAGGTCATGATCGGCATGGGTATCCCGCTTCATGCCATGTCTGAGATTGCTGCACTATACCCTGCAGGCATGGATGGTGATTCCTGCGAACAGGTGTGGACACTACAATCCTTGTGCCCGGCACCTGGCGCGCTACCGTCGTGTGAACTCAAAGTTGAGCTGCACCGATACACTGCTCCAGCGCTGCTGGCCGTATCGTCGTGCTCTTGAGGCCGTGCAGTCAACATTCCTCCCTCTCGTCAGCAGGGTGACTGCAACCTATCCGAAACTTGCCCTTGTGGAAGGTACTGTAACATCGAATGTTCTGACGTCTAGCCACGATATGGGCACAGTACAAATGCCGAGTCCCTGATGCATGCACCCCACTGGAAACAAAGTGGCACTTGCAGGTACCGCCCACTGGCCATGTCGTAGCAGTGCGAATCACATCAGAACACGCAGAGGACGGTTTCAAGCCAACCTGCGGCAAAATTGATGAGCTGCACTTTCGCTCCACCCCAGAGGTTTGGGGCTACTTTTCTGTCCGACCAGGCAGCAAGGTCCACGAGTTTTCTGACTCTCAGTTTGGCCACGTATTTGCTAAAGGCGAGAGCCGTGCTGCCGCGGTGCGTGCCATGGTTGTGGCGCTGAAAGAGCTTCGTATCCGTGGAGAGATTCGTACACTTGTGGACTACGTTGCGGATATGCTGCAAGAGCCTGCTTTCGTGGGGAATCGAATCCACACAGGGTGGCTCGATGGCCGCATCGCCGCGCAGGTGCGCGTGGAGCGGCCACCGTGGCACCTCAGTGTCATAGCTGGTGCTGTGGATGCGGCCCTCAATCAGGCGAGTGCCAATGTGTCTGAGGTGTGCCTTGCCCATCTGTTGCAGGAAGCTGAGTGACTGGCTGTACCGCCATTGCCTTGTATTGTCACTTCTGAGACATGCCATTTTCAACTGACCCTATGCATCAGTCCTATTTCTTTTGGACATCAGTGGTATCACCCTGAGCTGAGATGCTGCAGTATATGGCAAGTAGCCTCTCCAGGATTCAGCACTGGTGACAGAGTACTGCTGAAAGTGCATGGGCCCGACATCGCAGATCCATGCACGATTGCTTTGCTGCTTGAGCCAGTGCGTTTCTCCATCATGCACGCATACGCAAACGCAAAGCAGGACCCTCTCTGCGAGCACTCCCTCAACCACTGATGGTCTGGGATGGCTGTGCAGTACTTGAAGTACCTGGAGAAGGGCCAAGCTGCTCCCACCGCGCTTTCTATGTCCACTTTCACTGTTGATGTGACCCTTGAGGCAGACAAGTATCGACTGACAGTACATCGTACTGCACCGGACATGCTTCGGCTGCACCTGAATCACTCCGCTGTGGATGTTGGGGCTCGGAAGCTGTCGGATGGGAGCATCCTTGTCCAGGTTGACGGCTGTGCACATGTCGTACATGCCGAGAAGGAGGTCACTGGCACGCGCCTCATCATCGACAACCTCACCTGCCTGCTCCCAAACGAGCATGACCCCTCTTCGCTTCGCGCACCCTCGCCTGGCAAGCTCCTCAGGCACGCTGCATACCTATACATGACACTCTCGTTGCACCTGCTCCGACACTATGCATGTTCAGCCCGCATGGAGAGAGCGCCTTGGACGGTCGGTCAGTTTCGCCGTATTATGCAGCTGACTCAGAGCAGCTCTAACAGCTGACCCTGCATTGTTGACTGCCCAGCAGAATTGGCCGTCTTCCATGGCAACCCCACGCGTCTGTCCTGAACAGCTGTATCTCAGCGTGCTTGGTGTTTGTGTGCAGCTTACCATGTGCAGCTTACCATGTGATTCTGCAGTGCAGATTCCTGGTTGAGGATGGTGCAGCTGTTGAACAAGATGAGCCGTTTGCGGAGATGGAGGCGATGAAGCAGATCATGATGATGATCGCGCCTGCACGGGGAATTCTCCATTTTGCAGTGCCAGAGGGCCGCAGTCTTATTGGTGGTGAACTCGTGGCAACACTAGATCTAGATAAGCCACAGGCAATCTGTACCGGCCGTCCGTTCACTGGCGTCTTCCCGGAACTGGCGGAACCCCAGGTTGCGGCCGAGGGTCTTCACAACGCCTTCCATGCAGCCCTGCAGAATATTGACATGATCATTACAGGGTATGTCCAAGACGCCAGCGCTGTCGTGCTGCAATTCATGGAGATTGTTGCGGATCCCGAACTGCCGTTCGCGATCTGGGACGAGCAGTGGGCCACTGTGCAAGCTGCGCTTCCTGGCACACTTGTTACACGCCTCTCAAATGTTGTTGCAGCTCAGCGCATCGCATCTGTAGATTCCCTTACAAACGCTGACGGTCCAGCAGGAGGGCAAGGGATTCACCCGGCAGCATGCAGCAGTTTAGATGAGAATATTCCTGTTAAGGACATCAGCAGCTCCGGTGGGGCAAGTGAGGGGGTGGAGGATGGCTTCCCTTCTCGGCAGGTGCAGCAGGAGATAGCGGCACACATCAAAGATACACCCATCAAAGAGCAGCGCATGGTCGAGTCTTCAACTGCGGGTGTCATGGCTGCTCTGCAGCAGCTGGATGGTGGGCCTAGCGCTCTTGCATGGCATACTGTGCGGAATATCTTGGATAAGTTTCTTGCCAGTGAGGCGCCCTTTCTCGACCGCCGGGAGTTGTCAGAGCCAGATGCGATTGATGCCCTGAGGAAGGAACATGCCTCTGACCTGCAGCATGTGTGACGCCTCCGACCTCATGTATCAGCTGTCACCTAGTATTGCACGTGCTATGCGTCCTTCATGCCACGGTCTTTGACTTGTGCTGGCCCAACTCAGGTGTCGTGTGTCGGGGTACGCTTCATGTGAGTGTCACTGGCGTCTCGTCGTGGTGAAACCGTGTCCAAGACCTAGGTCTCGCCTGCAGGTGCTGAATGTGATCCTGTCCCACCAGGCACTGCCACGCAAGGCACAGCTGGTTCTCGGTGTGCTAGATACGCTTGTTGCGCCCGCTGCGTCGCACTTCAAGCTGCAGCTTGCACAGCTCGCCGCGCTGCCAACCGTTGCACCACTTGACAAAGTCGTGCAGCGCGCACAGCAGCTGCTAGACCACGCGCTGCTCTCCGAGCTGAGCGTGGCGATCGCAAGTGCGCTCATTCCGCCGTTGACGCCGACCAGCAGCGCGGACACAAGCGACGAGGTGAGTGGCCACAAGCGCACCGGCTCTTCAGCCGTTGACTTGGCTTCCACCGCCGTTGGAGACCTGGAGTTGGAGTCACTGGAGCAGGCGGCCGCCAAAGTTCTGCATGACCTAAAAAACCGTGCTTCTCTGATCGACAGGTTCGATATGCCTGTGCAACATGACGCATGCTGCCAGATGTAGTTTTCTCCGAGTGCAGTTTAGTTCAGTGAGTCGCAGGAGCGTGCCATGTGCTTTAGAGGCTCACCAGATCGTGACGTTCTGTTGTTGGCCACACATTCAGGTCACACACACGATGGCAGATGCCCACATAACATCCGCCTGCGAAGCACTGCAATGAATAACATCCTGGCCAGCATCGTTATGTTATGACTTGGCCACGTGTCACACCGTGCATGGTAAACGGCTCACAAATACGCTTCTGCAGGCTCCGCTTGGTGTCCCCTAAAAGCAGTGCAGCTTCGATGTCAGCCAATAACTGGTGCTCCATTGTTGAAATCCCTTCTTCTTGAATTTTGATTGGTTTGATCCTGCGCTGGTTGTGCAGGCTGGCAGTGCTTGTTAATGCACCCGCAGCAATTGAGGAGGCTGTTGCGCTTGTGCTTGGCACCCGCAATCAAGACTTGCACCGGGCCGCCTGCCTTGCATACATTCATCGATTGTATTCGGCATTCCTTGTCACACAACCGGCAGCACTCTCAGGCGATCTTCCAGGCTACCAGTGGCGATATGAGGCAGCCATCAGTAGTGGTGTGTCACCACTGGCTTCACACAGCAACGCTTGCATCACCTTTGATGTGTGTCACTGGCTTGTGCTCGCACTTGTCTGGCCGGCTGGCCATGCAATCGCCAGTCTTTACTCTGATGCCAAGGGACTCTTGCCTCCGCCAGCTAGGCTCATGGCGGTGTCTCCACATGATATCGTGATAAAGCTAATGGCCCTTCAACCACTGTGTACTTTGTGCTGTGCCCTCTCATTGGACCAGTGGCCGGCAAGTCACTGCCTAGACCCAATGTGTACAAGGAGCCAGAATGGGATATGCCCGGTGTTTCCTCGAGATGTCACGTCGCACATGGTGCGTGGGTGTACAGGAGCAACAGGTGAAGCCCCCTGCACAGGCGTTCTACTGTTGCCGAGCTCGTTAGAGCAGCTACCAGAGATGCTGTCCACCTTGTCTGCTGCCCAGAACCTTCCAGTCGATGTCGTACACGTTGTGCATGATCCCTCAAACCGGACACCACAACGATGCTCCTCTACAACCGCTAAACCAACCTATGCCATTGATGGAGGCTCTATAAACACCGGTAGCTCGTCGCTACCTGCGACAGATGCCCTATCGCTGGATGAGGCCGCTGCAGCTGCCATGCGGGCATGCTCACAGCAACTGCTTGTAATGGGTGTTGCCAATGTGTCCATGCTGGGGGTGGCACCATCCGGGGATGTGCACCGGATCGGGTTCCGGGCTGCTGGGGGGGCATATGAGCAGGCGCCAATTCTATCGTTCATTGAGCCGCCCACTGCATGCATGCTCGAGACAGACACCCTGCCGCCCGTACTGCTCTACGTGCCTTCGTACGCACACCAGCTCCACACTTTCCTGGCCGAGGTTTGTTCCACTCGCTTCTGCTACCTTGATTTCAAACTGATAAAGTCCGGCCACATTGACAAATTACTCGTATCATAGGTTTCACCTGGATAATGCTGGTGCTCACCAGTACTTCTGCTTTGGCGTGACAAGTTATGTCTTGCTTGCACAAGTTTGACCATTGGAAGCGTCCGTGCGTTGATCTACATGCAACATTCATGCCCACATGTACACGGCCCGCTCCACAGTGGGCCATATGTGCTGATGAACTTCGTTTCCGTGGCCGACAGCACCGCTGCTGCTACCAATATGGGGCCGGCCAGCGGCATTGTTTTGGCAATGGGGGTTACACGCGCAGCACGAAGTTCCCTTCAGCGATCTCGGGCATAGAACCAGCTTCAAGTATCCTAGGGCAAGCAAGCGGTTGGCGCTGCAGGACATGATCTTGTCAGCCATTCACTTCGGGGGCAGCCTCATGGATCAAAGGTCTGCTTTGAAAAACTGCTTGCTCTGTGCAGGAAAGGTCGACGGTGTCATCACAGTACCTACGCAGAGCGTTCATGCGTGTTGTCATTCGCCGCATCTCTACACCAGACTTGCTGTCTGCGCTCTACCAGCAGCACGCCACCCGCGCTGCCACAGCAGCCATCGCAGAGGCAGAGGCGGTGCTGCCACGCTGCCTCAACGAGCTGCACCGACTGTCCGCACAAAGCGCCAGCGGCCCTGCGGACTGGGTTCATATCTTTGTGAGCCTGCTACCGCCACTGCCACTGGGCGGGGAGGCCGGCTCGGCAGTACACATTGCTGCGGCCCTACGTGCCGCTGCAGCGCAAGCCGCCGCACATCACGCGGCTGAGCTGCGCAAAGTTGCTGTGGCAGAGTGGACCATCCGCATCCGCTCGGTCGCGTTCTCTGGAACACAGGAGGCAGCCCGCGGCTGGCGAGTTGTTGTTTCTCTACCCTCAGGTGAGTTGTACCTGCTGGTTTCTGCATGATACCAGGGCAGTGGCTGTAAGAGCTATGTTGCTGAGTTAATCACAAGCGCATGCTAAGACAAGCCTTCCCACGATGCCTACATCATCACTGCTGTATGGCATGCCTGTTCCCTGTCTGTGCCTTTCCACTGCTGCTCTTGCAGTGGCTACATCTGGCAGGATTGTGAAATGCACTACTAAAGCACAGAGAGTCCGCCAGTGATAGGAAAGTAGAGCGATTCGAGACAATCACTTAAGGAGGCTGTACGCATAGTGACTTAGAGCAATGGGGCCATTGTTGCAGCTTCCAAAATGAATGGTCGGAGTTGAACAGCTGAGCTCCTTGCAGGCCACGAATCGGGTGAGGACAATGTGACAGTGTTCCAGGAGGTCGTTGCCGATGGTGGTGTACGCCTGCAGCGGACTGGCCGTGTCCCACCCGACCTTAACGGCCCTGCAGTGGGCAGAATACTTGCACCCGTGCCACCACTGTCGTCTCTGCAGCAGCGGCGGCTGCAGGCCCGACGACACAGCACTACGTACTGCTATGACTTCCCAGCAGTGTTCGAGGATGCGCTCCGGTCCATGTGGGCAGAGCATGAAGCCGACGCTGGCCATCGACCTCAGAGTGGCGCATTAGTGGAGGCAACGGAGCTTATTGCGCAGCATGGAGCCCTGGACTACCGCCACCCCAATATCCCTCTTACCCCGGTGAGTCACATGCCTATGCTAGATTCTAACATTACTGATTGCACAACCGTAGCGCAGTCCCTTGCTATGGCAACATATAGGAGAGTCGTTCTAGAGCGCATACACCGTTCTCCACCACAGCGTTGCGCATTGGTAACCGCATGCATGTCATCTATTTGTGCACCACATGATTGAGAAAGGCTTAGGTTGGGATTCCGAAATGTTTCTTCCTGTAGGTGGCACGACCAATTGGCAGCAATGACGTAGGTGTGGTTGTATGGGCGATGACACTCCGCACACCTGAGTGGCCGCATGGACGGCAGCTCATTGCGATAGCAAACGACATCACCTTCCAGGCCGGTGCGCTGAGCCCTCGGGAACATGCCATGTTCCGTGCTGCTGCAGACCTTGCACACAAGCGCCAACTCCCACTTGTGTACCTCGCCGCCAACTCAGGTGCCAAGGTCGGCCTGGACCAGGATCTCAAGCGCTCTATCCAGGTGAGGACTTTCGATTTAATTTACCCATGCACGCACATCAAGTGGAACTCGTGGTTCAGTACGCTGAGCTTATGCCTTCCATGGCTCAGAAGGCGTTGGCAGAGCTCGCCTTATTTATTTGAACGCCCAAATCGTGTCATGCATATCTGTGACCTCCGTAATGCGATTCAGCAGCATAAACTGTGAGTGCAGATCAAATGGGTCAGTACTGACGAGCCGTGGAAAGGTTTTGAATATCTGTACCTTTTGGATCAGGACTATCGAGCTGCAGTGGAGAGGCACGGTTCTGCAAAGCTGCCTTTCCGGGCCGTGCCCCAACATGGCAGCTTTGGTGCCACCGCAACATGCTGGAGGCTGACAGATATTGTTGGATCGGAAGATGGTGTTGGCGTGGAGTGCCTGTCAGGGAGTGCAGCCACAGCATCAGCGTTTTCGCGTGGCTTTGAGCAGGGTTTCACCATCACACTCGTCACAGGGCGCACCGTCGGCATTGGCGCTTACCTGGCACGCCTGGGCCGCCGGTACTCTCTCCTCCCTCTCCCTCCTTGCGTGGAAAGATACTTCAGCAGTCATTTCTTTGTACATGATGTGCTTGCTTTTACCGAATGCACGGCAAGTCAATGAAACCCCTCCCATGCCTGTACATTTACTTGGCTATGCCCAAATTAGACATCTCAGCCAGAACATGCTCCTGCTGTGTGCAGGGTGATTCAAAGAGCAGACCAGCCTATCATTCTGACTGGCTTCCAAGCTTTGAACAAGCTGCTGGGCCGGCCAGTGTACTCATCACAGATGCAGCTGGGCGGACCGCGGGTGATGGCGTGCAACGGCGTGTCTCACCTCGTCGTGCACGATGACCTGCAGGGCGTCAAGGCAATTCTGGATTGGCTCGCGTTTGTGCCTCTAACTGTCGGGGGTGAGCACACCATCCACGATGTGTCCATGCGGCTCGGCAGAGATGCAGTACCCCGACCAGTCACATACTTGCCTCCCCCGGGACAGCGCTTCAATTTGCGAGAGGCGGTGACAGGTTGTACTGTGGATGGGGAGTGGACAGCAGGGCTGTTTGATCGGGGGTCATGGCGGGAATACCAGGCTGGGTGGGCGCAGACGGTGATTACTGGGCGTGCTCGCCTCGAAGGTCACCCAGTGGCGGTGTTGGGAGTGGAATCGCAGACCGTCAATGTTTCTGTCCCGGCTGATCCTGGCATGCCGAATTCTTCCGAGCAACAGTTGAGCCAGGCGGGACAGGTTTGCCCTGCCCCCCTCGTGCTGAGTATGAAAGGACTCTGTGCATACCCCCAGCACAAATCAGGGTCCAGACTTGTACTGAGACAATATCAAATAATTTGATCGTTTTACCAGCACAGGCATTACCCTCAACAACGCATTGGTACCGCACATGCAATGGTACTGCATTGTCACAACACTGGTGATTGAGCAGGTATGGTATCCTGACTCTGCCCAGAAAACAGCTGACGCGGTGCAAGAGTATGACCGCGAGGGGCTACCACTTGTCATCCTTGCAAACTGGCGTGGCTTCGCCGGTGGGAAGCGGGACTTGTTCGAAGGCGTGTTACAGGCTGGCGCGGGCATCGTGGAGAGCCTACGGCGGTACCGCTGGCCGGTCACAGTTTACATGCCCCCTGGGTGTGACCTGCGTGGTGGGGCATGGGTTGTCGTTGACTCCCAGATCAACTCCTCTATGGTTGAGATGTATGCAGGTAAGTTTTCCCCCTCCGCGATACCACCAGGAGAGGGCACGATTTGCTTCTGGCCATTGATCTTAACCTCATCAGGTTGTCCAGAATGACTGGGA
Source organism: Ulva armoricana (assembly GCA_032360965.1). Lineage (NCBI taxonomy): Eukaryota > Viridiplantae > Chlorophyta > Ulvophyceae > Ulvales > Ulvaceae > Ulva > Ulva armoricana. The sequence goes on from JAUMHO010000006.1 coordinate 5,530,481, forward strand.
TGAGTTGGCCTTGGTTGTATCTTCTGGCTGTAGATGAACATGATCCAATCTTGGCAGTGGCCAGTGGATCAGCATGCTTTGCTGCACAGTCTACAGTACATGACAAGGATGGCGAACGCAGTACTTGTACGAGTGCATTGCACTTGCGTACCTCAGACCTTCACTGTATGACTTTTGTGATAGGCAAGTCAGTCCACCACACCAACGCCGCTCTGCCAGGCTCATGTTGCTGCTGCTGTGCGGACGTGTCAAAGAAGTGGTCGTCATGTCCACGAGGTCTGTGCAGATCCCACTGCAAGAGGGAATGTTCTGGAAGCTGAAGGTGTTGTTGAGATCAAGTTCCGGAAAAAAGAGCTGATGGCGTTGATGGGTCGCTGTGACCCTGAGTTGCGTGCCTTGGGCACGGCGCCCCGGGACCAGCCGGGCCGGGAGGCAGCAACACTGGCACGGCAGGAGGAGCTGTTACCCGTGTATCACTCCATCGCGGTGCACTTTGCAACCATGCACGATACTCCGGTGACTCTCTGACTGGATTCTTGCCCTTATGCCCTGCCGCATGCTGGATGCACTCATAAAAACACGACAGACACTGTGCCTGCTTGTTTATTGCATTGAGTTCGGGATTGATTTCTTCCACTCACCGACACTTAAGTTTTTCGTCCATACATCTACCCAAACAACTGCTGGTCAAAAGTAGAAAGGTATCATCTTTGTGCGCAGGTAAGGATGGTGGAGAAAGGTGTTCTGAAGTCGATTGTGCCATGGTCAGACTCGAGGCGGGTTCTCGCAACGCGGCTGCGGCGGCGGCTGGCGGAGGATGCGGTGCGTGCGCATGTGGCATCTGCCGACCCAGCTGTACAGCGTGCCGATGCGCTGAAGTTGATTGAGAGCTGGTTCACGCGGTCGGCACTGGATGACTTACACAGTCGAGACACAAATGGGAATGGTGACACATCTCAAAGTAGTGGCAGGGCAGCTGCTGATGTGGCTGCCGGAGCTATGGAGCATGCAAACTGGGATCATAACGAGCTGGTTGCGCATGATGAAAAGTTCTTAGCGTGGCTCAACAGTGCTCAGGGTGCTGCAAAAGTTGGAGCAGAGTTGAAGAAATTGAAGCGGAATGCTGCAGCTGCCACAGTGCTAGAGGTTGCAAGGTCTCAGGAGGGGCGTGAGGGGTTGTTGCTGGCTCTGGAGAGCCTATTCGAGACAAACCTCAGCTTGAAGGCACAGTTGGCAAGCGTGATTGGCTCATAGATAGCTATTGCATATAACATGTAACACACTCACCACACTGTGCCATACCAATATTTTCACACAGAAGCCGCCCGCACACTCCTCAAAACCCACTACATAGACTTGCGGATGCTTGTTCTTTGCCTCCACACATGTTCCACCACGAACATGCATCCAGCTTGAGGCTTGCACTCCACACACACCATTATCCTTCCTGGATCACTGATGCACCTGTATCCACCCCTCTGTTGTAACAACATACAGCTTCCCGGTCAGGGTCAACATCATCTTACTTCACTGCGCCAGGGGCCGTTTTTCGGGGAAACACTTATGTATACGACCGTACAGGACAAGGTGTCTTTGGTGCAACGCAGGTTGGATGATCAGATAGATCAAGCTGTACATATAGTTTGAGGACCCGTGCTGAGTTAGCTTCACATTCATGGAGACAGTCTGAGCACGAGCACCAATTTTTGGGTTTGCTTGGAAACACCGCCTTCAGATTCTAGCTTCAAGGATACTGCTGATGGCAAAGATGATGAGAAGAGTGCACGCAAACGGCATGTCCTGACGCATCCTGCACAATACATACATGCTCTATTTTCCTTGACGAAACGCACGAGGCCGAAGCATTGAGTACTGATCATGAATGAGCCGCGTGGAGTTTAATGTCAATATGGTTGTCCAGTTGTCACAGGGACAACCGCCCAGGAATTGTGAACGTAGTTACAAACTTAAGCCTTGGTTACAGCTGCTTCCAGTAATACCTTCACATCATCACTTGATGCCAGGTCAAGTGGGGTTCGGCCTTGTAGGTCTTTAACAGTCACATCTGCCCCTGCTGCCAGGACCTCTTCTACCTTGGGCACGTCACCTTCCTCGGATGCCCACAACAGCAACACATCTACAGGATGCATGCCGTTAACGAGGTACTTTTCAAACGTATCATACGTTTGCTCTACAGCAAGCCTGCCCGTGTAGTTAAAGTAGTTCTCCATTTCTGTGCGATCAAAATCGTCCCGTGACAGGTTGCCGTAGATTCCCGCCTCCCGCGAATCGGCCCCGTTCTTTCCAAACTTAAACCACGCATACACTTTAGCCACGTTTCTCACTCGTGATTGTAGGGGCCGGCCGGATACGAAAGTGCATTGTGGCTTCGCAGAACTGAAAAGCATATTGACAACTGCGTGCGACCCCTGAATGTGACAGCAACAAATCCGCAAAACCAGATGGCACCTGGATGATATCACAAGTAGCTTTTAGCTCAAGTGTTCGTGGTGAACACTGTCAGAAATTCGGCTGCTGGACAATTACATTGCGACGGTGCTGCACAAGAGGTGTGTGCGTGCTTGCTCGACGAAGCGAGATTCCAGTGTGCGTGTAACTTCATCCTCTTTAGAACAACACGAACTTGTTCATCCAAATTCAAGCACGTCCAGGACTTCATCGCGAAAGCATAGGTCACTTATGGATTTGCGTTGCAACCCTCCAGCATTATTTGCTGCAACGTGAAGTGCTTGTGCTATGTTGACCTGTGTTCGGTGTCCAGGTTGCTGCATCGCCGCATGCATGCATGATCTGGCAACAGCTGCCTTCGGGACAACTGAGCTTGATAACTGAGCTTGCGTCCGGGATGGAACACGTTTCATTTGATAGACCACATGAAATTGATATGGACTAAATACTCGAAGTGCAATCGTTCGCTGTCCATCTAGACAGGCGATGTTGGAGACGGTGACGCACTTTGCTACGCCGCGCGGTGTAGTTGTCAGTTCCAGCGGCGCTGCACGTATCGTTAACGACGAGTGTCGCATTTGACCAACCCCACTCTGTCTTCGGCCCTTCATACATGGTCGGAGACCTGGTTGGTTCTCCATTTCATAAATCATCTTGCAGCTGCTAGTCAAGAGAGCTCAGCATGGCTCCACGGCGCCCTGAGCCTTCCCCGTTGCCTCCTGGGCTAGACCTGATAGAAACTCCCCAGGTTCGCAATAGACGAGATGAACATAATGTATTGATTGGCATCACTGATATTTATGCTTGGTTTGATTAATTTGGCATCCGATGGCATGATACAGAAGAACATATCACAGGCCAGCAAGATCGCAATCTCAACGTCAACCTTTCCTTGCGTCAGCACGGCCGAGCACTATGCTCACAAGGCCAGCGAGCTTCTTGTTGAGCTGCGGAACGCTGACACGCGATTGGAACGGCGTGAGGTGGAACACCAGCAGGAGGTGCTCCGAATGAGTGAATATGTGACCCAGGCGTGTTGCAATATTTAGTTGACAAACACTCCCAAAGCGCCTTCGTAAATCTTTATCGATACGCTGAGCATGATGTAGGTAGATGCCAAGTACCATCGGGTGAGAGATCAGGCCGACCAAGCCCTCACAGCATCCCTAGAATGGGAAGAAAAGTGCAGACAAGTCATAAATCTGTGTCGGTGAGCGCTCAGGACAGCGTGCATGTTTGACTCTTCAGCACTGGACTTCATCAGTCAGTGCATGTGCATGTAAGCATGCTTGTTGTTGCTTTCAGCATGAAACTGCGATCAGAACTCCTGCCTAACAGACGTTCTACAAGGAATACCTGTGCTTGAGGAGTCGAAAGACTGATCTTCCCAAATCCAAGGTCCTGTCAGCTGCGCTGCAGATGCATGACATGCTTCATGAGTGCAGATCCTTGACCCACCGTAATGATGTGTGTGAGAGCTTGGTCCGGGCACATCGGGAGAAGCATGACAAGCTTCATCTTCATATTCACGAAATTCAATCCCAAGTTGCAGTGCAGGATAAAGATATGGGGTTTCTTAGGGAGGCGGTGTGATCTGCATGTTCGTAAGCCCTTCTGAGCTGAGAAAGGTGACAAAAAGAAACTTGAAAGTCCTGTGCACGCAGCATGAACAGGAGATGAAGCAAACGCGGTCGCTGCTCAAATCAGCTGAGCAACGGGCGAAGGCAGCTGAGGAACGTGCATTGATCAGCCAGAAGACAATCAAGGAATGGCAGAGCCTAAAAGCTGATGCGGCAAGAACTCTGTCAACTGACTGGACTGCAAGTCGACAGGCATTGGATCCAGGTCATAGCAGCTCCTTGCCCCGCCATGAATCGTTGCAATTCCAGCAGCAGCTAGAGTCACCCGTGTCGACCATTGAAAAGGCCAGAAGCAGCTCGTCTTTGAACAATCCTGTTCACATTTTCCGACAGGTGTACAAGGACAGGGAAGGAAGACACAAAATAGCTCCGGCGGCACAACAGGAAGCAGGTATTTGTCCAAGACTTGGTACTGTTGTTGCACCTGATCCGTGCTTATGAATAAGGCGTTTTAATATCGCTGACATGGGTTGAGAATGCATACCGCGCTTGCATTGCTGTTGCGTTAATATCCAAGGTCTTGGTGCGTAGTTGAGCACGTATCCCTCCAAACAGAGCCTGTGGGGATGAAGACCGAGAGTACACATGCCTGCGAACCCACATCCGATGCAGAAAGAGCTCAGTCCCATTTGCGGACAATAATGCAGGTGTCTACCACCTATGTGCCTCACATGTGTATTGCATGCGTGGGATGACAGCGGTGCCAAATTTAATGCAACCTAGCACCAGTGCTGTCATTCTGTAGGTCTTGCGTGATGTAGCCGAGCTTTGCAAGTATCATGCAAGATCATTGCATCTTGGTTATCAGAGAATTATGAAGCCTTTCATTGGGCAGCATGTTGTGATCAAGGACTCCCAGGATCCCAAGGCACAATTGATCAGAATGCTACAGGTGTTCTGGAGTCCTCAACGGCAGCAAACACTCGAGGTGGTCGCGGTGTGATGACTTGTTTATCGAATGAGTCTGCAGCCCTGCGTAGGCTTTATGCGAAGATGTGGTGTGATATGACAGGTTTTATTGCAGAGTGCAATGGCTCGGATTTGTTCCGCTACGGATTGCGCCACGGACGTGCGACCTCATGGGGGCCTACACCTTATGAACTTAACTACATCCGAGCAGGCCGCTGTGAAGGCAGAGAGTAAGCGCCTGCGCCGCGCGGCTGAGAACGGTTTCTTCGCGATATTTAGTTCAAGAGCATTACTGGAATCGGTTGTGCATGGAGTCACTGGCTCTATCACGAGTGGAATCACCGACAGCGCAGCTGAGGCGTCCGCCGGTCTTGCATCATCATCTGGACGCCCGCCGGCATGTGCAGCGGGTCAAGCAGCAAAGATTGCTGCACACAACACGCATCCAGATACAACCTGTCCACGGCCGATGACTGACGATGGGATCCCCAACAAAGGAGTGCGCCAGGCACAAACTCAACGCTTGCACATTCCAGCTCACTACAGTGGTGGTCAAATCCGGGAGGCGCTAGACACCTTCTTGCAGACTGGAGGTGCCAACGCTGGCTGCCCTCAAGTATATGCATCCAGAAACATACATGCGGATGGCATGGCATCTCCATTCAGTGGTCTGGCATTGAGTGAGCATGCCACCGTGGCAGGTCGGGGTCATGGATCAAGCATGCAACCGTCACAGGATGTCGTCACCAATCATGTTCATAGGCTACAGCGGAGACGTAGACAAGCAGGCAGCAGCAGTGGCCACAGTAGTCCTGCACTCAAGAGGGAACCAGAGTTTGAGCAACGAATAAAACAAATCCAAGATGATTTGGCAGAGGTTGGACCCTCTGCTGAAACACGACAATCCTTGACAAAAAAATTTAGTAGAAGATGCAAACTCGTGCTTGCCAGATTACCGTGAGCAGAGATGCTCTTTGTGTGCAGGTTGTGGTGGCATACGAGCCCATACGAAAGCTGCAGGGCAAACCCAGAGCCGACGCTGGACCAGACGGTGACTCTGCAGCTACACACGCCACTACCAATGAAAGCAGTCATGAACTTGAATGCCACCATGATTACATTGTTTGCGCAGTGGCAGGTGGTGATAGCCGCGAGCAGCATATCACATCCCAGTTCCCTGCAAGGCGGTGGACACTGCAGGATTCACAAGTGCCGGACTACTTGCACACGCCTAGAACAGGTGAAAAGACTCATCGCCATCTCACTGTTTCGGGCGAGGAGTGCATGTGAGCCCAGCTGGTACGGTAAGGAACTACATTCACTAGGTCTACATGAACATGAAATGACATGGCCTAGTGAATGGAACAATAATTTGAAGGGCAAGCAACACATGACGGGAATGTATGGCACCCTCATGCACATTTTGAGATACAGGGCCTGCTGGTGCTGTCGATAAACATAATCTCACGTCTGAGACAGGAATGCAGCATTGCCAGACTCAGAAGGCATACCACGATGCTGCTACATGCTTCTTTGCTTGATTTGTGATGTTCCCAGACATTGTGGGTAGCAAGCATTGGACTGAGAAACAGCAGATCATCCGGACTCGAGGCTGTCATCAACAAGGGTTCTCATGGTACCCAACGCCCCCGATACATGGTAAAGATAGGTGTTCAAATTTAAATATCCCATGTGATCTTCCGATGTTCCAAATGATTCTGGACGAACTCACCCACACTAACAAGAGTTTGTAGATTATGAAAATCGGGTCATCGACTTGAAAACCCATGACACCAAATAGTCTCAGAAAATTCATGTTGTAACAAGTTGAGCAGAGCATCTGCTAAATAGATACGATAATGTTTCTAAGCAGCAACAACTGTTCACGAGATAAATAGAGTCTAGTATGTGGTTATAGCAACATTCCCATCCATATCTCATCTCGACACGGACGGACATTGGCGAACATTAGATCACATACCTGATTCAAAACACAGCTGTAGCAGCGATAAAGGACTTATGACCCATCAAAATGCTTACTAAAAATCGGCACTGGGAAGCCAATTGTTAGAAGCCAATGCTGGTGAAATGGAACGTCTGACAAACTGTTACAGGTATACCCAGTCCAAAGTATCTACCTCGGACTATGGCATAAAAAGCAGCGGTGTACCTCAGTACTTATTCATGGGCCCAATGTCACACTACAACAGCATGACACCTCACGACACCCTCACTAAGTCAGGAATGAACTGCATTCAATGTCAGCTGGCCAGCAACACATGATTGCAGATGACCTGTGAATTGTAATTATTTACACTTGCAACATGAAGGTGTTGTCCGCAAGAAAAGCACCACCATGGCATGTTTAGGGGTCCGGTAGTATTAAAACAGTGACAAAGTGGCTCCAATCAAACATGTGCGGACCTTACTGTGAAGAGCGCAGTAAGCATGCATGTAATCATGCACTGTTGGGTCACAATCTCCCTCACTTTGTTGCATGTAAACGAATCTGCACACACATTCCTTAATACGTCGAATACTACACAACACAAAAAAGTAGCTACAGGACAAGAGCAGAAGATTCAGGGTCGGAATAAGACTGTTGTAAAAATTTCTGCACTTGCCTAGTCCCCGTGTGCTCTCAACTTCGACAGGAGTTGCAGAACCTCTTTCTTGTCCGTTCGAATCTCATTTGCGGTACGCGCAACATCTGCCCTCAAAGTAGTAATGTTTTCATGCTTCAAAGATGACATAGACTCCCGGACATCTGCATTACAACCACATGAGCACAATCTGAGTGCACCTTCGCTGAGTCAGTAGAGCCCAGTCACTCAACCCCAATCGCACCTGCAAACCCTTGGTCAAGTGTGCCGAGTTGTGCTTCGATTCTAGACAGCTCCTTGGCCGAGGATGCAGCACTTGCTTTGACATCGTTCAATGTTTCCAGTGCAAGCCTTGCCTTCTCTAACGCATCAGGTTTTTGCTTAGACAACGCGGCAGCTCCCTCACTGAGGGTGGCGAACTTTTCGCTCGCCGCCCGGAATGCTGATTCCTGCACTCCACCCCCGTTGAATGGCATACATCAAGCATGCACGAGTCTTCCACTCTCACTAAAATCTCGTGCTGTGATATCACCTGGCTCTGGAATATTCCAAAGACATTCCGCAGCAGGAATGCCCGTGGGGCTGGAAAGCTGAAAACCACCAAAGCGGCCCCTGTGTAAGAAAATAGTGGGTAATCCTTGCACCACTGTATGCCCAACTTCACTTTATCTCGAACCTCCGTTAGAAGAATGTCTTCGCTGGTCTTCAGGTGCGCTTCTGCAGTTTGACCAGCATCCTGTGGACACCGAAGCCCGCGTGAATACTGCCATGTATGGCAAGTTCGGTGATCATGCGGATCTGAAAATAGCAATGAGCTACCTTCAGTTTGTTCCTTGTCGAGGACACGGTCTCCAAGCCTGTTGATATTCCTTTGCGAACAGACGAAGATACATGCTCGGATGTGACGTTGAGTTTCTCTTCCGCAGCTGTTGCAGCATCGTAAGCTTGATTCAGGCTATCTGTGAAACCCTTCTTGATCTTATCGATGTCTGCTTGCGACATTACAGAACTCTTGACGTGTAAACAGTAAGATGTACCGGATCTTTATCGCTGTTGTAGCCAGCTTTCAGATGTGCATGCAATGTCAAAGCTAAATCATTGCCTGGGTGGTTTGTTGAATTGGAATGGTGTCTTCACGTCTAATCACTTAGAATAGCGCTGATTTACTCTAATTCTTCGCCGACAACGACCTGCTCCAAACCTCACAAGCTCGAGCGCCCGGCACAAATCAAAACCTGACCGCAAATGTCCATGCACTGGTGGGGTTCCCGCTCCGCGATAACCCGGGGGTATGACACGTCGTTCGTGCATGCATGCCGCACGCTAGGTG
>JAUMHO010000006.1:5545938-5558968 GCA_032360965.1 Ulva armoricana
CACCGCAGCATTGCCGGCAACCGTTTCATTCCACATGTCTAGCAGCGGACCCTGTTGCGATGGACAGGAGCTCTAGTCTGGCCCCTGAACGGTTGGCTGAGGCAGTGCAGGTGCAGCAAGAAGCAGGTTCTATCACCGATGCAAGCTCACTCACAGGACAGTCGACGCTGGAGGCCTGTTCCAGTGACAATCCTCGGTCACACACTGCTAGCCAGTCACCGCAGCATTACAGGCAGGCACAACTCAATGTCTCTATGCCGCCGGTGAAAGGTATGGATTCTGATGCGAGTGATAACTGTGCTCATGGGGCATCGTTGGGTCACGTAAAGCCTCTTTCAGAAGTGTGCGTGCACTTCCACGCTGTACACGCCGTGCTTGCAGTGATGGAAACTGTGAATGCAAGTTGTGATAATCAGAGGTATCTCACTCTGCGTTGCACGAGAATTCGCTTCAGACTCAGCCATGCTCCGCACTACCTCCCAGGCCTGATGTAGTTGCCACGCATGCATGCCATGATGTACCCACCAGCGCGCAGCTCTGTTTGCGCCGCACGGAACTAGAACTTGCAATGCAGCTTAAAAACTACTCGCGCATTTAAATCGGTTCATCAGTTGCAGATTCCTGGAGCCACCATGCTCCCTTCAATTCAAGTTGCAGTGCGGGAGCTGTGCAAGGTCGCCACGGTGGCGATGACGCACATTCAACGAATGAAGTAGTGCAGTGCATAGTCTCCATCAGCGCGGCAGTCACGCAAGATCCGGACTTGTGCATGAATAGGAGAAGCGTAGGTATCTCGGATAAGCGCAGTGTTAGATTGACTGCGTTGCAGAAGCTAGCGTCATGCGAGCACAGTGATCTCTTCGACGGCAGTGGTCCAAGAAATCAAACGGTGTGAAGCAAACTGAGACCATGCTTTCGCATGCGACTCTCGTGTGCAACACCGATGCTGTGGAGTTTCGACCATTAACGCAAGACTGGCACGCGAGCATCGTCGCTGTTCTGATTTTAACACAGCGATAGTGTCATGACTGGAGTGTCTGCTTGAACGGCTGGTTGCCCACCATGGGGAAGTGTTCACCGTACAGTCCATGCAAGCTGAAGCACAATCGTTTCACGGCCGTTCATAAACAATAGGGAATATTGTGGATCCCTGATGATTGGAAGAGCAAGGACCGTACTTTTGCCGCCTAGTCATTACATTCCGCACCTTGGTTTATGTGTTCTTCTTTGCCAGAACCCCTGTATGACTGCAACGGCTTGCAGACATGTGATAGGCATGGAGCTAAATTGCATCTGGTGCAGTTTGATTCCGCGCGTGATTCGCGTTCTGAACGATACCATAACAGCATAGAGGACCAACCAGGCAGGCTGCCATGGCCCAATACAGTGCAAGGCCAAGATCCTGACTTGCAGGCTTCACCCTCGCCCGCGATTTCTCTATCTCTTTCAGGAAGCCGGCATTGCGAGATGACTGCAGCTGTGGAGGCTGCTGTTGAACGAACAGGTGCCCCTTTGTTGCTGCTTCAACAGAATATAGCGATTGTAACTGCAATTTATGAAGCGCGAGCAGCAGATAAAAAAGCGTAATGCAAATTCTGATCTTGATGATTTAATTCATGTGAAAATTAATATTGTGCCAATGATACTGATGGCATCTGAACCGCATGCGGTACTGTTGCTGTGGTATTGGGCTGCTCACATAAACCATTGAGATGCTTTATTTGTCGGTCGGCTCACGTGAACCGCAGAGATGGTTTATTCATCAGACTGTTCAGACGGTTCATCTATTAAGATATTTGGACTCCGCTATGGAATTAGTTGATCAGCTTGAGCTTGTTATGGTCAGTTTGCATTGTGTTGAGGACTGTAATGTGTTTCTACGTGTGGTTGAAAGCGTGTGCAGCACCATTGTCATGGCTTGGATGCTTTGTTCGCACCTGAGGCTCAGAAGCTGGTGATATTAGTGGACGAGTATGTTTGTTGCAGTATTTTTCTTTTTTGCTCACCAGCAGATTCAGGACTCGCACGAAGATATAAACATTGATGCCTGTATCTTCAAAATCTGATTGTACTTGATGACACCGTAATTGCAGGCCTGCTTCACGCACCATCTTGATGGAAGGTAAAGTTGAAATTCTAAATTAAATCACAAAGAAGTGTTCATGCAGACTCGAGTGTCAGTGTCCAATCAAAGAAACCTAGCTGCGTATATTCCAGGAGGACCCCAAGTGTACGACCTTTACTGTCACATCATTCTTATGAATTCGCCATGTCTGTGTTGACAGTCATACAACAAGCATGAATCCTATAAGCTGTACCTCTGTAGGCTGGCTGCCCTACTCGACCTGTCCGGCCTGTGCTGCTTAATATGCCCTTACAGACAGCCATCTCACAATGGGGATACGCTCAGATGTGGCAGCAAGGGCGATCAAATTCCAGGCCAACGTCCAGCAACTCTGCTAATGTTGGAAGGACTGTTGAACACAAGCAGTTACGAAGGGTTTCATCCGCATCATGTCTGGCCAGCACATCGCATGGAAGTGGTGCAAGAAGTTCACATGCACTGAGAATTGATGGAAATGTGGTGGAAAGGCATGGAACACCGGGCGGGCGGACTGCATACATACACACAAATAGGAGATCCAAGATTCGGCCAGCCAAGTCACCTGAAAGTGTCAACACCTTGAAATGCAGAGTGTATGACACCATTGGGAGTGGTGTTGCTCACAAAGTTCCATCCACAGGCTACTATGGTATAGGACGTTTCACTCCGGCATCAGGGGAGCTCAACCAGTGACAGATGAAAAGGTATAGGACGTAACATTGAACTTGGTGCTTTCAGCTTCAGCTTGGCTGCAACATAAATCGAGTCCTAGTCATGAAATGGCAACAAATGCGCCTGGCTGATTAACAATGCTTACATCCACTGCCTCGAATATGTGCCCAGTGTGTAATACGATTTGAATATTTCATCGTTAGCACACTTCAACTATGAGACGGTCACCAAACTCGATCCGCTAACCAAGCAATTCGCCGCAATACTGCACCTCTCTTTGTGACATCGATGTCACGGTGACATCTGCTTCTCACACAAACTCATAAGAAATTGCCGCGCACTGAGGAAGATACAGGATCAAAAACAGTGCTCTCCACTCGCAAATCCACAGTAGATGACACGCTTGAACACGTGTCATCTGGATAATCTCATGCAAATGAGCACGTCCATCTCTCTCCGGCGTGTAAAGTGAGCATCCCCTTTGAGGCACCAGATATGCCATCGAGGTCATCACTTCACCATCAGGTAAGGTACCTTGCCATGTTGACAGTAACTGCAAATGACACACCTTTTCATGGGAGTATTTAGCATTACAGCCTGAGCAGCACCTCGGGTAGTTTACCAATCCACACACAGATGCAGCAAGCACACCTCGTTATTCCCCTAGTTTGCACAACGACCCTCCCATGCTGACACATTTTTCAATCAAATTGTTTACATACTTGGGCTCCAGACGATTGTATCCGGGGTTGTCGGACCCTGAATGCAGCCCAGCAAACTTTCCTTCCGGGGAATTGTCCTCTCCAGAGCTGAAGCTTACCGCTTGATCAGCGGCAAGCGGATTGGCTAACTGGAAAAGCTTGTTTGTAAACTCCTGCACAACATGGTTCACAGATTCGCAAGCACATTTGCACACCTTAGGTTCTACTGCGTGTTGAACATATGTACTCTTCATGATACCGGGAATGAATAGAGACAAACAGCACCAGTAAAACACAATGGATGCCAAAAGGAATGGGCTTACCAGGTATATCATGGGAGGGAAGTTTGTGACCAGCTGAGGCTTCCCACCCATGGCCCCCAGGTTATGTGCCTGACGCACCAGTGCTGCCTGATCAAAGGCTTGTGCAGCAGCAACCTCAGAATCATAGCATCCCAAGTGGACATGCTTGCCTGCCACGCGGATGTAGGCCTCCCACTTCTGAGTTCGCTTGTTCAACCGCACACCATGATAGCGTGAGGTCTGGGCTTGAAGCCGCTGTTCCACTCCCCGCAAAGAGGCAGCCAAATCAGCCAGTGGCATGCTGGTGAGCTGTGGAATTTCATGGGCATAATCTTCAATGGAGAAATTCAGTTTGGCATCTTTCTCGCCACGTGCACAGATAGCAGCACGGTCGTAAGCACGTGCTGCCTCTATTTCATCACGATGCCGTCCAAGGTTAACGTCCTTGCCGGCAACTTTGATTTGCGCCTTCCAGCGACTGGTCTGAGTGTGCCAGCTGACACCTCGGTACGCGGACGTTCCTGACATTCTTGCAGCAAATCCTGCAGTAAAGCAACATTAACGACCCAGGGTTAAAATCTTTAAAAGATCGTAATGATACGCAGGATCGATGTTCAAGACGCGATTCGTGCAGAGCGGCCTCGAGTCGAGGTGCGGCCGTGACGTAGAAAGAGGCCGCACTGGTTGAGATCCCAAGCGCGCCTTGCGCCTGCCTGCCATGGTAGAGATACTAATTGCGACGTGGTAGCAGATGCGCAGGCAAGTGTTGTGATTCTGGGGGGGAGAAGAGCGTGGTACCTTGCGTGGGAGGTTCACCACGAGCGTCGTATCATGAATCGGATCACGTACCTGTCAATCGGGCCTGCTTTCTTGATCCAGAGTCTTTCGCTGCTTCACGTTCGGAAATCCTTTTACTGCCGCTCGACTCTCTCGCAGCGCGTGTCGGCGTCCGGGTTGAGGTGGTGGCTGTCTGTGCCTGTGTCTGGGAGCTGCTGCTTCCGGCGTCTACGCTCGTTCGAGTAGGCGCTCCATTTCCTTTGAATAAAGGCAAAGGGCCGCTACCCACCTCGCCGCGCGGCCCGGATGCGAACACGTTCGGTTCCCCACCGTGCAGAGCTTGCTGAGACATGGCGCTCATGTCGCCAGATGGCGAGTTTTTCCCGTCTTCAGACAGTCCTGTTGGTAATGAGAGTGGAAGAGCTGGGCAACGAGTGTCTATCCTGAAGGAATGCTTGCGTTGAGATACCCCATTTCATTCGTACATAAACTGACACCTTCACCACAATTCGTGTTCACAGATATATATGAAAAATATGGTTGGTAACATGCTTGGCACCGCTAGGGCCACGGCAAAGCGCGGTATGAGCACAGGGCATGCAGTCCATGGAAGCGCTGATCCGTGCCGACCGCCGTGCGTTCACGTCTCACAACCCCGAGGAATAATCCGTCCGTGCGGATGCCTCTAAACTTCCGGATGCTATTCAAATGATATTGACTAAGCATGCAGTGTCCCAGTAAGATGGACCCGAATCACGGAGCTGTCTCCACGCTACGTGCATTCCGCGCGCCACATTCCGGTTCCGGACGGCAGAACATGCACTTGCGTAAGCAGCCTTCTGACCACGCCTCAAACAGACTAGAATGCCCATGTAATATTAAGAGTGCTTCAGAAAGGCAATGCAAAGGGCAATTGGAGTGTAGCGATCGCACTTGGGCGGCGGGAAGCGTGCGGAAAGCGCTGCCTTTCCGAAGGTTGCAGCATTGCGCTGCTGCAGCTCCTGGTCCACGACATACAATAGAGCATCTGCAGCTGTCACACAAGCCATTCCGTAGCATCTCAGACTGACAGGAAAGGCAACGGCACGGATAATCCGACGGAACCGGAAGGTGGTGGCAGGAGTACGATGTGTACGGCTGGGGGGATTCCAGACTCGCAAATGATTTCCTACGAGCACGTTGCAATGCTTTGGGCTGTGAAAGCGTTGTCACACCTTGCATGGCCTGCAGCAGCACACAGAGGACGCATCCTTCGGCGCGATGGCCACGTCAGCACGGAAGACGACATGCATGAGCTCCGATTTCGAAACAAGCCTCACGTGAGTGCCTTCGCACGCCGGATCATCGGTGCCAGACGCGTGGATCAATGTCCTCATCAAACAGAAGAAAATACCATGTCGCTGCCATCTCCATACGATGCTCATCGCCCTTGCATGGGATGCAAGGCTCCGCCGTTACGCACACGTATTCGTGCGCTTTCGACGCCGGCAGCAGCAGGTTTGCGACCACTTCCTTCAAATCGTGCAAGCGACCCCACACTCATATCAGGCCAGTCGTTGGACAGGTGGTAAAATATCATGTGAAATCCCGTGTGTCCGCAAAAAATTATCGCGCCTGAGTCGAGGGCCCACTCGCGGCGCGTACAGGGCTAACAGGGAAAAGCGGACCAGTTGCGGAAGAGACCTTCTTTCCACGAGGCCCCGGACATTGCACCCTGACGATACTACTCTAGGACAACCTCAATTACAAATTCCCGAGAAACAGAATGTAGTATAGCGAGTCTTTCTTGCCGTCGCCTCTGTCGGGACTATTCGCCATGACATGTACATATGCACATTCTGCACAACATGTGTGCAGCAAGCCCCAAAGAACGTCAACCCCATGCGTTGCACTCTCGAAGATAAACATGAATCATCCGGCCTTCCAACATTTGGGCGTGACCGAAGGTCCACAAGCCGGCAAGCCAACAGTTGTGTATTTCATCTTGGTGTGACATACACGCACAGTACTTCACGTTATACAGGAATTAAACATTTTACATACCGTCGAGCAAACCTGGGAGCAAGAGGCCTGTGCCTCCATCCATTATGTCGGCTCAACCATTTGAATCGGGCCTGCCCGTTTGACAACCACAGTATTGTTTGTAGCCGGTGGTGCGTAGTCATGTTTGCTGCCGCCGAGAGTCCCTGCCCCTGCATCTGAAAAAGCTGGGCTCGTATTATCTGATTCATCTATGACGTTGCCTACATGTCTCCCAACTCGCTGAGATGCGCGATCTATTGGCTCAGAGCTAACCGCAGACGAAATATTCTCCTGCAGCAGCTGTTCACCTTCCGATAACGCCTCCGCCCGCCAAGCATCTGGCATAAACGGGAACAGGGTTGACACTTGGACATTTCCTCTGTCAGCCAGCATGCTTGCCAAATGCGAAGCGATCTCAAACGCGGTTGACCTGACCACTGTCGAATCATCAGGACTGGCTGATACATTGGCAAGCGTGCGCTGGAGCTCCCGGATCTGTTCCGTTGGATTAAGGACCAGCTGCGGGATGGTCTGCAAATCGAACTTGCCAAACTCGTCTGGATCAGCTCCCAGAATGGCGCCCGCCAGCTCCAGCTGCGTATCAAGCAGCACCTCCTGTTCGTCTGTGAGCTTTGGGAAAAACATGTTCACAAACTCGTCCAGTGGCATCAGCCCCTTGCCTGGCACTGGCAGCGGTGGAGGTGGTGGTGCTGGCAGGGTCCCAATGAAGGGCAGGCGGGGCTGCAAGTTGGCGCGCGACAGTACATACGCCTTGCGTACTCTATCGCGCAGCAGCAGGTCTAGCCCATGGCCAATTTCATCAATCAGAATTGGCCGTAACTCCTTGGCATCCTGCATCACTGCCCACAGCACATGATGCATGAGCCACAAGGACCCATGAGCACGCAGGTCCACAGCGTTTAAGTTGATACTGAGTTAGCAACACTAGGAAACACATGCACATATGTGTAATGCATGTGAGAACCCAAATTCGTGGCAACGTATGCATACCACGTTTTTAACTAATCCGCTGACTGCTACTCCTTACATAATGTCGAGCAGTGACTGGCCTGTATGGTGGACACCATGCCAGCATGCAATTGGAGCTGATCCGCACACTGGGCTGGGGAGCATCACACCTTGGACAGCAAGAAGGCAATGATCTCCTGCATTGATGCACCGTCTGCCGGCGCTGAATCAAAGTCTATGAAACCGCCCTGGCTGTCAGCCACAAAACCAAGAGCGGCGTTGAGCAGTGTGGATAGGCGCGTAGGCTTTAGCTTGCCATCTGCTCCAAACAAAATCTCACGCAGCACAGCAGCGAGGGATCTCGCATCATTGCGGAGGACCTTGCGGACCACAAATGGGTACGCCTGGCTCACCATCTGGTACCCAGGATCGCCTGTCAGAGCAATTCCTTCCAGCGTGGCCACCCCCCGCGCCAGCAGCGACATGTATGGTGGCACTGAAAAAGGGATCTCCAGCGTCACCGACAGAAGGTCCTGCACATGCACTTATCCTCATACAATAGTACATTTGTAATTGAAACACATGTAGAGTTTCACAGCGGGGTCTGCCCATGGCTGAAGACAGCGTGACAAGGCCAGGCTACTCAGCCACAGGGCCATTGCTGCATATGTGGTACACGTTCACCTGTGCAAAGGGTGTACCTGGGAGAGTGCTTGGAAATTGAAAGCAGCTGCCCCGCCTCCACGTAGGTATGGCGAGAGCACTCGGTCCATAACCGGGATGATGAGAGCGCGGTCGCAGTCTCGCGGCAGGAAGCCCAGAGACACAAAGTCATCTATGAGGGAATCCCAGTCCTTGTTCGCCAGGTGGATGACTGCGGACACCATTGCCTCCCGATCAGGTGGTGGGATCTCCGCAACAAGTCCAAAGTCTAGCAGTGCCAGTTTCCCCTTGTGGGGCCCCTCTGTGACTCTCAGTAGGTTTCCAGGGTGGGGGTCGCCTGCACTGTGTAATAATTAGCCTGTCTGCAGGGGCTCCAACGGGCAGCCAACGCACCTTTGCATCCCAGCTATGCCTAAAACGCAGCACTGGGAGCACACCATGAAAAAATCCTGCACAAGCAGACCACTTGTCAGACTCTGTTCCTGGTGCTGTCCATGCCGGCGACCACCTGGTGCGCTTTTGGGGTGATCGCTATGAGCAGCCGGACAGACGGATAGCTGACTGCAGAAGTGACTGAAACAGTGTCGTACAACCTCGAGCACAAATCAAATAGAAGCCGAATGGACAGGTGTCGGTTCCTGGTACCGCGTGCCGCAGGCCTGGCAAAGTGAAGACAGAGCACAGAAGTGCACCGATCTCTAGGAGCTGGATGAGAAACAACTCCTGACCAGTCCTCACTAGTTCATTGATCTCATCCTTGGGCAGCAACGTGAGCTTCTCCCCAGAGATCCACTCCATAACCAGCACGCGTCGTGTGGTGAGATCCATGTTGGGCTCTGGGATGACCACTTCGGCGTCGGTGTACTCAAACTCGTCCAGGAGTAGTCGCATGCGCCGCTGGTTCAGGGCCTCATTGCGGAAGTCCATCTCGGTGTACAGGCCCTCGGCAAACGTGGAAAGAAGCTGCTGGTAGTCCGTGGTCTGCGCCGTGAACCGCTTCACGACGGCCTCGTATACGCCTACACCCCGGCGAAGAACGTACAGGTCCTTACTAATCGTAGAGAGCGCCGCAGGCCTCTGCACCTTGACGGCGACTTCTTCCCCGGTGGACGCGAGGCGGGCGCGGTAAACCTGCGCCAGAGATGCCGCGCCAATGGGTTCCGCAGAGAACTCTGAGAATATTTCACCCACTGAAGCGCCAAGGTCGGCTTCCACAATCTGGCGTGCATCCTCTGTCGAGAAAGGCTGGATTTGGTCCTGCAGCAGCATGGGGCTGCGTCACCGTTGGACAAGTGGACAAACAGATATACCAGTGCAACTCAGAGCTGAGCACAAATTCTAATCTCTGACTGCGTGCTGCCGGTGGGCTGCTATGGTACCAGATTTTGGTGCGATGTGCCACTGGCCGGGTCGTGTTGGACCCCGTCAATGAAACCCTATAGTTGGACAGACATGCAATTGCAGCCACAGTACAGGTAGTATACAACATTTACACCGAGGCTACAAGCGCTGACGATATTGCACACCTGCAGCCTTGCGAGCTCCTTCATGACAGGGGGAGGCAGCACATCTGGGCGGATTGATAGAATTTGCCCCAGCTTCAGGAAGGTCGGCCCTGCACCTCACTCTGACTCAGGCAGCTGCAAGTCCTCATCTTGCACCGCACAATCACCAGGCACATCTCTTGATGCAACTGTGTTGATCTGGTCGCTTGAGATAAATCTGTAGGTTTGGCCCAGCATCTGGGTTTTGGCATAATATTTCTATTGTGAAGCAGGGTTTGTGTAGCACACCGAGCTGCTCGAGGTTGAAAACTGCTTCGCGGGCCAGCCGCCCCTGATCCCGTTCAATTGTACCTCGAATGAACGAGTTTGCAATGGACGTAAGCCATGGAAGGGATATGCCGGCAAAGCGTGTCCACCGCTTTGCAAGCTCTCCGGGCCGTTTCTTCCAAAACTCAGCGATGCGGTCCTCATTGTACACTAATGGGAGGCCCTCCTCATCCACAGCTTCCGGGTCGAAATCGGCCATGTGCATTCTTTGCCGGCTGACGTATGACACCTCGTTCACGCCCCGTGTGTCAAGCTGGTTCAAGTCCATGGACGAGTCGACGTTTTCAATCTTTGAGATGTTGGGCATAAGTGGCGGGTTTTTGGGCGGCCGCGGCGGCGCTGCTGCATGAGCTGCTGTGTCGCGGCGAGTGCCATTGGGACTGCAGCAGTTTTGCGGGCCGTTGTGGAATGCAGCAGGCCTGCTAGCGCAGGATTGGCTATGCCGCAGGTGGAGGCGGTGGCAGACATTAGTACCCAGTACCATTGGAGAGTTTGGCTGCACATCACTCTAACACTCATTGATGGCATGCTCGTGAAAGAACATGATTCAAGCAGTCACACACCTAGCTTTCATTTTATCACCGAATTACTGCACATGTGTCGTGTGTGTCTACGCGGTATCCGAACATGCTAGAGAGACAGCGCGCGGGTCGACTGCACTGTGATCAGGAAGTATGAATTCAGACATTTTAATAACAACACCATCACAAATCAGCTCATGTACCTCATCTGCGGCGCCACCAAGTGTGCGTGACACCTCGAAAACGTGGCACACTTGTGGCTAACTCAACAGGACGACTGCAGATATGCGCATGCAGTTCGTTGGTATACGTGCGAAGGAAAATATATCCATAAGCTCGCCTATTGTTAGCGTTGCTAACGGGTAATCAACAGGTCCGTTGAAGGTGAAGAATCAGAGCGACGCAAAGTTCACGACAAACCAGTACGGCTAGCAATGGCAGATTGCGGAAAGGCTGCCGCAGGGATTAGTATCATGGCATACAATATAATAGCATACTGTTTGTCTGATGCACTGTGCTCAGGTCCTTATCGTGGTTGTGCGTCGCACAGCTTGCTTGTCCTAATGCAGCTGGCAAGGAAGGAGAAAGTAACGCCTTCGCGACAAAGTAGGAATACAGGAAGGGCGAGCAGGGAAATTAAATAAGGCGTATGTGTTGGACATATGGCGGCAAGCCTCGAAACTAGCAAAGCGATGCTGGCACGGGAGGGCACGATTGCAAAGCTGTGTCATAAACTGAACTGGCCTCGCGTATCAGCCAGACGGTGACCATCTATGCGCGTTGTTAAATGGATAGATGTTATTCACTTGAGACGGCCAAATTCACTGACTAGCCTTGCATTAAAAGATTTAATCATAACGTGTGTGGTCGAGTGGTCGAGTATACGTCGCATGTTTGCATTGCACCGGACGCCACGAGTGTTGGCCCACCGACACCCTGTGTGGCATTGCACCGGACGCCGCACAGGGTGTTGCATCAACATAGAACCTGATTTTCATATCATGAGAGCAGAGCAAGGTCTACCCAGGATCCACATCTGCCACGCCAGCCCCAAGACACACATGCCACCTCACGACGCTCCTCTACCTCATGCTGGCGTTTTCATGCAATAAATTCTGGCAAATGGATGCTTTGGGTAGGACTCCGGTGCATGCTGAGAATCGCATGACCTGCCCAGGACACTGGTCTGCCACACTGACCAACTTCACACCATGATGGTCGAGGAGGGGCTTGTCCCACCACCTCAGACGCCATGCAAAATATCATTACGTATTACTAACTTGAAGGATGTGCACAAAGGAGGGATGTGCAGGCATCAGTAGGGGCTGTGCTGGACCCATCACTGAGCCCCTGTCCTGGGTGAGACAGGGGGCACTGCTTCAGATAAACACAAATTCCTCCATACTGCTTCGTTTGAGGCCAAAAAATTTATTTAGTCTCGCAGGAATCCGAGTTCTTCCGAAAACTGGTCTTGCTACGATTTCCCGTTTGGATTCTGGAAGTGGGGGCATTTCCCCCCTCCATAAGCCTGTCTGCAGGCTCCTGCTGGTTTTACCAGTACTCTGCAACTTGGCCGTCTGTTGCTCACATATGAGGCCGTTGCTTTCCGTCTCCTGGTCACCTGTAGAGAAGTACCACGGGCATTCGTGGCCGGAGTCTGGTATCATGCACCACGCCAGGGGGAGGTCATACTGAACACCACCCCAAGTGAGCACAGTCGGTCCCGGTTGCCGGAGGTGTCAATGTTCTTATGGATACGGCGATGTAATCATACATACATACAGTTCAGTATGCAGTGTCACATGGCTGCCCCCTGAACTCATGGCAACAGGCCGCCTTTTTCAGTCCAATCCCACCATGTGTGGCAGATGGTGTGTTGATATGATGTCACGGTTACAGCTGCCTGTGATACTCACAGCATGAAGCACAATCAAAACTGTGGCTACCAAACCCTTCTGGTGACAGCTCTGGACACACGATTTCCTTCCAGCAGGCCTGCCACCAAATACACCCTCGCTTCGTGCTGGCGAATTTGAAACCGGGCAGATGTATGAGCTGTCAGTGTGGTATCGCGGGGGTGAGGCTGCTGGGGCCTTGCATGGCGGTTGCAGACCCACAGAGGCAAATACTTTTACAGAAACACCCGGCATGCCCAGGGCTGCACAAATGAAAGGTCATGGCCGTCCTGACCTGCGGACAGATGATCTGCCGAATTGGGTAGGAACAATGCATTGTGTCCGAGCTTCATGAAGTGCAATCCTTCGTGTCGTGTCCACGCAAGCACTGAAGTTAAGGGGACATGACAAGATGTGTTACACGGAGATCAACCCAAAATCCCGGCAGCACCAAGGGGTAAATCAAAAGCCAACCCAAGCACACGACCAAACAATCAACACAGCAGATCAACCACACACTCTAAACAGAAGTCACACCCATAACCACCCACTGACCCAGACGTCCTACATAA
>JAUMHO010000007.1:0-20839 GCA_032360965.1 Ulva armoricana
CTCCGGATAACCGGGACCACGGACCAAGGGGGTAAACCACCTGGAAACCCCCCTCAGACAACCGCACGCAACTCACATGTGCAACATGACAACATGCAAGCAGACTTGTTGACCATATCATGCACAATCGTATGCAGACGGCTACAGCTCCTTTCCAGTTGCATACGAAAAGGGAGACATGGCCCCTGTACAATCGCACCTACTTTCTCTACAGATCATGGAAGTGATTGCAACACAGGTGCATCCGATTGCACATGTTTTCCTCATGTTACACATTGAAAACTCTGCAGCGCACTCACTCGCTCACACGACTACCTGTCACTCAGTACATCTCACACAAATACTCCGATCCACACATACCGGAAGGCCTTCCCAGCCGATTTGCACCTCGCTCTGGTGCACAGCAACAAACGTCGCCGCCAGCAACAAATGTGCCCATCCACCCATTCTGGCACCCCCCCGACACCCAAACACTGCACAATCCCCCCCAGCCTGCACAGCGAGTCAGGAAACGATCCATCACCAGCGAAGCCACTGGTCCCAAAACCAGCACTGACAGCCAAGCGAGCCCACACGCACACAGCATGCACGACTGAGAGGAGGCTACAGCCGGAACCGGCCCGGATTCAAAACCACCCGCCACCGCCATCAACGTGCACACATCATGGCCATATCGACCTCGCACCGCGTGCAGCGACCGCATGAAAGCTCACCAGCTGCCTGCAGGTGTCCACAGACAGAACATACACCACCTTCGGATCATTGCCTCCGAACGAGGCGCCTGCCCATGGCCCGCTGTGGCAGAGCTGCCGGAACCTTCCAATCGCCCAGCAACGCCCACCTGCGTGCCACCTTACGCCGTAGCGCCCCGGGCCTCTGCCACGATCTCCTCCTGGATGTTGGGAGGCACCTGCGCGTAGTCTGCGAGCTTCATCTGGTAGCTTCCACGGCCCTTGGTCATCGAGCGGAGGTTGCTGACGTAGCTGAACATCGCAGCGAGCGGCACATTGGCGGAGACCATCTTCATGCCGCCGGGGCGGTCTGTGAAGCCGTCCACGAGGCCACGACGGGAGTTGAGGTCGCCGATGACGTCGCCCATGTGGTCCTCCGGCGTGAGCACGTCGACCTTCATGATCGGCTCCATGAGCTTGCACTTGCCCTTCTTCATCGCATCCCTGCACATCCGGATGAATCATCAGCACCGGGTGCCATCGGGTCCACACAATTCTCAGTCCACCCACAACAGCATCCCACACCCCTCTCAGCGGCAGAAACTGCCTCGTGTAGCAAGCCCTGCTGCGGCTGGAATCACCAAATGCGCAAACAAGGGAGCATTCCCAAGGGCATCCACGCAGCGCAACATACACGAGATACCACTAAAACTCACGCTTGCAGCAATTGCAAAGCAGCGGATAGAAGAACACTGGTGCAGCCATGAGAACAGGGCCAAAGCGGGACAAACATTCTGTTCCACAGTGCGAGCGGTTCCCCAGCATGCACCATACAGGAGACAGTTCCCTAACTGGCTGCAGCGCACTACACATTAGGCACACACTTTCCCACACCACACGTGTCGAGACCACGAACCCGAAGACTAGTGTTCAATTTCGCACACCCCACAAACCAAAAAATTATATATCTCGGATTTTTAGGGAACAATTTTCAGCTGCCAGCCCCGAAACTCGTGTGCTTAGATCGACACTGCATCGGAAGACCGGGGAGCAACATCGGTCACAGTCGCGATGGCCTGCACTTGCGATGCTGCCGTGTATGCAGGCGGGGGTGCGGGGCAGATAGCTGACTCCGGGCATGTATACAGGAGGGCGGCGCGGGAATCACGGCATGTGTCGAGAGTCACAGGGTGTGGTGGCAGGAGGGGAGGCGCACCGGAAGGCGCCACGAGCGGCGATCTGGAAGGCGAGGACGGACGAGTCGACGTCGTGGTAGGAGCCGTCGTAGAGGCGCGCGGAGAGGTCCACGACGGGGTAGCCGGCGAGCGCCCCGTTGCTCATGCACTCCTCGAGGCCCTTCACGACACCCGGGATGTACTCCTTCGGCACGACGCCGCCCTTGATGTCGCTCTGGAAGGTGAAGCCGCTGCCGGGCTCGCCGGGCTGGAAGTCGATGACGACCTCCGCGAACTGGCCGCTGCCGCCGGACTGCTTCTTGTGGACGTACTTGATGTCTGCACAGCGCACAGCGCAGCGTCAGGGGCGGAGTCACGGCCATGAGTAGCGCAGGGCATGACGGGTACGCCTGTGGCGGGCGCTGGCGATGGGGCGCATCATCACGGAGGCGATGGGGATGGCTGCAGTGGATGTGGCCGGGGCGATGTGCGAGCCGACGGGCAGGGCGCTCTCACCTCACGCATACGCTGGCAATGCGCTATGTCGTCTCTGGCAGGGCGCTCCCAGCTCTCACGCCGGTGTGCGATGCGTGCGCTGCGGTGTTTCTGAGCCCTTGCTTCAAAACTAAGCCCCCAGGCCGGGGTGAATCCAGGGCCACAGACAGGGGAGGATAAAAGCTGCTATTGCGCGATGCTGGCGCTCACACCCGACCCTTCGGATGCGGCACATGCCCTGCGTCCGCGACACAGGTACGGCCGCCCGCGAACGCTGCTGGACGCACGCAAAGATATGGACGGCACGCCGCCGGCGCACCCTGCACGCATCCTCGTGCACAGGCAGGGGGGGCGCACCAGCGGCCGAGGTGATCGCCTCACGGTAGTTGACCTGGGGGGCGCCGACGTTGCAGTCGACCTTGAACTCACGGCGGAGGCGGTCGACGATGATGTCGAGGTGCAGCTCCCCCATACCCTCGATCACCGTCTGGTTGCTCTCGTCGTCACGGCTGTAGTGGAATGACGGGTCCTCCTGGCCGAGCTTGTATAGCCCGGTGCCCATCTTCTCGAGGTCGCCCTTCGTCTTGGGCTCGATGGCAATCTGCATGCGGCTGCTGTCAGTGTCGAACAGATGTAAACATGACACCGTCTCACCATATCCTGCAAGGGCCTAGACACCTCCGGATAACCGAGACCACACACCGAGGCAAGTTGCCGCATGATGCCCCCCGGCACTGCCTGCGTGTGCCACAACCACCGGCCTGCAATGCCATTCTGCGTGAAAGGACAGGATCGTACGGCATGGCTGCACACGTCCCCAGTCATAGCGGGCAGCAGTGCTAATCTACACAAACATGAGTTGCGGCTAACCAAACTGTCCCCATAAAATCGTACGTGATAGCCTCGGGGGGTCAGCTAAATCGATAAACTGGCGGCCAGTATGCCCAGCAGCCACGGCAGGCACATACAGCACGAGGGCCGAGTGCAGCTGCCAGGGTCCTGCCTGCAGGGTCCTGCCTGCAGCAAGCTCAATGCCAAGGGAGGGGGGGCACACCTTGATGACGGGGTCGGGGAAGTCCATCTTCTCGAGGATGACGGGGTCTTTCTCAATGCACAGCGTCTCGCCGGTGACGGTGTCCTTGAGGCCGCCGATCGCGACGATGTCGCCGGCACGCGCCACCTTGCGGTCCTCCCGCGAGTTGGCGTGCATCTCCATCATGCGGCCGACGCGCTCCCGCTTGCCCTTGGTACTGTTGTACACATACGTGCCACTCTCCACGACGCCCGAGTAGACGCGGATGAAGGTCAGCGAGCCGAGGAAGGGGTCGGTCGCGATCTTGAACGCCAGCGCCGAGAACGGCTCGTCCACGGAGGACTTGCGGATGACCGCCTCGTCAGGGTTCTTCATGCTGACACCCTGCACGGCGCCTCCCGACCGTGAGCGGCGCTCACACGGGACAGTGATAGACGTGGGCGCCTCGGCACCGAGGAAGCATGCATGTGGACCCATCCGCGGCATCCCACTGAGTAGAGCACGCCGTGGTGTCGGCATCTCGACCACATCGAGGCGCAGGTGCGAGACGTAAGTGCGCGGCGGGGCGAGAGGGATACGTGCGCGTCGCCATAACACACGAGGGAGAGACAGCAGAGGCATATGCGCGAGTTCCAAAGCACAAGGCGTGAGCTGTCAGCCTCGCGGTTGTGAATCGGCACATCGCTAGGTGGACAGGCACGGTTGAGGCAGGACAAGCAGCGAGCATGGGCGGGTGGCGCACGTTGATGGCCTCGACGTCGGTGGGCGCCGGCATGTAGTCCACGACGGCGTCGAGCATCGGCTGCACGCCCTTGTTCTTGAAGGCAGAGCCGCAGAGCATCGGGAAGAACTCCATCGCGAGGGCGCCCTTGCGGATGAGCTTCTTCAGGGTCGCCTCGTCGGGCTCCACGCCCTCGAGGTACTTCTCGATCCACTCGTCGTCCTGCTCGACCGCAGTCTCGACCAGGAGGTCACGGTACTCCTGAAAACCACAAGCTCTGAGGACGGCTGTGTTGCTTGCATCTTCTGCATGGCGTGGATGCGGTGCCAGGCCGGTCACAGTGGCTGCACATGACCGTCATCGTGGCAGTCCGGTGGTTGCACATGTCGGTGCGGTGGTTGCCCATGGCGATCTGGTGGTTGCACACGTCGGTGCGGCGGTTGCAAACGTCGGTCTGGAAATCGTGGGACCGTGAAAGACTGCAGCAGCCGGTTTCGGTGTGCTGGTGAGGTTTGGGTGTGAGGCTTGGGTGCTTGTGAGGACACAGCCCCGGAGGCCCACCCGTGCGCTCAGCACGGGAACCTACGCAACTCCCATCAATATTGCGCGGGTGCTGACTAGGTGCCGGTGGCATGTGACGATGCGGCTGCTTGCACGCCCCCGATATTGTGCACAGGATGCGGATACGCTGGAGAACTGACTCGAGGCTGGATGCACGTTCACAGCGCTGCCGCATCGAGCATCCCAATGCTGATGCCGGCAGATTCAGGGAGCAGGGGAGCCTCACCTGGGCGAGCTCCTTGAGGTCGTCGCGGATCTCTCGCTCCTCCCAGCTCGCGCCGAGGTCGTCGCCGGCGTACACGACCTCCTTCATCTTGACGAGGTCCACAATCCCCTCCAGGCTGTCCTCGGCGCCGATCGGCAGCTGGATGACGAGGGGGTTTGCGCCGAGCATTTCGATGATCATGTCCTTGCAGCGCAAGAAGTTGGCGCCCATGCGGTCCATCTTGTTGACAAAGATGAGGCGGGGGACGCCGTACTTGTCGGCCTGGCGCCACACCGTCTCGGACTGCGGCTCGACGCCGGACACGGAATCGAAGACAGCGACGGCGCCGTCAAGGACCCGCAGGGAGCGCTCCACCTGCAGGCATTGCGATGATGGCATGGTCACACTTGACACATTCCTGAGCAAGGCAGGCAAGACGCCAGTCACGGAATCCAAAAACACACGCATGACCTGATCCCTACATGCAGGGACCGGCCGTGTTGCAGTGTCACTGGATCATGGCCGTACTGGGGACACCACTGGGTGGTGGTGTCCCCAGATGACGGAACAGCAGAGTTGGGGTGGAAAGCAGCAGCTGTGGCACAGCACACACCTCGAGAGTAAAGTCAACGTGACCGGGAGTGTCAATGATGTTGATGCGGTGGCCATTCCAGAAGGCTGTGGTGGCAGCGGATGTGATGGTAATGCCACGCTCCTGCTCCTGCTCCATCCAGTCCATGGTGGCAGCACCCTCGTGCACCTCACCAATCTTATACGAGCGTCCGGTGTAGTACAGAATGCGCTCTGTTGTCGTGGTTTTACCGGCATCAATGTGAGCCATGATTCCGATGTTGCGGTACTTCTCCAGAGGCCACGGGTCGTCGACTGCATACACCGGGTTCGGCTGACGCAGCGCCGACATTGAATCTGTCATACTTCGGCACGCGACCCCTCCATTACGACATATGTAAACGTGGCATGGATTTCGCACCGTTCTGGATCTGGGTCTCAACTTCTGCATGGCGAACGACAGACATGCGCCTGCCGGCCACACAGCGAGCGGGGGCTTGCAGCGCCTGCAGAAACATCAACAACTGGAACAACAGTATAACTAACACTTCGCCTGAAACGAAGAAAACAAAATGGGCATCCGTGCACGGATGTTTTCGAAAGACCCAACAAAACGATGTGTTAGCAGTGTCTTGGAACCAGACGTACCCTAGGATCGCAAGATGCAAAAACCCGTTTAAATTGGCAGTTTGTCTAGCAGTGTAGCCATCTGGGGGGGATGTTTTCAGTCGATACGGTGCGTTCGCGCTGTACCAACTCAGTACAGGGCCAGTTACCCAAGCACGCCGACCACTACATCCTGTCTTGTACCCGCTGTGTTTTGCAGATCTATGATCTAAGGTATTTATTATGTTCATCGATGCTTTGTTGGTTTCGTGTGCCGTAACTGGCGCCAGCTGCGGAGAGTCTTGATGTACGGCCGGGAAAACGTCCCACAACACCTCCAACAAGGCAGTACGTCGATGCTCACCTTGCTGGAAATAGAAACCACCCTGGCGTTGACACACGCCTTCCGCTGCGTAGCAGGGCAGACGGCACGGTGCCCTGCACGGGCCGAGGAGTTCAGAAGACGAGCCATGATGGAGACAGCGGGGGGATGGGAGAACACAAGACGGAAAAGAGATGTAACTTTCTTGCTGTCAAGGCATTTGTATGACTGACCTTCGGGAATGCAGACTGCAGTAGTTGAAACCAGCGAATTGTGAGCGCATGCGACCAGGGTCACGTGCTCGGCGTTGCGGCCGCGTTGCACCCAATCGGACCACAAGCCGGTTCCACGGCGGCATCACAAGTACACGCCACAGCAGCTCCCTCACGGTGGCGTTTGAATTTGAACCAGGCTACGGATGTGCCCACCCTTGGCTTGTGCTTGCATGTCCAAAGTAGTAAGCCAATATTAATGCCCATCGCCATCCCAGCCAATATGGAGCTTCAGTGGGTCACGGCAGTTCTTCATGGCGCAGTCCACTTTGCCAGCTCGACATGTGCGCTGCCAACAGTCTCTGTCCGAGTACAACCTCACGGTATAGTATTTAGGAGACGTCAAGAACTTCGTTGATAGCCTACGAGCAGTAGCTCCATACGACTATTGGCTATCGCGGATACAGCACGCAGTATGAGAACAGCCTGAATCCAAGGAGATTCTCAACAAATCGCAACAAGGTCCCTAAAAAGTGTCCGCTACTGCTGCATATGTTCTGCATCATGACAGTCTGTACTTCAATCGTGACGGCCGTCCTCGTGTGTATGTGCCGCGTGACAACAAACTACGTCGAGCATTGCCTTCTCAGTACCACGAGTCTCCACTCGCCGGTCGTCGTAAATGCTAAAAGGCAATTGCATAGCACTACTACTGGCCTATACTTGCTAATCATATGAATGATTTTGTCCGACAAGGTCCCAAGTCAATTAAGTCAACCAACAGTTCAACCAAAGCCACAACTTCACCCTCTACCAGCTCCAACTCGTCCTGTCAGCAGATCACCCTCGACTGGCTCCCAGGCTTCCAAAAGAACTCGCAGGGTCAGGACTCAGTGCTAAACACAGTCGACCATTTCAGTACATGAGCCATAGTAGTACCTTGTGATTTGCATTCAACTGCTCGAGACCCGTGTCGTGCACTTTGGGAAACCGTTTCCGCTGGGCTGGCCTTCCGGAATCGATTGTAGGTGATGGTGACTCTCGTTTGACTGCGTGTTTCATGCAAGAGCTACATCAATTCCTGAAAGTTGAGCTGCACATGTCAGGTGTTCATGTTATCACCCTCAGACCGATGGACACTGAGAATTCTCATCGCAGTTTTCTTCACAGCTCTGCGCTCTTACATCAGCAAGTGTCACTCTAATTGGGAGCGTTGTATTCCAGCACTGCTGTACGCATATCACATCAAGGCACACTCCTCTACAGGTTTCACATCACACCGACTCCTATTCAGCTGGCGTCCACGAGACTTGCATGCTGCAGGAGTTGACACCCCACATCGTGATGTAGAGCAGTGACTTCAAGAGCGAGCTCGTGGGCTCCAGAAGGCACATATAGCACTCGAGCATGCACGACAGGCCGTGATCCGGTCACACAAGTCTTCTGCACGTGCTCATGTGTACCACCCAGGTGATTTGGTCAAGGTTTGAGCTGAGGTTCTTGATGTGATCAGCACTTCCACACAGGCGCCCAAGCTTCAGCCTAGATACGTACGTACTTGTACTTTTGCTGTCGTCTCCGTACACGAGGATACCCCGTCTGACGAGGAAGGGGGCACGAACGGCACCCCATCACCCCACCACAGTAGTGCGATGTAATCATACATACATACAGTAATGCCCCCACACCCACCCCCAGTCGGACACCGCTGTCCCGACTCCGCAAAGCACACACCCTTGCTGTGACTACTCCTGCACTTCTGAGTCGACCCCGACCTCGATTTTGTTCCGGGCTCCTCAAACGCTCGCCCCACATGCGTTGGCCTCGGTCAGTCGAATACAGGCACAGGCACCTCCATCATCGCCCACATCCTGTCGGCCCGCTCACAACCCCCGAATCCAGCCCCCTGGTACGTATGCCACTAGACCACCCACGCCACCCGCTTTGCCACTCAGTTTGCGGAGCTGGCCCCGATTGGCTCCGGCCACGGCCCCGTCATCCTACGGTTTCCACTCGCCGACGGCAACCTGCGGCAGGTCCCCACTGGTACACCAACTCCGATTGGAACTACTACACACTGGAGACAAACGCGATATCGCGATATATATGCTCCAACAACGTGTTGCTCACTGCCACATGATGCTGCCACATGATGCTCACTGCCACATGGCACAGGTGAAAGTGAGCAATACAGCCAACAGCAGAGTCACCTCAACCACCCACAAGTGCCTGCATACCACATGCTGTGCCTCGTGCTTACGCTTGTGCGTTACAGTACAAGTGGTCATTGCATCTTGTGCAGACCTGAGCAAGCTGCAAACATCTACTACCACACCGAACCTGCAGTTTCCATCGGCAACTGGACTGTCACTGCTAAGCTGTTCGACATGCCAAGGTGCATCATGCTCCTGCGGGACCGGCTGGCTCGCTTAATATCACACTATGTAGGGCAAGGGGACACAGGTTAGCACTGGTTGAGGCACACCAACCTCGCGAAGCTAGGCACAAAACCACCAGCAGTCAATGAGTCGTTACACAGGAATGGAGGCCGTGTGTGAGGCCGCCAGCTTCTTTAGAGCTTTTAGAGGACGACCCGGATCTTCAATGCCACCATGAAGGTCTCTAGTCCTACGAAATCCCCACACGCAGGAGATGTGAACAAGCAGCCATCAGATCACCTCACGAACTCCATTCGGCGATGTACTTGCACAGGCTATCTGAGATCTGCTCCGCCGTGAAGCTCTTGCCATAGAAAGTGACAAACTTCCCCTCTGGATCCAGCAGGTACTGCACAGCACGCAACTCGTGAGGCAGACACAATCTGTGTAAGGGCAGCGCAATTGACAGATGGTAGCGCATTTGCTTGAGCCACAACACGCAAACGCCAACCCTGATCAGGACATCATCCGCAACCCAGTGCTCAGTTCCAGATGCCAAACACGCTGCCGGCATCAGATACTGAGAGATGGAGAACACGGAAGTCACGCCAGCCCCAAGCGGGCATCGGCCACCGCTTGAACTGCTCAGCTGACCGCTGGGCAACCCACAGCCACACCGTGATGCATCGTGCCAGTGTCTTGGCCAGGTGTCCTGAGCCGAAACGTCATTAGACCTCATGATACGATAACAAACCCAGGCAGTCCTGATGATGATGATGCTTGGCAAACAGGCAGGTAGCATAGAATGATGATGCTGCACTATGATAGTGCCTGACAAACAGGCAGGTAGCACACACCATGATGATGCTGTGGTCCACCAGGTACTCCGTGGGAGAGTCGTTAGTCTTCATGAAGTACACACGGAACAGCTTCGCGACCTTCTTGACCTCCTCAAGGGAACCCCGCAGGCCGATCATGCGCGGGTGAAACTCCCGCACGTACTCCTTCATGAGCTTGCCAGTATCCCGCTCTGGATCTATTGAAATGAATACCGGCTGGACCTTGTGCTTGCTACGCTTCTCTGCACAACCAGGCTAACTGGTTGCCACTTGTGCGTGCCACAAACACTACACCAGAAGTGGAGGTACGTATCGCTGCATGCGTTCCGTGCAGGAGCAGGGCGAGAGAATGCATTGCATCGAACAATTGGGTGTCTAGGGCCACCGATGTGCAAAAACAGCGTATGCAATTCGAAGCAGTATCGGACTCGGTTTGCAGCAGCGTCCAATGTTGCGACCGGGAACGTATCACAGAGCTTGGTACATAGACCCGTACATGGCTCAGGACAGCATCCAGTTGTTGCCGCTAGGCGCACGTGGGGTAGTAGTTAGTATGGGGTAGTTGGGTTGATTGCTAGAATACTACGAGTGCACAAGTTGAGTCAGGTCGGGTCAGGTCAGGACAGGTCTTCTATGTATAGAACGCTGGTTCACAGTAACTCGGGCATGGCAGAGTGTTCAGCAATACAGTAATGCAGCAATAGTTCCATCATGGAGAGACGCATGTGGCGTGGCAGATATGACCAATGGTTGAGTGTGATCCCCTCTGGTGGTTACCAGTAGAATGTGCTTGTGGCTTACTACACTACTTCTGCAGGAGCGGGGTAGGGAGGCGTCGGAATTTGGTTTGTGTTCATGCGATGAGAGCAGGAACGACGGGTGCATGTGTGTGTGGCGTATGGGCATGAACGGGTGCTGAACCGTTCACGGTGAACAGCTGCATTCAGCACTGCTGGCGGGGCGTATGGATTGGGTTTGGTGGAGCGGGTGGGTGTACAGGGGAAATGTGCAACTGACTGCCACCCCCGCACTACCGTCACTCTCCCACCCACACACACACACGAGACTTGTCAACGTCTGCATGGTACACTGCGTGATATCCGACGTCAGCTGACTGCAGGCATGTAGTATTGCACTGGGCGCCTATGTCAGACAGGGACGAGCGTGGGAGGCTGCCAGGGATCCGCACCAACCTGGTTCAAAGCTTCGGCGAGCTTGTCCAGCTCGTCTGGGCAGATGTCGGGGCAATGTGTGAACCCGAAGTACAGGACTGAAAACTCCCCGTGCAACTTGGAGCTGGGGAATGGTTTGCCATCACAGTCTTGAAGCGTGAATGGGCCCCCGACCATCGCCTGGCCGACAGATGTCTCGTATGCCTTCAGCTGTTCAGCCTTTGTCTTTTGCAAATTGTATTGGATGTACACATAGCCAGCTGTTGCCGCACCTAGTGTTGCTGTGACCATCAACCATGACAGCCTGGCTTTCGATGCCTACACGCACCCGCCTGATGCCAGAGTGTATCAGCAGAATGCGATTCCCTTGATTAGAGTTCCTGCTGCAACTCCTGCTTGATATGATGCATGGCAGCGCACCGTGTTCGCTTGAGGAGCAGCGCCTGAGCAAAACGGCCTGAGGCCGTGCTGCCGCAGCGCCTCCCCGACGGTATGTTGACCAGCATGGGGGTAAAAAACTTGTCGTAAATGCTCTCCTCCCTGAAAGCAACTACGTGTCGTAAGTGAAACAGTCCAGTGAAACAGTCCGGCTCTGGTGCTGTCGTGAACGAGGCCACATCACCACACTGCTCATGCGCGCGCCAGGACCAAGAGAACACTGCAGTACCTGCACATGTTTAATATTGCCACCCTGTGATCGCCATAGTCCTCCTAATCGTTGGCACGCTCGCCACATCTGCCCACAGCCCACTGTCCAGAACGACAGTCCAGTATATCAACGCAAGTGAGGCAGATAATGCTAGAAGTCGGGAACCGCAATCACACGAGCGCGGCTGTCAGATCTAATGGGATGGCTAAAGTTGAATGCTGGAATTGCAATCACACCAGCGCTGTGTGCCACCGGTAACCAAGGCGGTTCAGCTATGCGTGCCTTCCTCAGCTGCAGGTCCCCGCGAGTCGGCGAAAACTCAGTATCTGGGCCGCCGCGACAAAAGCCTACACTCACGATGTTCACAGACGAAAGGAAGTTTGACAATTTGCTAGACTTGTTTGGCGTATTACGTTACCAGCTAAGCAGCCAGGCATGTTTAGCCGTGGTTCTGTCGGTGCCACTGTGATCCCTGTGTCTACAAGGGACGATCGTGTTCGTGATGGAAGAATCTCGAATTCACGAACAAAGTTGTGCAACTTCACATCGCAAATACTGGCAAGGCAACAGGTTTTCCTGCATCTATGCTAATGCACGTGACAAGCCCTGACCAATGAGTCCCTTAGGGCTTGGCAGGCGCGTATATGATCACAGTCTTGTGAGACATGCATGATACCATCCTCAGATTCCTCTCTTGAAAGGGCGCATGAACTGGTGCGTATCATGTGTGAAGGTGAACAAAAGTGGTACAACAGCGGATATTGAAAGATTCCCTGCCGCGGCGAAGTATAATGCACAACCGGCGACGCGCGCGCCGGACATGACGTGGCCATACGTGGCCACAGAGTCACAGTCTTGCATTCACAACACACGGTAAAATATCGAATGCCGCTACTACACGCAATTGCGGTTGGCTGTGGTATGCGATGGCAGTGTTGCCGCGATCTTCCTAGGGCTTGTCAGAACGTCTCTAGACACAGTGTTGC
Organism: Ulva armoricana; assembly: GCA_032360965.1. Classification (NCBI taxonomy): domain Eukaryota; kingdom Viridiplantae; phylum Chlorophyta; class Ulvophyceae; order Ulvales; family Ulvaceae; genus Ulva; species Ulva armoricana. The sequence goes on from JAUMHO010000007.1 coordinate 12,596, forward strand.
GCGTGCTGTGCATCTTTGATACTGGTGTTTCTGGCCTTAATTTTACCTGTATATCACCATCTTTCTTCTCCTGTGACATTTGAAGTGCAGGTACGGTGTCTGCTCCTGGTGAGCCGTCCTACCGCCAGCGTGTTTGCACACAAACTGCGACACTGCGTGTGCACCAGGTTGCAGTCTACCAGACCACCAGCCTGCATCAAAAGTGGTAGCGATAAGTTTGCTGTTGCAACGCAGTGAGTGTGCAGGAGTGGTCACGATGGCGTGCTACTGTGGAGTTGATACAAGAGCAAATCGGGTGAAGTGGGTCACTGCGGCAGTGTTGTTCACTATCGCGTGGGCATGCCTGGCGGCTACATCGATGATTGAGAATAGCTGCTACACGGAGAATCCGGACGCAATGGGTACGTTTCTATGTTTTTCGATGTTGCGTCGCCTTGCTCGATTCCCACGGAGCTTTTGCGGAATCAACGCAAGATCAGCGGGCCCACTGCATTTGACCCATGTTCAACGAATAGCATTCCACTTGCCTGATGCTGGTTCGCTTTCGAGTATCTTCATATCCGTATATCCGCGCTGCTTGCATCAGACGCTGTCGTCCCTGAAATTCTGCGTCCGTGACGCTTTCGCGCAGGTGCACGACGCCGACGGACCAACGTGGGACACATGTCAATGGTACACGCCGCACAACTCTGCGGACGCACGATACACTCAGAGTAGACGCTAGTGTGCCTGTTGGCGAGTTCAATTTCGCGGTCCAGATGATGCCGCACCGGGTCTGACCTGCGCACCGCTGAGCACTACAATCATCACAGGCTGCTTTCACACGATGCCAATGCAGAGAGCGTGCATTCTTACATATCAGTAAATTCCAATCCTGTGCAGGTTGTTTCCTGCACCCGCAGTCACGAGGTGATTGCCTGGAGCAAAAGGAAGCAATGACACAATGTGTTGCAGCCAAGCTTCCAGTCTGTGGGCTTCTCAGTCTGGCTTTTCTTTTTTTGTTCATTGCCGCCCCTATTCCCCTGTGTATCATGTGCTGCTGTGGAGAGCGTCCTATGCAGGTGTCGCCCTTGACCATGATCATCATGCCATTTGCATTGAGCGTCATGCCCTTGCGATGCAGCTGTGCCCCTCACTGGCAGCACGACCGCAGCCATTGCATGTCTGAAGTATGTGTTGTTGGGCACCTGTGCTTGTTGTAAGCAAGTATGGCACTGCCGGCGGACATGTGTCTGGTTTGAGCCAATGTCCACAGAGACTAGGTATGACAGACTCATACCATAATCATACCACACAGAAGGAACTTCTGACTGCCGCGACATCGTGCTCTCGGTTAAGAGTTCTGTCTGCTTTTCTGAGCTAATTCTGCCCAGTCCCGTCATTCTGATGTCACCATCCATGCAGTCTGCGTTTCACGGTGTACACTCGCGTAAGCACAAGGCGACAGCCAGCTACCGGCTTAACCAGTGCATCTTTCGGCATGGCCGCACTCCTCTCAATGCAGTCCCGCAAGGGACAACGCAACCACCACGGGCGTCCGCCTGTGTTGTGACACGTGTGCCCGCAGCAAATGCATGAGACTGATCGCCATAGTTCCGACTGCAGATTCCGTCGCATCTTCACGTGGCACCTCCAGTGCCTATGGGAGTACCACCACCAGCAGACGATGCTCAGAGACCCTTACTGCTTGTATAGCTGCCCACGGAGCACCACAGAGCCCCTTCTCCGTTTGGGCGGACACCGACCCATTGCTGCATGCTCCCCATCTGTATCATATCATCAACTCGGCCGCCTCAGGGCTCTCCCAGGACACCCGGGGCTCTGCGTTGACCTCACCGTCCGGTCTTGATGGTGAGGATTAGGTCGGGGACCTGACATGTGCTGAGCACGGCAGCACAGGTCCCAGCACGCAGCACACAGCACACACACACGCATGCACGCCAGGGCACGCAGGGGCGCAGCCTGGATCATGGCGCTTAAAGACTGCCGAGGGCTGTGCGGTACCTGCCCACGCTCCGGATGCAACGTCACAGCGGTCAGTACCGATGCAGGCGCAGGCCGTGCGGCTGGAGGGTGTGGTGGCACCTCCACCTGCTGCTAGGTGGTGCGTGTTGCCGAGGCTGCAGGGTGCGCGGTCTGGTGAGGGGGGGTAGCAGCCGCACGCAGTGCGTGTGTACAGTTCAGGCCGGTCGCCCAGCTCAGTTACGAGGCGATGCGATCGCTAGTGGCTGGGTCTGGTCTGGTTGTCATGTTAGTATTCCAGTCTGGGGGCTGGTCACCGTGTGGAAGGAGTAAGGCAGCTGGGGTGGCATGCTGCCACGTTCTTGCCAGCTGCCGCTGCGGTGGTAGGCAGCGAGTGCTGCAACTGCTTGAGCATGTCATGAGGCGTAGGGTAGGAAGCAGTAGAGCAGAGAGACACATCGGCTTGTAGTAGATTCACATTGGCAGTGTCTTCCACAACACGTCCATGATCTAGCAACCACAATGCAACAACGCAACGTCAGCTTACAGTGTGCTGAGGGCACCGGAGGGCACGTGCCCACTTGTAAAGATCGTGAGGCATGCTGCAGTGAACCACTTTTGTAGGTGTTGCATTACACAGAAGGAACTCTGAGTGCGGTAGCGCTTAGTACCTGGTAGCGTAACAATGGATACATGGCATGTGAAGACCTGTTGTTTATTGGTCTGATTACACGGGTCAAAGTCCGAACATTTTCAGAGACAGCTAGCCTATAAGCTTCTGTCTACTCAAAGTGTTCACAGCTCGCTCCCCGCAGCACTCTCGATGACAGTCTGCACGTACCAATCTTCATCGAAGCCACAGTGAGTACTGCCTGTGGCCCTGCTTTGACTAAACCGGATTAGATCAACACGATGGCACCATGCAGCGGCGAGTGCAATGCTGGCAGCTGGCCAAAGACCAGCCACGCTGCCGGCACGCCGCGCCGTAGTCAGGCCAAACGTGGCCGCGCACGTACCAGTGCCGCCGCGGCGGTGGAGCGAGGACTACTCCATTCCCCATCCTATCGTTTTGCTGTCCGCCTGTAGCCGCTCGACCCGGGCCTCCCCGGCCGCCGTCTGGCATACCCTCAGCCAGTCGACAAACGGCACGGAGTGTTCTAGCGCCGTCGGCAGGCTCGCGACCATCTGCTCGGCCGTGAAGAGGCACCCCGGCATGCGTATCGCGCGCTGCATGTCGGCAAACAGCTCCGAGTCGGCCGCTTGGAACGCCCGCAGCCGCCGTACCCCGGCACGCGCCGCCGCGCACGCAGCGGGGTCGCAGCCCAGGAGCCGCCGCTGCCATGCAACGGCCCCGTGGCCACAGGTGCACTCGCACGTGCACATCCGGCACTCACTCGCAGTGCAGCCGTACCGCCCGCACATCATGCATGCGCCCTGCTCCACCTCTGCATCGAGGTCCACCGAGTCCCCGAGGACCCCGCTGACTTTCCGGACCGTTGGCTGCCGGCCCCTTTCCCCATCGCTACCTGCCTGGTCCTCCTGCGACGCGGCGGCGCTCTGGGCGTCCCTGGAAGGGTGCGGAAGCGGCCCAGGGATGCCTTCGGCCTCCGGGGCAGCCGGAGGGCCTGCCTCCGGGGCGGGCTGCGGGAGCTCGAAGCCGCAGAGCTCGCGCACCTCTGATCGGGGGAGGGTGGAGATGGCGGGAAGGTGGGATAGGGGTCCGAGGGCGAGCCGGAGGTCGATGTCGAGCTTGCGGCGGCGACGCTGCCAGTACTCGGCGGCAGCGGCGGACAGCTGCATCTGCCGAGGTGGCAGCCGCAGCTGCTGGTAGAGCTTCACAGTCATCTTCTCTGCCTGCATGCACGCCGTCTCTTCACGGGCCCGAGGGGAGCGGGGCTCGCGGAGCCGCCTGCGGCCGGTGGCGGCGATCATGGGCGTAACCGGCGGTGCGGCGTACGGCCTGGCTGTCCACATCACAGCACACAGCGCACGACGCACCGCCGGGCTCGGCGAGGAGTGCAGCACACGCACGCTGCGGTGTGCTCTACACCTCCTGCCTGGTGCGAGTGGCCGGTCCGGCCGCAGCAGCGGCCGGGGTCAGACCTTGAAGGGTAGCCCAAAGTCGCGCTGTTCTGGGGGGAATACACAGGGGTAGACCGCGGCACAGACGACAGACCCGCGACAGAAGACGGTCGGTCAGGCGCAGTGGCGGGGGCCGCACCGACTTCTCTTGAGGGTCCGACGGGGACGAGTTGAGGTTGAGGTGGCGTGTGAGGTGAGGTGCGTCTGTGGAGCACTGGGAGATGAAGACGGCGTACGCGGCGTACAGCTCCTGCGCCCGCACGCGCAGCTCCCCGGCCGCCGCCGCGGCGTCCAGCGCGGCCTGCGCGCGCGCGTCGGTGGCTGCGCTCGCATGCTGCACAGCATGCTGTGAGCGCTGTCACGCGTGCGACCGCGCCGCGGGTGTTCACAGCATGGTGATTACGGTGCACGGGAGTGTGATCAAACGGGCTGGGTCTCTGGCTGCCCTCCGCCGGGGGTGGTGCACGTCGTTCGGGCATTCGCAATGAGGACTTGTGGTATGCGGTGGCAACACGCCGGAAGATGGGCCACGACGGCCCCTGCTTGAAACAGCCGAGTCGCGTAGGAAGCTACCTGAGAGTGTCGATCAGCGGGCAAACGCCCCTTTCGAGACCCCGAACCAGGAATCCGCTGCCGAACGATTCACATTTCTGCGAGTCTGTGAAACATGCGATTCTTCACACGGAGCAGTACGGAGAGGTTCTGTTTGGTCTGCGAATATGGTATGTCAAGCCGGTTCCATGGTCATGCACCGCTCTGCATGTCCCAGACCGGCAACATCAGTGAAGCTCGCGGCGGGAAGGAACGGCGCACCTCAACCACCTCTTCCAGAACCTTCTGCATCGTCTCTGCAATGCATGCCAGCACGCCGCATCGCGGGCACGTCGCGACATCGTGTGGCGGCACCTCGCCGCGGGGGCGCCGTGGCCGCCGCTGTCCGCCACCGTCACCAGCCTGCGGCCCACCTCCAGACGGGCCTTCTCCCTCACCACCACATCGCAGCGGCGGCGCATCCTCCGGCCCCTGCCGCTGGCCCCCGCCCTGTCCTGCCGCCTCATCTAGTGGCGGCTCCTGCCGCGCTGGGTGCTGCGCCATGCCCTGCGCCGGAGCCGCTGCCACCGCGGCCTCGGAGGCCTGCATTCTCGCACGTGCACCCTCGGGCCGCGTACGAGCTGAGCCTGGCGGCAGTGGCGGCCGCGGGTTCGCCGCCGCTCCCTCCCCAGCTGCGCTCTCGCGCATGGCCCCCCTGTGCTCAACCTCCAATTCCGCCAGCCTCGCTGAGCTGGCAGCTTTCGCAGGCGGAAGGTCACTCAGCCGTGCCCCCCCCGCCAGACTCCCGCCCAGCCCCACGTCATCCCTGCCACGCTTCTCGCCGTGACCCAGCCCCCCCTCCGCAGCCCCACTGGCCTGCGCGTCCCCGCTCCTGCCCGCCGACGCGTCGGCGACGTTCCGCGCCTGAACCCTGGGCCTGCTCCGCTGCGAGCAGCTGCCGGAGCTACTCGTGTCGGCGCCAGACCCGTCCCCGGCCATCGCTACATCCGCCGGCGGCACCAGCACAGCATGCGCAGCATGCGCTGCGGCGTCGCCACCGCATGGGTCCGCGTCCCCATACACGCCATGGATCGAACACGGCAGAGTCGGCGCGCGGTTGCTGCGCTGCTGCAGCATCAGCTGCGCGAACGCGGCGCACGTCTCGATCCACACCGCCCGCGGCAGCAGCCGGCGGTAGCGCTGGCACATGGTGTGCACGATGTGCGGGACCCCTGTGGCCACGTTGAAGTGGCCGCCGACGCCGCACGAGGCGCGCAGGCGCGGGCTGCAGGAGGGGTAGTGGTGGACGACGGCGGCCATGCGCGCCAGGGTTTCGCGGGCGGCTGTCGACGCGGCTGCGCTGCGGGTGGCTGAGGGGGCGTCTGGCACGGGCAGCTGTTGCGAGGCAGGTCCAATGAGTGTCTCCGGTGTGCCTGCAAGCCGCTCGCGAGATCAACGCGAATCGCATGCTCAATTGCCAATGCAGGCCATAGGTGGCCGCCAGTAAGGCGCCACAGGCACACACGCATGCATGCATGGCACACATGGGTGGCACACATGGGCACTGAGATGTGGGTTCACATGCGTGAATGTATGGCGGTTTGGAGTCAGGTGCTTGGATTGGGGGAGCCGCACCTGAGACGTCCACCACTTGCCCCTCCCGCACCGGCGTCCGCGACAGAGCCTTTGACAGGAACGTGCTCTCGAGGCAAGCGGTGACGACGAAGAGGAACTTGGACGCGAGGCACGACGGCGTCGCGAGTGCGGTGCTGAACGCGAGCGCCCGCTCGTCGGGCACGCGGTACGGCGCCTGCAGGAACCACGCTACGCGCGCCGGCTCCACGGCCGCGGCGGCGGCCGCCGCGGCGAGCCGCTCGCTGAGCTCACCGTGCAGCCGCCGCACGAGGGCTTCAGCGGTGACGAGCGTGTGCGCGGCGCCACCGTGGCGGCCGGAGCCGGCGAAGGAGGTCGCGGCGGAGAAGAGCTGTAGGGAGAGGAGCATGGGGCCCCCCGCGAGGGGGGCCGGGTGGTCGACGAGATGCCGGAAAACGGTCGGGGGGTCGAGGGGGGCTAGCACGGCGGACGGGGGCAGCGGGTGTTGCTTGGGCATCATCGGGAGCAGCGGACTGTTGCTAACTGATGGGATGTCCGGCAGGTGCTCCAGCGGGGGCACAGGCTCGGTCGGCGGCTGGCCGCCGCTCAGGGATGCCGCTGCGGCCGGCGCAGCGGCCGGGCCGGAGGGGTGTGTCGGGCGCGGGCCGTCGCGGAGGTGCGCGCGGAGGTCGTATGCCTGCGGCGCATGCATCGGTGCGGCGCCGGCGGCGGAGGGTTGCGGGGCGATGCGGGCGGACGGCAGGGAGGCGGAGGTGGTGGCGTGCGCCAACAGGGGGGGTGTCGGTCTGGCCGCCTGGGTGTGCTGGCGCGCTGCGGTAGATGCAGGGTCGGTCAGGCGGAGCATGTCGGCAGTGACGGCGCGGCAACGCTGCGCAAGCTCGCGGCTAAAGCCTTTGTTGCTCTGCAGGCGGGACCTTGCGATGGCGAGGCGCTGCTGCGTGTCCGCCATCTTATCCTCCACCTCCTTCAGCTCTTGCTGCACGTGCTCCGTACTTTACAGACCTCGCGCAACTGAGGAGTCGGGATGATCCGGGTGAACATGTCACGGCTGCGGCATGCGTCAATGCAGGGGTGCACACATGTGGTGAGCGTGCCGCCACGGTCGATGGTTACACTGAACACGCGTTGGGGACTCGGGTTTCTCTAGAGAAGACATCTGTAGAGAAGACATCAGTAGAGAAGCCTCTTGGTACATGTGAGGACCTGTGATGATGTGTTTGTTGATGGTTGCTGACTTGGCGCCGGCGTCTGGTGAGGCCCGCTGGCATCGGTCCGAAGCAAGGCACGTGCACAGTCTGTAAACAGCAACATGCACGGGGTTTTTTCCTGGTCTTGGTTTCGAGGGCACGCGAGGCACGTGCTGCATGCATTGTGGGTGGGGTGAGGCAGTGTGGTCAAGCTTTACGGGGGCGGCGGGAAGGCGGCACAAGGTTGAGCGGGAATCGGAATGGTTTCAACCAGTTGTGGTTGTTCGGTCGCGGTGGATGCAAGGTGCTCCATGAGAGGATATACAGCAGCAATACAAGTGAAGCTGGTCCAGGCCTAGCTGGATGTCTAGCTGTGTCAGATTCCAGCATGCGCTACCGCGCCCTCCCGGTACCAACGTTGAGCCTTTCGAAACGGCTCTGCTGGCGTACGGAGAAGGTCGACATAGGGGTGGAGGGGGCCCCACCAACAGGGGGGCCTCTGGGGGGGGGCGTCCTGTTTCTGGGATGTCAGGGCTGCGCAATGCGAGTTTCACATGTTGTAGCTTGAACGGATGCAGTAGTTACAAAGCGGATGCGGCGCATGCGTGAACGGATGATGATGTAATACAGCGACAGCATGACCGAGTTGCACATGAAACCCGTGTGCGGCCACTGCACTCCTACGCTCCGGTGCGGAGGTTTTGGCAGTATCAGGTATAGCAAGGTCTCACACAGGTCGTCAGCTGTCTCCGGAAGAACCGTGTGGAACACGGAAGGCCGCCGACAATGCATGTATGTAAATGTAAATGTAAATGTAAATGTGACACTTACTCGCCATATCCTACAAGGACCTTGACATCTCCGGATA
>JAUMHO010000007.1:20939-52579 GCA_032360965.1 Ulva armoricana
TAGGGTGGTCTGATTCGAGACCTGTACGATGTGGCGTGATGCACCTGTGACCGTGCCCCTCTTCGATGTAACTACAGTGAGTTCCTACCCAGCCGCCCATCCCTCCCCCCCAATCCTCTTACTGACCGTTCCACGACTTGTCGTGACACCCCGCAGCCACCTCCTGCCGCCACCACCATGTTCACAGCCCCCCAAGGTGCACCTTTGTTTGCCTAGGCCGCAAACTCTGCACCTCGTGCCCTAGCTCTCGTGTACGTCAAAACCACGGAGTGGTGCACAGCTACGCGATGACGAACAGGCCACGGTACAGCCTGGCTGCATACAAACTACATTCTGAAAGGATCCGGGAAGTGCACAGCCTCGCTGCATGGGCCGCGGCAGGGCACAAGCCGCCAGCTTCACCGGCTGGCAGTGTAACACGAACACGCGGCGCACCTTGAGGGACCACCGAATACCGGCCCCGCGCCAATCCCAAGCGGATTTTGGCCACAGCACACCTGCAAGCCTGAGGCTCAAGGCATGTAGGTCAGTAGGTCGAGCACATACTTGGTAAGGGCGGCTACGCCTACATGAAAGAGATCTACAGGGAATGCTCCTCAAAGAGTACGACCGCATGCCATGCTGATCACGCATGCATGTGGGGTACATGATACAGCGGCCTGCGTGCCGGCAGGGGCTAAGGCCTTGCCAGCTCCACTAATACGCACCCGGGTCTTCATTCCTGGAGGAGCCCTAGCGGATGAGGTTGGACTCTGCACAGCGGTCCAGACGCAGTCAGCAGTGTTGGCAGTGTTGGCAGTCGGCAGTGTTGGCAGTCGGCAGTGTTGGCAGTCAGCAGTGTTGGCAGTCAGCGGTGTTGGCAGTGTTGGCACTCGGTAGTTTTGACAGTCAGCAGTGTTGGCAGTGTTAGCAGTCGGCAGTGTTGGCAGTCAGCAGTGTTGACAGTCAGCAGTGGTGGCAGTGTTGGCAGTCAGCAGTGTTGAAAGTCAGCAGTGTTGGCAGTCAGCAGCCGCCCATCGAGCTGTCCTCACGCAGCACACGCATCTGTTGTGTCTGACGTTTGGGGCTGTCCCCAAGAGCAGAGCTACGGCGTGCCTCCAACATGTGCACAAAACACTTGAAGTCCGCACGTCCGGTTGACCATGTCTACGGACACGCGGAACAGAGGCGTTCGAATTTGCGTGAGTTGTTCAGTGCCAGGACCCCAAACACACATCTGGCAAAGGCCCTCGGCCATTCGAGAGCGGTGATCGCCCATCCTTCGGATCTGAACATCACGGCAGGTGTGCATGTGCGGCACGCTAACGATGGGTCTGATGCCCAGCCAGGGGGCAAAAAGAGGATGAACGTGCACGGATGCGCGTACGCACGACAGCCAGACGGCACGATGCGCGTGCTGCGCGGACACGCACACACCCGCACCGAGTGCGCGTGCACAGAGACGGTGTTCTCAGACATCTCCGGGTCACAACAAGTCGCAACGCGTGGACACACCACTGATTTCAAACTGCCGGCAGACGACGCTGAAGATGCGGCGGCGCTGAGTGGTGCATGTAGCCTGCACCCCTGCCGCCGCCGGGTCGTCATCGCCGAAAGCCTCCGGGAAGAAGCACTCGTCCAGGCGGGCCTCCTTGCCGGTGCACGTCACCTGCGTCGCAAACGCGGCTCCAGCCTCGTAGTCGTCCGTGTAGAGATCGTCTTCGTAGTCACCTGGAATGAACTCGGACTGCCGGAACTCCCCCACATCATAGATGCCTCCGAATCGGAAGCCCAGCTGCCGGCAAACCACCTGTATTGCCACTAGTTTCGCTTGTGTCAGGGGCGTGTGTCAGGCAAAGCGGTTGGGGGCCGAGCAGAGCCGGTCTGCCCATTGAGACCTCAGCGCGACGCCGATTGGGGTGCCTGCCAAGCAGACAGTGTAGCCATTGTGACACATTTACTGGGTGTTTGTACTGATTTTCTTGGTCAGCTGTACCAGTTTACAGGGCTGCCGTTGCCGATGTCAGTTTGGGGGATGAGCGTAACACCCGATCTGGCTGCTGTTTGGTAGTGGGTGAGAGAGGAGATCGGTCGGTTTCTGTCCGCTCGCAAACAAATTCAACCATACATGGACTTCTGGCTCATATCATATGAAATCAATCAGCACATGACGGGATTTCTGTGCATCTGCCGCCCCTGAGACACAATGGAAGGCAGACAAAGGTCACCGTGAGGTGGCCTTGTGCAGAACAGAGCAAGCGATGACGGCGCGCCTGTGCATCAACCGAGAATCGTTCGGAAGCCTCCTCGCCAAACGGCAGGCTGGTCGTGCAGATTCGGCCCCACTGGCCGTTGTGGAAGATCTCAACTCCGCCAAAGTGCACAGCGTCGCAAGCGGCCGTGGCTGGCTGCCGCGGAGATGTGGGGGTCAGCCGCACATCCCCTTCCTCTGGAGCAGCCTCTGCTGCGTCGCATCCTGCAGCACCCGCAGGCCCTCTAAACCAAGCACTGCCACGAGTCTGCTATAGGTGGCACGTCTGCGCTGAAACAGATGTGGAACGCCTGGCAGACGCGCTAACGAAACACATCTCTATTCTTCCACCGCATTCTCGCATGCACGCTCTCTCAACCTACGCTTTGCACGTTTGATTGAGTGGCTACTATGCACCTGAAGGGGCCCGAGGCGTATAGCACAATATGATAGACTAGTCTGGGGCAGGTGAAGAGCTCCAGTGTAGTTCCATGCGTGTGCATTGGACTGCATGTTGGTGCACCGCAACCAGTATCCATCGCTTTAGGAGCGATGTGTTGGGTAGTCCAGGTCTTCGAGTCTTCGAGGGGAACCCATGACTTGTTGGGTGTAACAGGGAGGACACGGCCCGAGGGTTGCAGTAACATGGACAAGCATGCTGCCCCGGCGCACCTGACGGGTTTGTGCACATGACGACGACGTCAAAGATTCCCCCCCGGATGCTCGCGTCCTCAAACGCGTTCATACGCGTCCCCACGCCAACGCAATCCGCGAGGGTCTCCTCCTCTCCGCTGCACGCCAGCGACGACACGGCGCGCGGGTCAACGCCGTCGCCGCGCAGCGGACTCGCGTTGCCCGCGACCATCTGCGCGCCGGCCTCATAGCCCAGCGACCGGCAGGCCACCTCCGCCCCGCGCCGGCCCAGCGCCTGGTCGTCGTTCTCGCTCAGCGTCGTCCAGAACCCATCAAACACAAACTCCAGGCGGCCGTACTCCCACGCGCCGCCAGCATCTGCCGAGCCGGCAACGAGGCGTGCCGTGCCCTCCTCCGCGCCTGCATGCGCCCGCGTTAGCAGCTACCGCCGAGTCTCCCCGGTGCGGGAGAGTAGTCGGTGTGCGAGTGCATCGCGTGCGAGTTGACCGTCTGCGCTTGTACAGCTCCTGTGCAAATGCAGCGTGTCAGCATAGCTACATGCATCGGTGCCGCAAAGCTAGAACACCGCGGTCGGGATCAACACTCGGTACCAATGCTTGTGCGTCCTCAAACTCCAGAAGCAGATAATGGTGTCCTTGTGCCACCCCCCTGTAGTATATCAGGCTGTATGTGTACGTTTGCACCCGGCGTAGATGAGGAAGTATATCAGGCTGAAGACGGGTTTCGGCAAGTACATCAGCTGGCTGTGTAAATGTAAATGTAAATGTAAATGTGACACTTACTCGCCATATCCTACAAGGACAAGCTGTGTGCACGTGGAGCTTGAGCGTACACCAGCATGAAGTCGTTTTTGAAGATGCAGGCCGACAACTGCGGCAGTTTCACTCGCTTGAGCGACACCGCCTCGGTGTGCAAGTCGTGAGGCTGTTTAAAACCCTTGAAAGTAATACTGATGAACCATGTGATGCAATCGGCGTGGGAACACGGCCGTGCATGTGGACGTGGCATGACCTCGACGGGCCAGACTAATCGCGAATTCGACGGGTGAACCTTCGTGGGCACCCACAGGGCCGACTCCAGGCAGGTGCATAGCAAGCGTGGCTATTGTGTGTCAGAGGCGAACCGACGGGGGAGCAGAAGAGCCGCTGAGGAGCGCCGCAGGTGACAGTGTTGCCAAAGCCGGGCAGCGCGCACTGCAGCACCGCCTCCTCGGTTCCCTTGCACCGGAAGCCCCCCAGCCACGGCGGCGCCAGCGAGGCGCTCGCCGGCAACGTGTCTCTGTCGATGGAGTAGAGGAAGCCGTCGTCAAAGCCGAGCTGGCGGCACAAGACCACAGCGTTGTCCTGCGGTCAGCGCTGGTATTCGCTAGATGATGCGAGTACTGTACTACACTGATAACAGGAGCCGTGGACTCCTTGTGGTGGGGTGCGTCGCTGGAAACCAGGTCAGTTGTGGAGCATCGCAAGACGATGGTGTGCTTGGGCAATGTGGGCATTGAACAGTCTGCCCATGTTCTAGCACAGTCTTTGGGCAGTGCCAGGGGAAGCCATCGCACCAACATGTTCAAGTTGCTGTGAATGAAGTGGATGTGTGCGCTGTGGGCGGCATCTCCGGACTGTGCTGCAGAGGAGGACTGTGAAGGAACTCCCCGGGGGGTGTGAACGTGATCCATACCCTGTGTGTACAAACTGTGACAGATGGCAAGAATCAGAGACTGCTGGGCTGGTCCTGGCGCCCTGGAAGGCATCCTGGAAGGTGCGCCAGCTGCAAAGTGTTTTGAGAGAGAGCAGAGCGTCAAAGGCTCCAGTCAGTCAGCCTGGATGCATCACAAGTATAGCATGTGCTTGCGACGTGTCTCATCGGTGGTTGCCACTGACGAGTATCCAATCAGGTCAGCTGTGGAGGCGGCTGAGTGGTACCTCGTTTCACGTTCAAAGAATACCCGTATGATGTGGGTGGCAGAAGTGCCGAGTCTGCCGCACTCCCTACTGCGACACATCAGTGTTTTCGGGGCTTGATTCAACAGACGATCGTGGAAGAGGCACGGTAGAGGGCAGGAATGGATGTGGGGATCGCACGGGGTCAGGTTGGAAGGGGAAGTCGTATTCGGCGTAGTCCCCAGGGGACCCGAAGCGGCCGGACCGGCAGAAAGTGCCCCAGGCGCCGGCGTGGAAGATCTCGGGAATGCCAGAATCGGCACCCTGAGGCTGCACAGAGGCCCCGTCCAGGGTGCGCAGCCGCAGCTCGCCCTCCTCCCCTGCACCGCCGCCGGCAACTGTCCAGCTACCAGTGCTCGTGTTGCTGTTTCCTCAAACGCCACGACCTCGTGTCCCTCCGGGGAGGTGCACAACACCACCAGCATGACGGCCGTGGCCCGTTTGAGACCAGTAAGCGGGGGTGTTTCGGGATGCAGTTTCAGGGGGAGTCCCCACCAAATGGTTGCAACGAGCAAGCACCGAGCACGGCACGAATGCAAACAGCGGGGTGGCTGGGGGGCGGGTGGGGGGAGTGGCGAGAGGGCGCACCGGGGAGCTGGTCCGCGACGCAAGCCAGGCGCAGCGGGAAGGAGCGGCTGCTCTGGCACTCGCGGCTCGTCGCGCGCTGCAGCGCGTTCTGCCCGGCACACTCCAGCAGCGTCGCCTCGTCCCCTTCACAGCCAGAGTTCGTGATGGCGACCTCCGCATCCACCGCATCCGTGCCCTCCTCCCGGGGCCGGCTCGTGAAGTCCGCGGCAACGGAGCCTGCCGCAAAGCCGAGCTGGCGGCAGGCGACGGCGGCGTCGCGGTCGTCAAAGTTCGTCGCGCACACCTGGCTCCAGGAGCCCTCGAAGAAGACCTGCAGTTCCCCGGTCACCCAGTTGGCGATGGCCTCCTGCTCCAGCAGCCGCACGTCACCTCGCTCTGCATGCATGCAGCCGTTGGGCCGGGCTGGGGCCCTGGGTGCTTCATGGTGGCTGTGCAGTGCTGCAGCTGCAGCATGGTTCATGCATGGAGCGTACCTGCAGCGAGGGCGCGTGCACGCACCCCACCACATGTTCCCGCATGCACACAGCACAACACACAGCACAACACACAGCACATGTGCTCGTGCGCCTTGAACAACCATTGGGTCTGACGGGGTGTGCCGAGGATGTAAATGTAAATGTAAATGTGACACTTACTCGCCATATCCTGCAAGGACCTTGACATCTCCGGATGACCGGGACCACGGGCCAAGATGCAGACAAACAAACGGCTGTACGTGCTCAACCCACCGAACGGGTGCAGCCAGCGAACGAACACATCGCATGCCGGAGTTCTCAGATCAGGGAAACACGGGGGCGCACCTGCGCCTGGGGTGGTGACGTCCTCCAGGGCCGGCTCGACCGCAAACTGGCGGCACGCGACGGTCAGGCGCCGCTCTGAGGACCCGCAGCTCCCGAAACTGGCGTCGTCGCGGCGGCGGAGGAACTTGCGCGGTACGAGGTCGCAGTCGAGCACGCGCTCCTCCGGCCCGCGGCATAGAAGGTCACTCAGCCAGATGCGGCCGAGCGGCAGCTGAGACTCTTCGACGTTGTCGGCGTTCCCGGGCTCGAGGCCGTCGACGACGGTGCCGTGGGGGTAGCCGAGCTGCCGGCAGATCACGTCGGGGGCCAGGGTTCCGAAGGCGGCGTCGTCAGGGTCGATGCGGCCGCTGCAGATGACACCCCACTCGCCGTTGTGGAAGATTTCGGCGATGCCGGTGTAGAGGGGGTCGCAGGGCGAGCCGAAGCCGCCGACAAGGCGCACGTCGCCCTCGTCCTCTTGGATTGTGATGTTGCAGCCTGCGGGGGGGGTCGTTGGAGGGGCGGGTTGGGTGGGGGAGCGGAGAGGCGCACCGCAGTTTGGCTCGAATCGGTGCACAGCAAGGAGTGCCGGCCGGTCAATGCAGTGAACATGGCGCACGAGGGCATGCATGTGACTTGGCCGTTGAGCCGATGTGGCTGTTGTGACAAGTGTCCAGGCCGGCGTGCGTTGTCAGGTGCGCACGCTGTTTCTATACAGCCCGGCCCCCAGAATCAGTTCCAGCGGGCTCGGTGTAGAGATGCACGTAAATGTGGTCGAGTATGTTCACATTTCAACCACGGCAGCCAGGTGGCCACCGGTGTGCTCGGTTGAACCAGGGGGGGCATGTGATACGGTCCAGCGAGAGATGGCAGATTGGCACAGCAGCGTAGTGCATGTGCGCCATGCATTGGGGGGCCGCACCGGGGCCGGTGTTGCCGCAGGCGAGCACGGTGCTGTCGGTGCCGTTGGTGCAGCGGGGGATGACCGCCGGGTCGGAGGGGCAGTCGGCGAGGCGGCGCTCGTTGCCGGCGCAGTCCACGGCGGCGAGGCCGACGGGCAGGTACGCCTCCAGCGGCTGCACAGCGCGAGCGCAGCGTGTGGCACACGGAGAGGGCAGCAACACTGCGGCACTGCCGAGGGGGAACGCACACGGCAGCAAAAAGGTTGTAGAACAAAGACATCGGTAGTCACCAGCACCAGCAGGACCAGCACGTACAACCAGGACAGTAACCTCACCCGGCACGTGCCGCCCTGCGAGCAAACGCATGAGTGCCGGGTGTGTGTGGCAGACGCCGGGATCACGCCGCCATGCGGCCGCAGCTAAAGTGGGTACCACACAGTGACACCTCGAGCTGTGCTCCATGTCAGGCGGCGGCAACGAGTGTCACACGGACGGTGGATGGTAGTCAGCGGCATGGGATGGCCGACGACGCAGATTGTGTGGACGCGCAAGTGTTCAGAGATCAGCAGATCCGCCAGGATGAGGGCCGGGATGCTGGTGTGTGAGGCGGACCAGGTTGGGGTCAACGAAGCGGCTGCCGAATTCGTAGGGCCGCGGGAAGAGGAGGGCGGCGCCGCCGTCGTAGCCGAGCTGGCGGCACGCGACGCGTGCCGATTCGGGCGTGAACTTTCTGGTGCCGCACACGTCACTCCAGAAGCCGCGCTGGAAAGCCTCCAGGCGGCCGTACGCATGCTCCTCTGCCAGGTCGCCCCCCGCCAGCCGCACCTCTCCGTCACCTGCATGCATGCACATCATGCACTGCAGACTGCTCCTCGGTGAGTGCTGATGGCGCTGTCACAGGCAGTGAGCGGAGCAAGCAGTATGGCATCTGGGATGAAAATAAATACGACTAAATAGACAAACCGGGCATCACGCCAAACCCAAGCGGGCATCGGTCACAGCACCCCTACCGCTAGGGTGGGCTACTGCTAGGGCCTTGTATGCAAGCCGGTAGCAGGTGGGGGCACGACCGCAGGGGCGCCACACAGCGGAGCCACGGCGTCAGCGCAGACCGTTCGGGAACGTACAGGCCGCGCACGACGGTTGCAGGAAGAGGCTGCTGAGTGCACGCCACACATGTATACAGAGACAGCCAGCGAGAACGCTGCAACCAGACACGAGCAGTGGTGCTTTATACCGCCAGGGAACGCAGAGAGCGCACTCACTCTCTTTGGCCGTGCTTTCCAGCACAAGCGCCGTTTCACAGACGCTGCAGTGCAAGCACGTGTGACACACTGCTACGCAAGAGTTTCACACAGAGAAAGAGTGTCATGCGGAGAAAGGAACAAGGCCTGGCACAGTCGCAGAGAGGATCAGGGCAAGGGCCAGCCTCATTGCACATACCGGCATGCTTACGTTGGCTACATCAATACCAGGCTGTTCGTGTGTGAATTATGGTGTGTACAACAGTTGAGTACCAAGATTTTTGAGTCGTGTGGCTGCGCCGCTCGCGTGAGCAGGCAAGCCGGGTCCTCGCCGTCCCTTCCCCTGCCCCTGCCGGGCCTTTGTTTTGGTTGACCATGTAACACATACGGGCTGATTCAGGGTGGGGCGCACGGCTGCTGGAAGAAGAGGAGCAGAGGAGGTTGACGTCGTCGTTGTGGCTACAGGGGCCGACGGGTGCGCCCGCCCGGCGATCGGGGAGGCCGCGAGGGCAGTCGAATAGATTCACTTCGCCGCCGCTGCACTCTGCGCCGGCGACAGCAATGGGGATGCGGGTGGTGTTGGTTGCCCTCCCAAAGTCAAAGTCCATCTGAAGAGGCACTCAAACTGTCTCATCACATGCAATTCTGCAGGCGTCTGTGCAACTTGCAGCCAGCAATGTTTATGGGGGGGGTTCCGGGAAGATGTATCCTGAAGATGCATGCACCACCACGGTCGTGATTTCAATGTCCGCGTGACTTCAATGGGCTACGGCGGTTCTGTAGTGATAGGGTGCAATCCTGTGCACAGGCCCATGCATATTCCACCCTATCACACACTCACCGTTCCTGCAGGTCTCCTGGGAGTGGCGACGGCATGAACGCAACAGGAACCATGCCAAGGTTCGGTGAGAATACTTCCACAGTACAGGCGTCGAGGAGTGGGAGGCACATCCGGGACAGTTGACATCGAGAAGCGTGTCATACCCGCTTCGGAGGGGAAGCTGGATCTGCCAAGCGGTGCCTACCTCTCAAGATCATTGGTCAGGGATTATCCCTGAACTCTCATCCCACAGACCCGAATTTAGACCCGAATCTAGGCTTGTTTTTGGAGGTCTGCCAGAGTGAACACTGGTGACCGGCCCCGGCTGTGCAGTGTGACCATTCGATAGCCCCGATGAACAACCCTACGCCATCGCTACAGTTGTCAAAGTCCTTGTAGGATATGGCGAGTAAGTGTCACATTTACATTTACATTTACAGTTGTCACATCGTACCTCCAAGGAGAAGCCGGACTCGTCGGCTTGCGGGTACTGCCACTACAACACTGGAGGCGGTGGTGCCCTTGTGGACACGGCAATGTGGCCATGCGTGCACTGGAAGGCACCACACCACATGCGGCCAAGCCTAGTGGTTCGTTTCGTGTGTGTACTGAGTGGCTTAAGGGCGCCAGATCCTGGGTGGGGTGACTGTTGGGTCACACGTGCCTCTGTCACTTGTGCTGGCTTGCGCAGCGTACCCCTCGGCGGTGCCGGGTTGTTGCATTGATCTCCGTGTAACACACGGCCGAGAAGAAAGAAAGACAAAAGAAACAGGTACAAGGGCTGCAACGGTGTGCAGCCGTCGACGGCGTGCCGGGGCTGCACCTGGGACTGGATCTGCATGCCGTCCTTGAAGCCGAGCTGCCGGCACGCCACGGCCGCGGACCTCGTGGTGAACGGCGCCGAGTCGTCCGAGAACCCTAGCTGGTCGCGCAGGTTGCAGAACGTCCCCCAGCCGCCGTCGGCAAAGATCTCGAGGCGGCCAAACTCCGCCGTACCATTCTCCGCCGTGGCGCCCTCCGCCAGGCGCAGATCCCCTTCCTCTGCACCGTACACACCAGGACTATCAGTGTTGGACAGTGTATGTTCAAATACAAGTTGGACAGTGGACCTGAATTGGGACGATCGAGTCGGCAGCATGCATGGTGGGTATGCACTCGACGAGTTGGAGTTCCTGTGTTGAAGCATCGCGGTGTGCGCACACTGGCGACTACGCGTGGACCAGTGTTGGGCAGTGCGAGTACATCTCCAGGGTCATGCCCCAGAAATTCATAGATTTCTCAACGCAGCTCGGCAGCTGTAAAGTTCTCTATCAAGGCAGCTCGGCAGCTGTAAAGTTCTCTATCAAAACAGCATGATTGCCCAACACTGGCGTGGACGACTGCAGCGTGCAGCGGGCGTGGTGGTCAGCAACACTGTGATACGACGTGGTGGTCACCGCGCACCCTCTGGCCCTGCAGCCTGCTGCCTGTGGCACGCTACACGCAGCTCAACTGGAGCATGGACCGGCAGCATGCCATGCATGCGCGTGCACCGAGTCCCCAACAATCACGCGCCACGTTGTGACCTGGGGAGTCTGGTTTTGCGGATATTTCAGTTCAGCGAGCCGGGGCCCACAATAGTTGCTCGAATGCTCGAATGCATGGCGTGCGATGACCAGCCATCGCAGAGGGCACCTCACTCCAGTACAGGACCGTAGTACAGGAACGTAGTACAGGAAGGTAGTACAGGAAAGTAGTACAGGAACGTAGTACAGGAACGTACGCCCAAGGCCTCGCGGCGGGTGCCCTGCCATCCTATCTGTGCCCGTGGTGTCACCACCAGTGTTCACTGTTTGCGGAATCTTACTGGCGAAATCTCACTGGCGAAATCTTACTGGCGACATCTTACACACCCGAAATGTCATGCCTACCAATCAGAGCTGTTGGCTTTGGAGGGTCTGCTTACCCTAACACTCGTGAGCGCGCATCGGAGTGTGATGGTGTCGCGCACGACAGGCAAGAGGCAACAGAGAGCTGACAAAGAGGGATCGAGAGGCGCAGTCAGCAGGGAGCGGGCGCGCCTGCGGCATCTCCGAGGCCGCAGGCGACAAAGGCGTAGGAGCTCTGGCGGCCGTTGGCGCGGGTGGAGGGGTATGCGGAGCACCCCTCCGGGCCGTAGTCGTCGTAGAGGTAGGAGCGCTCCGCCGCGCTCTGCCCATCAGCCACCTCCGCGACGGGGCAGTCCAGCAGCGTCGCCTCGTCGCCGTTGCAGCCGAGGTGCTCCACCGCGAACGGCGCGAGGAAGTCCTGCACGCGGACCCGCGCATTGCGACACCGGGACGCGCACGCATGGGCAACGTGCATGTGTAGCGGAGATATCTGTGGGTGACTGTCAACGCGTTTCACCACAACCAGGTCGTACCAGGTTGATTTTGGTTCAAGCTTCCGAGATGGGACATCGTCAATGCATGTGCAGCATGCATGCGGCGATGGCTTGTGCAGCATGCATGCATGCTGCATGACGGGGTGCGACTCGGCCGCATGCGTGCGGCGCCGACGGTGGGGACCGTGCCGGCACCGAACAGGCTGCCCGGGGCAGTGCGGGCGGTCCTCGCCGGCACGCTGACGGTGGTCAGCCTCCAGTGACAGCACCGTTGGCGTGGTGCACGGCCGGTGTCGCTGATCATCGGCGTGCACGCCACCACGGCGTGGGTAACGGATCATCGGCGTGGTACACGGCGGGTGTCGGTGATCCGTCACCGCCGCGGTGCCGCCGCCGACATGAGGAAGGGCGCTGGGGGGCGTAGGGGCCGCATGGGGTCATGTTGACCGTGCCCCGATGATGCTACCCGCCATTATTAAGTAAGGCAACAAGTACGCGCTGGTACCGTTGGGGAGCGGAGTCACAACGAGGAGCCGTGCACAGGGCTGGGCCACTAGGCGGGCTCACCTGGGTGAGGCTGATGATGTCCTCGTCAGAGACGTCGGCCGGGAGGGGGCGGATGGCGACGCCGGAGGCAAAGCCGAGTTGGCGGCAGGCGACGGCGGCGTTGGCGGCGCCAAATTCGGTGGCGCACACGGCGGCAAACACGCCGCCGTGGTAGATCTGCAGCGCGCCGGTGGCGAAGCCATTGATGTCGACCCTGCCCTCCAGCCTCAGGTCTCCCTCTACAGCACCGCTTGCGCTCATATCTCCGAGATCGAACACAGAGTCGTGTGAGAAAGGGATCGGGAGACGTGCCGGGCTCAACCGGGAGACGATCACAGCGCGAGACACGGGAGGTGCTGGAGGGCTGAGGGGATGTTGCGAGGCTCGGTGTTGAGAGACACGTCCGGCAGTCGACTGCATATGCTGACACCGCGAGAAGCAGGTTGAGGCAGTGCGGTCTGTATCAAGTGCTGTGTGTGCGTAACTAAAAAACAATACAACCTCGGGTATCACGCCAAACCCAACCGGGCATCGTCCACAGCACCCCGACGCATAGGGATAACAAGAGCGGCACGGTGAGTTCGCAGCAAGAGCGGAATGTGCGTGGCGGAGACTGCAAACTGCGGGCGGCTCGTGTGGGGCAGGTCCATGGAGAGTCAACACTGAGCCTAGGCACATAGCAAGTCGGCAAGTCGGGAGCAGCGTGGAGCATCGCCCCCCTGGCGACCTTGGCAAGGTCCCGGAAGCGGTATTGTGGAGCAA
This sequence comes from Ulva armoricana, assembly GCA_032360965.1. Classification (NCBI taxonomy): domain Eukaryota; kingdom Viridiplantae; phylum Chlorophyta; class Ulvophyceae; order Ulvales; family Ulvaceae; genus Ulva; species Ulva armoricana. The sequence continues at coordinate 33,764 of JAUMHO010000007.1, forward strand.
TCGGGAGCAGCGTGGAGCACCAACGATGAAGCAGCAGGGCATTTGACGCACAGGTAGGAGCTGCCACCGGTGTCTGCCTCACTGGCGGCATAACAGCAACAAACCAGGATCACTCATGGCTGATCGTGGTCCTCTACATGATCCCTCTAGCGCCATCGTGGAAGAGTGTATCCCGAAAAATGGTCGCGGAACCCTGGTGATCGCAGGAGACAGTAAATGTAAATGTGACACGTACTCGCCATATCCTACAAGGACCTTGGCATCTCCGGATAACCGGGACCACGGGCGGGACAGTGGCTGGTTTGATTGTGTGGAAGCGTCATCAAGTGGCACGCCTATACTGTTAGCAGCCTGCGCTGTGAGTAGCCTGCGCTATCTGCAGGTACGGATGTGCAGGTACGGATGTACTATGAATTCCGTGTCCCCTCCGGTGCCCCTGTTCGGCAGTGTGCCTTGGCCGGTGCTCTTGGGAATGACACCCACTCCGATCGTTCGGTTGGCGGCACGTGCGAGAGCAATGCCGCTGAGGCGGTGACAGAATTCAGGGTTCTCCTCACCACACCTGAAAGTTCTGGTCCGTGGGCCGGGGCGGGAGTCGGCGCAGGTGTGGGATCGGCTGGAGCTGGCTCGGGCAGCGGGACATCCGCGGGTGTTGGCCCTGGTGCTGGGCCGGGTCCTGCGCCCGGGACAGCGGCTGGAACTGGCGCTGGTGATGAGAAAGGCGGCTCTGGCACTGGCGGCTCCGCCGGTTGAGGGTCTCCGGCAGGCGCGCTCGCGGTTGGGGGGTCTGCTCCGCCATAGCCAGGATCGGCATCATCGCCGCCATACCCGGGGCCGGGGAGGTCGTCAGTAGGAAGTGGCTTGTTGGGCTGGCTGAGAAGCGAGCGGGTGGGGAACAGTGAGAGGAGGGATTGGAAGCGCGGGAGCTGTGCTGTGGCTGCGGAAGGGGCGATGGTGGCGAGGGCGAGGGCACAGGTGAGGGCGCATGCTGCTGAAACACATGCGCTGCATCTGGACGATGTGCAGCGCTGGAGGCCCTGCAAAAAGTATCCGAGGCGTTCAGAAATGAGGGCTTGCAAGACCTTGGCGCATGCGCGGTCTCGAGTACAGATAGACTGCAGTTTCTGAGGGACCTGGGGCTTTCAACAGGATGGCTTCAAACGTTGAGGAAAGCGTCGTGAGGCATGGATGCAGTTGTAAGTAAGGCTGTGGAGCTGGTGGTGCCCATAGACTGATCATGGCGAGGTTTACCACGTCCGCTGTTGCATGTGCTTTCATCGCGTGCGAAAGGGACACATACAAGAGCAAGGAACGCTGTAGCAATCACCGCGTTTACTGTATGCTACGAATACTTGGTTTCCCAGATATCATGACCTCAGCTGTGTATGTTGACGATCCCCAAACTTGATCACGCCTGATTCCAAAGGAGGACAAGCCTAACAAGCCTTGTTCCTGGTGAGTAACAACAGCGGGCAGCCAACATCGCTATTAAGCTTGCAGCATGTGAAAGAGGGCGACGTCATTCAGATAGATGAAATGATTACTATAGCCATGCCACCACAACGGTGCCGTGCAGTACGTTTGCCGAGGTCAACCTGGTACTTGAAGACGCGCACATCAAACTGACACACCTCACATCCATAGAGGTGCTTAGCGGAGACCTAGCAATAATTGTACGATCATTCTCGTTGTTGGACGAGCCTGTGATCTGCCGGTCATCATGCCACGCCGACGCCTGACAGGTCCGCACCTGATGGCACGCCTGATGGCACGCAACAGGCTACACGAACGAGCGTACAGGATATAGGAGCCAGCGTCAAAGAATATCACATGAACTGCTACGTGTGCATTCCGCGTTTGTGTATGACACGAGCAGCCGATTGGAACATCTTGCGGAATCGTCCATTCGCGCACCAACGCTCTGTGCGATCGGCTGAGCTGGTTATGCATGGCACAGGAATGGCGACAGAATGAGAAATCTGGGCCTACTTTGTGCTACGACACGCCATGGAGCTGCGTATTCATGGGCTGATCGTCACTGACACGGTCCGTTGCGTTGTTCCTGCAGCTGGTTGGACGAAATTCGAAGGCGAGTCACCGGGACACAGCTCTGCACCTCACCGGGACAGAGCTACACACCTGCATACTCGACTGTCCCAATATAGCCTGCCAACCTTCCCGCGCAGATCAGACTTGCTATCACTACGCTTGGCTCTGCCTTGGCAGACTGCTGATGTGGCAGAGTCGATCACATCTACCCGTGGCACATGTTGCTGAAACGCTGCTGCATATAGCCTCGGAACCAGGATACGACGGCTGTAGAACATCAAGACGCTAATATGGAGTCTCTGCTTGACCTCGGCCATCTCGCTGACCATGCTATCTGGATCCAATCACTCATGCAGTGGTCCCCCTCCTGGATCCACTATTACGCTGAACAGAAGCTGCGCTGACACAACCACAGCAAGCTTACCGACTAGTTCACAGTCCAAACGCTGAGGGTGACATTAGGTGCTCATTGGCCCGTACATGTACACCATGGCCAGTCATCCTTCCCCAGGCGCATGCCTGCAAGTGTTGCACTGACACCTGACAAGTATGAACACGATAACAAGAATCGCACACAATCAAACGCATGGCAGCATCTGTACCAGTCAGGATGACAAAGTGAAACAAGCCTTCCTGCCGTGCCCACGGGCCAGACCGTGGCCCCACAACGCTACGCCAGCCTCTCTGGTAGAACGCGATGATGCCCCAGAGGTGGTGTTTTCTCTCTGCCCGTGTCCGCAGGGGTGCCGTGAAAAAGACCTGCTTGGATTCATTGTGATACCTGATCCGGACCTACATTTGTTTTTCAAGGACTACACCTCGCGACTGATCAATCAGCTGCCCCTGGCATGTTGCACGGCATGGACGCTGTCCGTGCACTACCAAACACCAAAAGGAGACCCTCGACACAGATGCAGGGAGTAACAGCGCCAGCCCTGCAGCGCCAGGCACCTAGAACAGCGCTCAGTCCAGCTGCAGAAACCGGAAACGAGTCACAGCAGCGTACGCCTGCCATATGCATGGCCGTCTCTGCATGAAGCCTGTGGTCCCAGGGCTGCCACTGACCTGCTGCGTGCTTTTCAGTTGACCCATACACTCTCCCAGAGCGTCGAAACTGTGGCTTCGCCAGTGCGACGTCGACGTGCGTGCCCACCGCATACGTACAAGCTCATGCAACACAAATCTCTCTGGTATGCCAAATGGGTGATTCAATGAGCATGCAGAGACGTCCAGCTTCCTGTTGCAGGGACAGCACCGAGCATCGCGGAAAAGGGCGCCATGTGGTGCTTCACGGAAGAGGGGGTAGGATTTGGTTTACACAATCCCTTCCTTCTTGACCATGTCCTTGCACTGGAAGGGATGGCTATGACGCGAGTAAGGCCTCGGTGGTGCTCTTGTCGCTGCTCTGTTTATTGGGTCGTCTATACATGTGTGCAAAATGAATATACACAAAAACACACCGGGCATCACGCCAAACTCAAACGGGCATCGGCCCAGAACCCCTACCGATGGGAACGGACAATGCATTGTGGCCTTGTTGGACTCCTTGCCGGCCTCTTCGGGCATGTGGTGTTGTAGCAGTACGTGGTGGCAGCATCTCAGACTGGTCGTTCCTAGTGCATGGCTCACTGGTATTACACCTTGCCCTCTGATTACTCTCCGGCCCCGATCTTACGACATGTACAGTTTAATTGATGGGGGCCCCCCGTCCCCCTCCGCCCTAATGGATGCGGCTTCCCTGTCCCTTTCGTTCACCCCTACATGTATGGGTGCTGTACCCGACACATATCCGGGGGAGTACGCTGGACCCAGACGGGCATCGAGTACAGCAAAGCAGACACATCTCGGCATGACCTCTCCGGACCGCCACGGAAAGCAGCTGCATCTGCCTGTGGGTCCAGCGAACTCCCCCGGATATGTGTGTTTTTGTGGGACGTCTGAGGGCAGAGCGGAGTGGGAGCAGAGTATCAGTCGTGATGACGGGTACATTGGTAAGGGATTACGATGACATTCAAAAAGGCTTAAGATAAGATACGGTTGCCCTTTCGACGGGCCCGGGGGCAGGGGGGTGAGACTCAGGTACACCTCACATCTCATCCAGCTGTACCCCAGCAATTGCACAGCTTTTCCAAACTAAGCGTAAACTCCTCACACTCAGGGCCTTTGACTCAACTCGAAAGTCGGCTCGAAGTTTCGCCTCGTCGCGCTTCGACTCAGATTGGACACGAAGATGTTGTGGAATAAATAAATTTCAACCTTCGTTATGACTGAAGCAAGCTAACGATACATTGAATATAATTGTCAGAACGCCCGAGTAATCGGTAGGCACCCACCCCACTACTTAAGTGAAGAGAGGGTGGAGACAGGGCAGATTACATTACTGGCGACAGGTATGCATGGCCGAGCATTCAGGCACGTGAATGTTCGTAGTTTGGCGCAGCGTAGATGCTGAGCAGACCATGTCTGTGTGCTGTATGGTGAGGCGGTGCTTGCATTGCGGACGCGAATGATCAGATTGACACTAAACATCAGGGCATGTTAAGCCTGCATGCCTCTGGAGTCAATCGCTCGGACATGCTGCAAGCAACATGGTCTGGACATGCCATGTGCGCCTAGGATGAAACCACATTCCAGTACCATATCGTGATCCAACCAACACAACGGCTCCCAGGTTTGCAAGCCAGACAAAACTGCTTGATCTATTTCGCTACATCATGGCGAAGCGGCACTACTGTTGTGCCCTTGCCTTGGGACACAGGGTGCATGCAATGCAATATGATAGCCAGTGTCTATCCATGTAGTGTTCTACCGGTAATGCAGTGGCACCATGGCACAGCCTCGCAGAGCATCATCAGCCATTTGCAGGTCCTGTGACCATGTATCCAAGCACCTCGCATGAAGCCGATGGCCTGTATCCAGTTACACCCATCCACATGCTCACACAGGGTTTTCCTTGCTAGCATCAGCATGAGTTTGCTGTTGGGTCCAACGGCATACAAACCCATTGATTTGCATGGATACACCAATCCCAAGTCCTGCCATCACGGCCAGTGGTCCCACACGCGTCTCCCTTGCACTGACCACCTCACCCCCTGGCTTACATCGCATTCCTGGGATGACCCTGCACAGAGACCAAAGGCAGAGCTATGTCATGGGCCGAGGGACGTTGGTGCTGCTTTTAGGCCCACATGGCAGCGCAGCTGGGTTGGCCAGCAGCCCATGTTACATAGCGGGATAGCTTGACTGTGGAGCTTGGTTGGCTAGTGGCGGATACGCTGCTGGCGGAGCCATCGGGGGAGCTGCGTACGGACTGGTCGGAGCATAGCCAGTTGGGGGGGGAGCAGATGGCGGGGCATATCCATAGTTCATGGTGGGCTGCTGTGGCTGTGGTGGCATGTAGCCGTGGTTTGTAGGAGGAGGTGGTGAGGGGCTGTAGCCATGGTTGGTGTGCGGGGGCGTTCCGGCGTAGGGGTTGGCATGCTGGGGAGGTGCAGCTTCCAGTCGGCCATAGTTTAACATTGCTTCATGCTCATACTGAGGGGCTGGGATACCTGGAGAGCCTGTATTGTCTGCGGGAGTGACACTGGTGCTGATGGGTTGGCTCTGGCTGGGCTCCTGCGGTTTGGGCTCCTGCGGTTTGGGCTGGACAGGAACCTTGGCTGGCTTTGTATTTGGAGAGGTAATGGCGCCTCTGTTCTTCAGTTCTCGGATTTCTTGGCAGGTGGCACAGGTGTGGCAAAAGATGTGCACGCAGCAATCTGCAGGGCATGATGAACTGGTGAATTTTCGGCTTATGTGGATCAGCGATTAATTACACTGCCATGGGACGGATTCGGAGGCCTTCAGTAGATTATTGCAGTGACTGGATACATCGCATGGTTTTCTGGAACCGCAGTTTTAGCTGGCCAACGCTGGTCACTCAATGGGGAGATGGACAGCAAAATCACATTTAATGATGTTTCATGATGCGTCCTCTGTGCTATGATTCACGTTTCAGTGAGCAACATCCGCACAGCATTCAGCACAAGCCTGGAACTACTGCACCAGGGAGGCAACGTACCACCACACGGAGCTTCCACCAGTCCATACTTGTTACGCAAGTTGCGGCGCACTTGAGGGCCATATATACACACCGTGGGGAAGTAGAAAGGGTAAGTAATGTAGTACAAACAGCATGGGGTCCACTCGCCTCCTCCATTCACAGCGTGCGATGCCATACCATGGGCGATGCAGGGACAAAAACATGTCAAACAGCAGCCAGCACAGTCTTCGCAACAGCTAAACAGCCCAGTTGACCACTTGTTCGGTGGCATCCTGCACGCACATCGGTGCTCGGCTCAGTATCGCTGCCAGCAGGCAACAAGGCCCAGCACGTTTTTGTCATTTCACACCTCAGTAAGGCTAGGCTTTCTTTTTAACCGGTCCCCAAGACGATGCGGAGGCCTGTGCGAGACCAGGTCAGAATTGTCCACAAGCCGCGTACAATATAGATTGTTAGGCAACTGCCACCAGGAAGAGGTAGATACCAACAACAACAAAAATCACCTGTGTATAGAAGGTCTAATATAGCCACTTCGGGAGCCAATTCGCACGGCACGCACAGGCGGATGCCGGCAACGAAACACGCAGATGTGTGTGTTCGCCAAGTAAAATGCTATGTACAGCTCAGTCTCCCAGTATACATTGGCTGGAACTGACTGGGAAGGTTCATCTCGTGTGTTGCCGAGCCGAATTTGCACTGGTATCGCATGCATGGGACAACCACCCAGCCAGCACCCAGCACTGCGTGCGTGCATGCAGTTTTTGAAGTCAACGCATCGAGCAAGCATCCATGAAAAGGCATGCTCCTTTTTTTTCTGTGCTGGTGTTCTGCTTTCAGTCGCAGTGCCTGTTTGTGTTGGTGCGTGTAAGCCAGCATCACCTTGCTGTCTGCACCGAGTACTGTCCGCACTGCAGGATAGTTCCCCCGTGGATATTTCGATCGAGTCGTAGCTCATAAGTTATGGGAGAGCTCGGGGTGCGTACTGGAAGATGGCAGATATACTGGAATCGCTCATATACTGGAAGTCTGGCTCTGGTCTCGAAGCAGGAGACCACGGCCCGCTTGGTTGCAGGTTCTGCATCTTGTGAAGGCTCAGTGCAGCAGCTCGCTGGTGACGATTGTGAAACTTGTGGAGCGCTGTTTTAGCGATGGTTTCACAGTCCGATTCGAGATGTACGATGCTGCTCCGGCGAGTCCTCCAGCACCATTACCATACTTCCAGAAACCGGACGGTGCTATAGCTACGGATGAGGTTGATCTGGGCAAATATCTTGCTGCAGAGGGCTGTCCTTCTTTGCTGGACGGGGATTCAGGAGCTCTGGACTCTCTGTGTGCAGAATCCAGCGCGCTTGGGAAACCGGTGAAGACTGCAACAAAATCCAAAACTGCTGAGGTGTGCTTTCTGCCTGATTGTAACTGATGGTTGTGCTCCCATACAGTCCATGGCGCACGCAGGCCAGCGCGGATGGCCACGTTCGGCTGTAGACCACGGCTCAAGACCGTTCCGTCACTCGTTCTTGATGGTCAGTGATTTTAGGAAGTGGTTCCGGTTCTCAATTGGCCTTCAGAAAGCATAGCATGTTCTGCCCAGGTTCGTCTGCTGTCCCGGTATTGCAAGACCCAACCTGCCATAAACCAGTGCGTGAACAGAGCGGAAACCAAGATTGAGCTGGTTTCTATATCCAGGTGGTGTCTATGTCCATTTTTTTGCAGCCATGGCACAGCTTCAACAAAGGCATCTCTGTGTCAGTGCTGCTCATGTCGATGACACCCACTGGTGAATCATCCGGCCATTAGAAACGCTTTTAAGCAACCTGTCAGCAGTGTCGCACACAGGATCTCACCCGGTGTGAGCGTCAAAATCAATCGTCTTTGCATTGATGAGCGCAAGGTAGAACTGTCTGCAGCTCGTGTTTAGGTGCAGCACGCCCGAGATACACAGTTTCCAGCGAAGACAGGTGTCTAACATGACATCACCTACTGCAGGCCATGGAGAAGAACCAAGGCACTCTGATTGAGGCGCTGGGACCCCTCGAGGCCAGACTTGCTGCGTCAGAGTTCCTTGCCAGTCCTGCTTTCTCTTTGGCCGACATTGTTTACATCGCCACCCTCAAACCGGCCTTTGAAAAGGTCCGTTGTCCTAGCACAAGTCAAGCATACCCGTCTCAGGCGGTTGCCGTAGGCCTGTGGATGGGGCACATCTCGTGCCCACTTCGCAGCTTAAATGCATTCGGCCGTGAATAAGCAGCTGTAGCAGCAAAGCGTGGCACATCATATCATTGATTACTGTCAAGCAGAAATGTCACGTTTTCCGGTTGAATTCCCGGTCCATTTGAGTTGACACCCAAACGGGATTCCACATGCAGAGCTGGGTACCTCAGTTGCGGGCAATAGGAATGTGGCTTGCCCTTGTGTCGGGAGCCTGTGGTCGGGAGCCTGCAGCCGTCCATCACTTCACGTTGTCAGCCAGTACTGTATTCAACCCAGCAACTCCCTGCAGCTACATGCACTATTTGATTTAGCAAACCTCCTATCCCGCCAAGTGCGAAACGTCGGGACTTCAGGGGTGTGCCCCGACAAATAGCCCCTGGTAGTCCAGGGTCAAGCTTCGACAACGAGACTCGGTAAATCAAAGCTCATCTGTCAGAGTGTCCCGAGTCCGCAGCACTATAGGAACCTAGTGGTGAGCATGCAGGTACTGGATCCTGCGACTCGGGCGAAGGTCCCGGCAGTGACAGCATGGTACCAAAAGTGCCATGTGACGAGTGAGGCAGTCCGGAAGGTTCTAGGGGCCGAGCCGCTGTGTGACGCGGTGCAACTGGAGGTGAAGGTGAACAAGGAGAGCAAGGAGGAGAAGAAAGCCCGCGAGAAAGCACGAAAGAAAGAGAAGGAAGCTGCGAAGAAGCAAGAGGCGTCCTCTGCGAAGGGTAGGGCAGGTGTGCTGTCCCTTTAATAGGCATGAGTGGCCTGTGAGTTGGCCTGTGCGGGCGGCTGATTAGGCTGTGGGTTTTTGTGCTTCGCTCACAGAGTCGCTCAGGGGCTTGAAGTGCGGCTCCAGGTTGGCTAGCACGTGTCACCAGTTTGGAGACAGGAGGATGTTCGAGAGGACGGATCGCATATTTGGGTAAGGCTATTTAGTGCCAGTGGACAGTGCACGCATGCTGTCCTTTGCAGCAGGGCCAGCTCAAATATCAAATATCGTTGGCACCACCATCTTGAGATCCTTTCCCGGCTGGCCTCCTGCCGAGGCAGACTGCGTGTAGAGAAGGTTGCCATCAGTCCATGAGTTTTCAGTGTGTACAATAATCCCGTAAGCCCCACGGCGTGGGGCGAGTGCCTGAGAAGAACCTTACCAGTTCTGATGTTCTGTTTGTGTGAGGACCAGCAGCTGCACAGTACTACAGATTGTGACAGATTCAAGTACAGCTGTCCTCGCTCAGGACCTTGGCAGAAGCCACGGCTGGTGGGCTTGTGCGTGTGCCAGTGTGTGTGCCATGGGAGTAGCATGCATGCAGGCGAGGCAGCTGAGAAGAAGGTGCACGAGCTGGCGGTCACGCCGCGTAGCGTGGATTTTGCGCAGTGGTATGCGGACGTCATCATCAAGGGAGAGCTTCTCTCGCGGTACAACATCCCAGGCCTCTTCGTACTGCGGCCGGCGGCGTTCGCGATGTGGGAGGCAATCCAGGCGTGGTTCGACGCGAAGATCAAGACCATCGGCGTCGAGAATTGCATGTTCCCGATGTTCATCCGAGAGGACGTGCTCAGCAAAGAGGAGCAGCATCTCGAGGTGTGCGCTCCGGCCCGGTCCCCCCCTGCACAGCCCGCGCGCACTGTCTAAGCCGCGCATCTCGCTCCCAGGCATGCAAAGGCCGCAGCACGAAAGCCTCGGCTTCTGAGTCGGTTTCAGCCAGTGCCTGTTAGACAATGTGCGCACCGGGCACCACCACATCCGTGCTTCTGGGGCGGGTCTGGCTGGTGCATGTGCGGCGGTGCGCATACCGGGCACCACCAGCGCACCAAAAACTGCGGAGGTCAGAGCTGCCTTCGCCACGTCCGCCACATCACCGCCTGCAATACCCACCCCGCATGTATCCTCTCCCAACCACGCTCCCCGGGGAGCCTCCGTGGCATGCATGGGGTGTTGCGCAGTCCACAACAGCGATGGCGTGCGCGTTGCAGGGCTTTTCCGCGGAGGTGGCGTGGGTGACGGCATCAGGCGACAAGCAACTCGACGAGAAGCTCGCCATCAGGCCCACATCTGAGACAGCGATGTACCCGTACTACGCTGAGTGGATCCGCAGCCACCGCGACCTGCCGCTGCTGTTGAACCAGTGGACGAGCGTAGTGCGCATGGAGACGACGCAGACGACGCCCTTTGTCCGCACCAAGGAGTTCCTCTGGCAGGAGGTGCGCGCCACACGATGCCGCGGCGCCGATCTCCGGCCATGACTGAACCGGTCCGATGTGGACCTACTGCTCTGCTGCAGCTGGCAGCGCAGTCAGTAGCCAGCGCAGTTGATGTCGCCGGACGGCGGCTGTGGCGATGGTGGTGCGGCATGGTCGGGCAGTGGCACCTCCTGTTTCTTGGTTCGCCACAGCCTGTTGCTTGGGTCGCCAGGTTCAGGCTAGCTACTAGCTACGGTAGGGCGGGCCTGTTTGTGAGGTCCGTGGTGTCCATGTCGGAACACTCAGGAGCACATACGTTGCCACATGTGTTGCAATGGTGATACCTAGCATGAGTGCTCCTCTCATGCTGGTTTGTATGCAGCACTGTCGCGGTACTGGCTGCATTGCTGGCACAATCACAGCGCAGGACAGGCTCATGCAAGGACCATACACCATCTACCACGTCTCCAGATGAGCTACTGCCAGCTGTTTGTTTCATTGCATGTGCTTGCGATCGCGGGAGCCACGTGCACGGTGCAGGTCACGCCTGCATAGCTGCCGATATGAGCCGGTGCTTGAATGACAATACCGTGCCGTCCCCCCCCTCCCCCGTGTACATGTGTGTGTCTCTCTGCACTGCTGTTCTGCCGAGGGCGGTGCCAATGGCGCAGGGGCACACGGCGCATGCAACCGAGGAGGAGTCGCGGGAACTCGTGCTTAAGATCCTCGAGTGGTACCGCTGCATCTACGAGGAGCTCATGGCGGTGCCCGTCATTCCGGGGTGGAAGAGCGAGAAGGAGAAGTTTGACGGCGCCGATGCCACCTCGACAGTCGAGGTGCTTATCTGGCAGTCATGTGTCCTGCGCTTGCACCCGCCCTCCCCGTGATGTGCGAGCCGTAGGCTGTAGCCTGACGCGCCGACTGCATTCACCAAGGAACAGTGTGCCTGACATCTGTGAGTGCAAATGCGCACCTGCTCGCGACCTGCCTGCATCCTGTGGCGAGGCCCTGGGCGTCCTCTGGCGAAGGCTGGGCCTACTGTGAATAGCGTGCCCTGTGATATGATGCATTGCTCTGGGTTGCTGTGGTGGCGGCTACCGCTGGTAGATGTGCATGTGTGCCAGAATGAAGGTGCGCACGGGTGGTACTACGCCGGCGGGCCACGCTGGTACCCCAAAACAAAGGCCTCCTGTCGCTGCAATTTGCACCTTCTGATTTTAGCCCAAGTCGACAGATAATTCTATTTGTGTCATGGTTTATCAGCTTTGGCGCTAAAACACCCATAATTCCTTTGCACGCCAGTTTGCCAGCGCGTTCCACGGTAGTATCGGGAGTGGGATGATTGCTATGCGGGGCAAGGCTTTCGTGCCTTTCCACAACGCGTCAATGTCCGTGCAAGTGGCCTTCCGCATGAGTGGCGGGCAATGCTCATCGCAATAGGATGCAGAATCATCCTTCTAGCGCAGCTTGCCCCTGCATACCCAAGCATTTTATCACATGCTATGTAGATTTTTATAGACGTACGGTGACTGCATTCCAGAAATCTTACTGCCTCTGTTTGATGTGGGGTATTTGACTCGCACTGCAGTGTGAAGGACAGCAACATGCATGGCCAGCTCCATGGTGTTTGCCCTTCCCACCAGTGACGATGGCCTGGAGCTCCACATTATGGAAGGGAGGCCTGTGCCCCTGTCTGCTCACGGCTGGCGAATGTTGCCTCAGCCATCAGTTTGCGAGTCTGCACCACACATGCTTTTTTTTTTTTTTTTATGCACTCGTGCTAATTTTTGGGCTTTTCAGGCTTTCACACTTTTCAGATGTACGGTTTTAGCGCTTTCCGTCGCCGGGCATAAGTGATAGAGTTTGCATGGCTGCAGGCGTTCATTCCGCAGGCCGGCAAGGGCATCCAGGGCGCCACGTCGCACTGCCTGGGCCAGAACTTTGCCAAGATGTTCGATGTCAAGTTCTCGGACGCAGACGCGAAGGAGCGCTACGTGTGGCAGACGTCGTGGGGGTGCACGACGCGCACGCTGGGCGTGATGATCATGACTCACGGCGATGACAAAGGCCTCGTGCTGCCCCCACGCATCGCTCCGAAGCACGCCGTCGTCATCCCCATCACCATGGCAAGCCACACCGAAGAGCAGGTGGCGACCGTACACGGCAAGGCCGAAGAGCTCGTCAAGTCCCTGCAAGATGCAGGCGCGCCTCGACCCCCCCCCCCCTTGCCGTCTGGGTCTTCGCCGCTCCTCTCGGCAGACCATGCGTGTGTGCTGAGGTGAAATCCTACTGAACGGCAGTGACAGGCATTGTGTGCAAACCGCAGCGGATGGACAGACGCTGGCCGCCACGATCGCCTTGCCTGCCACACGAGCTACGCATGCATGCATATGTGTGCTGGGATGCAAACGGCCACAAGCGGTCGAGCTCCCGCGGTCGGTGAGTGCTGCTGTGCATGTACGCTGTAGGTACTTCACACGGCCGAGGCGGGGCGGCTGGCGATGGCATTGTTGTGCACAACCTCGTGCCTATGGCTGACCTGCATGCCAGGGGGTTCGTGATATCAGCGTAAGGGCCGTGGAGGGTCCCGCATCCTCTGTCCTAGCGGGCTGTGTGTGTGCACCCAAGTGGCTCTTGCCCGTTTCAAGGAGATGACACATAGCTGGCCAGCTGCATGTGCGGCAGCAGCGGGTAGTTGAGGGCAGGCATGCTGTGCATGCTGTGCCACTCGTGTCCAGGCTGCTGATGTGTGCTACGTGGGGTGCAGGTGTCAAGACGTCGGCGGACCTGCGGGACAACTACACCCCTGGACATAAGTACTCGCATTGGGAGCTCAAGGGCGTGTGCGTGCGGCTGGAGCTTGGGCCGAAGGACATGGAGAAGAAGTCCGTGATGACAGTGCGTCGGGACACGGGCGCAAAGGAGGCCGTGGCGTGGGCGGACCTGGCGGAGCGGGTTCCAAAGATCCTCACTGAGATGCAGGCGGCTATGTTTGCAAAGGCCAAGGAGGCCGTGGACGCTGCTCTGGTGACGGTGTGGGCCCTTTTGTTGTGTCGCTGCGCTTGTAGTGATTGGATCGGTTGTGAAGTCGCGCTTCTGGTTTGCGAAATCCCCGGCAGACACTACCCTGGGCATCATGGACAGAGGTAGTGACCACCGGCCACAGCACCCCCACTGGTTGCAAAATAATATGTGGCTGGTGTCCGTGTATGGCATTACTGACAAGGTGTGAGGAAGGTGTGATGTGGGCACAGTGTTGCAGGGGGAAGAGACGTGGTCGGTGGCTTGGTGTACGCAGTGGTTCAGCCCGATTCTTGCTGTGCATGCATCCTTGACAGCTTGGTCCTTGACCACGTCAGCCTGCAGTGTAGACTTCTTGGCTGCTTTGCATGGCTTCAGGACACACACTCCTCCCATCGTGCATGGTCGTGATCGCTCCCTGTCTTGGCTCCCTTTTCTGATGCCATTACATGGCTGTGTCACTCAGCCTTGGCTCGTGGTTCACGCTATTTTGCCAGTGATCAAGTACAGGAGCTGAGCTCGCTTGCGATATGCCTCTATTCTGATGTGTACAGAGCTGGAGGGGCCGCTGGGCACTTGATGATACTATGCTCACGTGTACCTGCATTCGTGGCCGTGTTTGTATGATGTGTTGCCATCTCGATGTCGGTCTTGAGGCCTGTGCTTCCGAGAGACGGAGACCAGACGAAGCTCTTTCTGCCCATTTGTTACAGCCATGCGTCTGCCTCTATCAGTGATGTTTTGCCGTGTGTACAACAGGTGTACAACTTTGAAGACTTCAAGAAGGCATTGGCAGAGAAGAAGAGGATCCTGGCCCCGTGGGTGCCGGATAACAGCATCGAGGAGGGTGTCAAGAAGATGACACGCGTGGATGGCGACTCCGAGACCGGAGAAGGCATGATGGCGGGTGCCAAGACGCTGTGCATTCCATTTGAGCAGCCCGACATGCCAGCGGGACAGAAGTGCATCTTCGCAGAGGCATTGAATGATGAGTCGCAAACTGCGACCTGCTTCGCGCTATGGGGCAGGTCCTACTAGATGTTTTATTATTATCACTGGCTTCGTGCTGGAACAGATCGCTGAGGTCAATTTTAAATTGAACATGTAAGATGCAAATTGCTGGGAGGCTGGCTCATGGCACCATCCGTGGAGGCACAGCAACAGGAAGGATTGCATACCGAATTGGGGGATGAGCACATGCCTGACCTGAGTGGTTAAAAACTTGTACTTACATCTAAGAGGGGCGCGGGAATATGTGCCGTACAGGTGCATCATGCAACACCGTGCAGATCTCGAAAAGGCATAAAGGGGTCGAAATGGCAGATGCTGACCTTGTTTGTGTTCAATTGCTGTTTGGCCTGGAGCAGGCCGGTTAGACACATGGACGCAGAAAGCAAGTGCCTCGCATCCAGCGGTCAAGTCGGATTCCTCCACTTGTTCTTGCCGCACGATCTGCATGTTTGGCCGTATCAGGCGACCGGGTGCAATACCCATACGGCATTTCGGCATCTTCGTTCACAACGACATTCAAGCTGCATGGCGCCCGTCAAGGACTTGCAAGCCAGCGCGCGATCCAAGTCGCAGCAGATACGGCGTCGTACTTGTTCGTTGTCATCGAAGGCACGGTTCGGAGATTCTGAGTGCTTGCACATGGCAGCGACCTGGTTTTACCCTTTCGCCATGTCATGCGTAAGATGGCCTCTGACAGCAGTGCACCAGTGCCACAACTGGTACGTGGATAATGTTGCACCATTTTGCACGGGCTGCCCTGTTGTGTGCTTGAACAACGACATTCTGCAGTGCGCCCCACGCATTCCACCTTGAACAGCTTGAAGGTCAAACATCAGCGAATTTATGCTTGTCTACATCCAACATGTGATTTAACAGGCAAGCTGAGTCATTCTGATCTGGTGTACATTATGTCGGAGCCAACCGAGTTTCTAACGGGGTACGCTTGCGTTCTTTGCCCATAGGTGGATGTAATGTTGTTCCTTGAGGGCGGCATGACCAAGGATATGCGTTCACAGAACATCTGAGGATGCAAACTTGAATCAATACTGGTACTCTGCGCATACCATCGGGCAGCTGATTGCGGTGCGTATCACTAGAATTTAAATGCCTTTGTTGTCGCGGAGGTCCAGGCTCTCCTTGGCACGAACGCCAGTAAGGAATCGTGATCTGCACTGGAATTCTGTTGACTGAACACAATATCGCATGCTAAACCATTCATTTAATCCCCTGTTGCTGCCGTTTGACTCGCCACCACTACTGGGAGTGCATGCAGGAGCTCGAGAGCCAGTGCTCATCTGTAGCGTTCCTGTCAACTCCATCTGTGTATTTCTCTCTTTCAAAGGTGTGTTGCGCAGCTTTGTCCGCTGCCGATCTTGTGTTCTGTGTTATCTGGCTGAGCTATGGCGGAAACAGAGTGCTACGACACGCAGAGCGATTGCACCATTCCTGTGGCTATGTGATGGCTTTTGGTGCGGAAATGGGACATATTTGTGGTAGTGCCATGTTTGCTGCAGAGTTTAGGTCACCAACATGCATCAAGAAGGCTGAAGTACGTGCTTGCTTGCAGGAGAGCCCACTGAAGACGAACAGCAAGGTCCTTGACTTTGACAAGCAATGGTCAAACGAGCCAGCCTATGTTTTCTATGACTACCAAAACCCGGAAGAAGTTCCTTCCAATCTGCTTCACAAATTCGATGGAATCCTGATTGACCCACCATTCATCACGTCAGAAGTATGGCAAAACTATGCAACTACTGCTAAACTCCTGCTCAAGGAAGGAGGAAAGGTAATATGCACCACGATAGCAGAAAATGCAGGTATCATGCGAGACCTGCTGAATCTGCAGACGGCTCCGTTCAAACCGTTCATTCCCAATCTGGTTTACCAGTACAACCTATACCTCAACTTTGAGCCACGGTATCTTGATCAGCATAACATCGAGGTGGATGGATAGGAAATAAGTTTTCTTTCTTCTATTAAGTGCTATTCAGATCAATATACGGGGTGTGATTTGATACCCTGGTATGAAATTCCCGTCCACAAACATGCTGGTGTTCCTTTGTGCAGCTTTCCCTGGAGTGTGCTGGTAAGCACGCATTTCCATTGACATGATGGAATACGCAATTCCAAAAATCCAGAAGCATCACTGCCAGAAGTTTAAAATAGTTTTCCATGATGATCAATATCACTGCAGTGTCCATGGTTTCTGTCTCGTGCATCGCCGCACGTCATCTCATGTGGAAGACACGCACCCAAACAAAGTATCATACAATGATACCATCATCCGCGCATGCCTTCCTATGATTTGCAAACCACATCCATGTTGCCTTCTATTCTGTATGTTGATGTTCGATTCCTACATGGCCTGTGGCATACACCTGAAATGCACGTTGCACAGATTACAGGGACTAGTTTCGAACCGGCGGAGTGTCCAGGAGGGACGTATGCAGAGGTTGTGTGATAGGGTGGTCTGATTCGAGACCTGTACGCTGTGGCGTGATGCACCTGTGACCGTGCCCCTCTTCGATGTAACGGCATACACCTGAAATGCCCATTATCTTGCATCCGCGTGCACCTGCTAACAGGATTGATAGGTGAGCAAACACGGCAGGTGATGTGCACAATGGTGCAATAACAAAGTATCTTTTCAAGGTGTTGTGAAGGGCAGTGTGCCTTCTGTGCTGGTAACTGCTTACAAAATCCGCGATGTTCTACCCACAGCACCCTCAATGTTCCGGGAGGCCACACTGCCTGGAATTAAAAAGAAGTCAGGCATCAAGCCAAACCCACACAGCAATGTGCCACAGCATCCATACGATGATGGGCAGAAGGGACGGAAGCATTAGACACACACGGCCCCGGGGGATTCAAAAGAGCCCTCCCGATCCTAACCCTGCGGAACAGGAGATATCAGCGACCATACACAGGCTCCTGGCATAGGGGGTGTGCATGGGGTGAGTCACACACCCCGTAGTCAACCGCATGGTCCAGGGCAAGTTGGAAGACCAAAGGGACACGGTGGAGTGCTCAGTCAAGAACAGCTTGTGTACTGTGTATGCATGGAGTCAGTGAGTGGCAGGCTGCGGGCAGTGGGATGCCACCTTTCTTATTTGGACTCAACAAGGAGCGCGCGTTTGCGTTTGCGTCAGTGTCGTGGTCTTGACTGTCACCAGGTCCGACGTTAGCACCGGATCACCGTCGGAGCACCGTTGTTGACAACACCGGCCAATATCCCCCCCCCCTTCCCCTGGAGTGCATAATTCCTGATGTGGGCGATGCCTGACGGGGCTTTTGTGTTGTCAAGGACCAGGCATGCGGCCGCGGCCTGACGGCGACTGTGCAATGCAGATCATACATGAGCGAACGCAGCCACATGTGATGCTGAGGCAGTCTGGAGGCAGAAGCCCCGTTTGTGCATGTTTGTGACCGCGCAGCGGTGCCCATTGAGCCTGTGGCCGGCTTGATGGGGAGTGTGTTTTGGGATCCACTGAACAGGGGTCCAGTGTTCAACTTAGCGAACCTCCAGAAACCAACAAATGTGAATTGTTGGGAACAGTTTTCAGGTACACGCCCCCGCAAAAAGACTGCTACGATTAACACTGACTAGCGTCCGCAGTCACGCCGGTGACATTCCATGTCAGGTGCCATGCATGTGCAACCCGGGCGTGACCGGCTGCCACCAGGTTTCCAAGGTCCGATATCACTGCCTCATGGATGCATTGATCCCACATCCATGGCATGCATGCCGGCGCATCCCGCAGCGAACGGATGTTACGCGCAATCTACGCGGCCCTCGCCAAAACACGGTCCACGCCGGTACTCGCCGCTGGGTCTTGCCACGGCTCCAATCCGTATACCATGCAATGCATGTCCAGCATGCATGGTGTCATGCGTGTCCGTATCGCCCCGCTCTGTGTCGCTGCAGACGGGCGCAAGCTGTTCAGCACTAGGAGCGACTCCCCGAGAACGTACCAGCCCCGGTTGAAGGGCGGATTTGAGTTGCGTTTCTCGTTTCCATGACGTGATACGCGGAGATCAATGCAGCAGCCCGGCATCGCCAAGGGGTACACACACAAGCCAGCACAAGCTAAACCGGCACATTCAACACAACAGTCACCCCACCCCTTTTTCCTGATGTGTGGTGGTACAGGCCCAGGTCCTGTACACAGTCTGGTCCAAGTCGCCGGAGGTTGCCATGCCCGCATGCATATGGCAATGCGGTCATACACACGCTGCCTTGGCTCGCTCCACGACCATTTCAATGCTACTAGCACCCAGGAGCTAAAACCCCGCCTCGCGTCTGCCGA
>JAUMHO010000007.1:68266-133173 GCA_032360965.1 Ulva armoricana
AAACTAGTCCCTGTAATCTGTGCAACGTGCGACATGGTATTTCTGATCAGCAGGCTATTCCCTTTGCAGCCTGCCGCCATGTGCCAAATGTATGTATGTATGATTACATCGCCGTATCCATAAGGACATTGACACCTCCGGCAACCGGGACCAATTGAACCCTCAAAGGCACGCGCTGGTGCAAACCATGGTCACGACCAAGGTGTGCGACCACACGAGCCAAAATGTGCGATGCGTCCATGAACGCGGCCGTACAAAGATTGCGGAAACTCCGGATCGCAATGCAGTTCAAAGTGTCACATTTCAGTGTACAGTTTGCGACGAATGAATCCCGTACGTCATTTCATTGACATTATATGGGCGAAAATGTCCACTCGTGACAACAGCGACCAACTGACTGTCCGCTCATTCATTCTCTTTGGATCTATGCGAATCATGCACATCACCGTCGTGTGTTCAATTGTCACAGTATGTTGACATGGCTGGCATGTGTGGTTCTGCTATCTAGGTTGACATGGTACAACATGTGAGGTGCTGCGTCCTTGAAGCCACAGTACAGTGTCTTGACATGACAGCACAACTGAGATGCCAACGGGAGGATAACAGATCTAATGGGTATGAAGGTAAAGTGCAGGATGCACAGCGGCTTTGCACCTCATAGTGCGTGCGTAAAGGCCGCGCCTTTGCGTTACGATGAACACAGAGACGTGCATCGTCAACACTGCGTTGGCAGTGCTACATCCAGGCCGTAGTCGTGGTCCATTGAGGCCTCCTTGATAAGATGTGTACTCGCAATCCGCTGCTGTAGGTTATAATTTCTCTGTGAAGGGGGGAGCCCGGCAGATCGGTTGCACCTCGTCGTCACGGCCTTGGTGACCATGGCTCACGTGTACGTTCCCATCTCCAAGCCCACCTTTATTCAAGCCATGTCTTGGAGCGTTTGAGGCCTGCCCTACACGATTCTGTAAAGTTTGCATTCTTGTGGCAACCAGGTGCAATGGTCTGAAGCCGCTAAACCCGTCCATCCAATATACAGGACGTACGACATCATGTGGAGGGAAGCCATCATGGACCTGCTGGACCAGCTTGAGGCAGAGAACCCGGAGGACCAGGCGCTGGCTCCACGTGAATTCTCTGAGTGGGCTTGTATCTACATCAGATACCTGCAGATCTTTAGGAAGCTGGAGGCAGCGTACGATCAAATGGTGCATCCGCAGAAGCTTGTAGACATGAAGCGTGCTTTGGAAGCGTGCATGGGCCGCATGCTGGAAATCAGGCACTGGCTTGTCAAGTTGAACAGAGGGTCGGACTTTCTGAACATTGACGACATCTTGGTTGATCTGAAGCTGACTCCGGACGAGCTCGAAATTCCTGTGCCACGGTACTTTCGACTGGACAACCAGAAGGTCCGCCTGCCTGGCTATTCGCGCTCTAGCCATGTCTCATTGGAGCCTGCTGTTGGTAGGCTGGTCAAGCCCCGTGCGTTGCCCGACCCATCGCAGATACAATTGCAAGGGGGATGTGTACAGCTTGGCCTCTTCTGAACTTGCTAGGTTGCTTGGGTTTATTTCACACCTACACCCAACCTGCAAGGGCTGCCAGTGTGTCCAGAAAGGGACCCTGTCAACGGACACACTGCGTCCCATGTGTGACTTTGTACGAGGGTGTGTATTTGGATAAGATCTCACGCTAAGCCTGATGCAACAGGGCTGTGTGGCTACAGGCTCTGGACACCCGGGACATCTTCTTGGAGCAGCTCATCAAGAACTTCAACCCGAAGCGCATAGAGAAGCCGACACGGCTTGATTCCGGCTCAGCCCTGCCAGTGGATGAGGCGGTCGCGATTCTGCAGCGGAATGAGCGGGGCCGGCAGGCACGGCAGGTGGCCCGGGTCAAGCTCATCAACAAGAAGCAGAGGCAGCTGGCCGACCGGCGCAACCGGACTGGCATCGCACTCACGCATGAGATGGCTGTCACGAAAATCCAGTCTGCACTGCGGGGCATGCTGTGGAGGCGGCGGATCCGAGCGCAAGCAGATGCGGTGAGGGCCGCTCTGCTCTCTGATCTCTGCCATGGAAGACCTCATTGGTAGCCGTGCCTCACTCAAGAGCGCGAGCACAGACGCAGCTGTGTCACATCACACTGGCCACATGCAGATGTGGCGAGTAAGTGTCACATTTACATTTACATGCGTGTGTTACATTTACAGCAGCCAGCCGGGGTGCGTGTGGCCTTCGCCTTCATGCCCAGGTAGCATATAGCAGCCCCTTCAAGCAGGGCCGCCCAGTCACGGGCCGCGTGCAGGAGCTCGTGTTCATCGGCATGAAGCCGGCAGCCGCGAGTGACGAGCGCGAGCCGCAGGCGCAGGAGGCGCGCAACTCGGCGCGGCGCAAGCTGCTGCAGGCCGAGAACCGCCGCGAGCTGGAGCGCGACGTGGAGGCTCTCAAGAGCAAGGTGCAGGAGACGGAGGGCCTTGACATGCGGGAGACGGTGCAGGACAAGATAAACGCGTGGTTTGTTGAGAACCGGCACCCGGAGACGGGCGAGTATCCCGACTTCCCGGACGTTGATGAAGGCGGGTGCGGCGCAGCAGCTCGAGGTGGCGGCGAATGCGTCGTTCAGGGGTTGCTTTAGAACGGCTCTGCCGTGGCCCCGGGGGATGATGTGTGTGTCCGTGTTCGTGCTTGTGTTGCGCTTTCGTGAAGAGCGCTTTCGTGAAGAGCGCTTTCGTGAAGAGCGCTTTCGTGAAGAGCGCTTTCGTGAAGAGCGTTCACCCGTGGATCAGCGTCGGGCAACTGCGATACTTCGAGACAGAAAATTTGAATTACCAGGTCTGCTTTTGAGGGCTTGCCCCCGGAAATTCAGCCGTACTAAGCAGCCCTGCTGTGTAGTGGCGGGGACCTGCCGCAGGTGGACTGTTTGGGAGCGGCCTTAGCGGTCGTGTGGCTGCCAGTGCCACAGTGGGTGACGTCAGTAAGTTGGGTGCAAGAAAAACGAGTGCTTGCGCTGCTGGATGGCCGGTGGGCCGACTGTGTGGAAGTGTGACGGTGTCTGAGTGGTAACATGTTTTGGTCGGGCTGACGGTATGGGGGCCGTGTGCAGGTCAAAGGTGATTCTGAACCCACCGCCGCCACCTCCGGAGCCAGATCCTGCTGCAGAGGCTGCTGCAGCAAAGGGTGGCAAGGCTCCGGCTGGGGACAAGGGCAAAGGTGCCAAGGGCAAGGGAGGGAAGGGGGATGCCAAGGGCGATGTCGAAGGGCCTCCGGAGGAGGTGCAGCCCTCCCATCCTGTCTGGCACCTTGGTGCACAGTCTGTGTCACGGGTGGTATCACGAGCGATTCGTGGTGTACTGGCCTGGAATGCTTGCTCTGCTCACGAGTGTGCACATGCTGCGTGGACGTGAGTCTAGAGCACACGAGCTTCGGGGTGTTGTACACATGTCTACGTCTGTTCATTTTAGACCCGCCGTAGCCATGTGGCCGCTGCCATCTCGCCCATGGCGGCCTGCCATGCATTATTCAGGGGCGCACCAACCCGTAGGTTCCCCTCATAGCTATCGCTCGCCGCAAGTCGAGGGGCCTCTGCTGTGCTCGGCGGGTCGGACGCTTGCGAGCGCGTGCTGTGTGAGTGACCTCTGCTCTTGCCTTGTGCTCGGGGCCACTGGCGCCCCGTGAAGGCGCTGGCCTGCCCGCCGGGTACTAGTGCCCGGGCTAGGTGTACAATATCATTGCAGGAGCTCACTGCAATACAGAACCGTTTCCCATTTTCCTTCATTTTCCGGATCGCAGCCTGCCATGCTGAGACAATGGACCACCCCACAGAGTCGTCCGGGGATGGAAGATGGCGGCTCCTGTGAGGCAATAGCATATTGCTGTTTGAGATGCCCCCCATACTTCCGGCGGCCACGCGCTTTGTTGGTGTTGGGAGAAGCTGGCAGGCTGGATGTGCTGGCGAACTGGGCCGCAGGGGTGTACAGCATGGAACAGCAACGCACAGCGAGGCTGCCTGAGTGGTGCCAGTCATGATGTCACTCATGACCTGCATGAGCAGGTGATTCCGAGCGTATTTGTTCCAGCGATCGAGCGGGCCGTGCAAGAGTTTGTGGCAAAGTGGCAGGACCGCGATGAGAGCATGAACTTTGCGCAGCGGTACGACCCGGACCTCGTGAAGGACGAGCTGCGGCCGCTGGTGTTTGAGGAGACGAGGCTCCAGGTCGACGAGGAGATGCGCACCCTCCTGGAGAACCTCAAGGTGCGCCTCGTGCCGCTGTTTAGGTGTCTGCTGTGTTGGATGCTGTGCCTAGCAATACCCGCCCGGGCCTCGCTGTTACTGAACCTTACAAACGTTATGAAACAGCTAGGATGTACCTCAATATTCATCGCACCTGCTGTACCAGGCCTGGTGAGTTCTTGTGCAGTTCATCCATTGCATACTGCTGGTCAGGTGCTTCTCGTCGCTGCCGTCTCTCGTGGACCCATCTTTGCATGGTCGCGGTATTTTGGAGTTGCGCAGGTGCAGCTGTGACCGGTCCTCGTACAGGGGATGACTTGAACCGCGTGGGCATGGTGCCATAGTAGATGGGAGGCTGCACAGGAGCAGTGGTTTTGACTTGCTCAGCTCTGTTGGATGCAGCTGCTGGCCATGAAACAGAATCTGATGAATGATAATGTCGTGTGTGGTCACGAGGCGCACATAGCGTTGGCAGACAAGATGTGGTAGGGAATGTTCAAGCTCTGCCTGGGCAGTGCTTGTGCGGGAGGGCTCGCCCAGCTGCTCCGCCTGCATCGCATGTGCAGGTGTGGAAGGGGTTGGGGGGAGGCTGAAGCACAGGCTCACTGTTGCGCCGGTGCAGGACATGGTGGACGCAGAGAAAGCTGCCAAGTCTGGCAAGAAAGTAAAGAAGAAAAAGAAGAAGAAGAAGAAGAAGGGCGGGAAGAAGGGGAAGAAAGGGAAGAAAAAGAAAGACCTAACCGCGGACAGAGCCCTGGAGCACCTGTACGTGGAGATGGTGTCCAACGGGATTCTCCAGCAGCCGCTGAAGGTGTCCGTCTCGCCCTGGTTTCCGTTTTTCCTAGCTGGTTTTTCGAGGTTCTGTTTCTGGCTGAGAGCGGCCGATGAGGCCCCACTCTAGCGACCTGCTGCAAGTTCGCGTCAACGGCAGCGCCCTTGCAAGTTCACGCTGTGAACGCTGCATGGCTCCACAGTACACGCCGGTTGAACAGATGTGCGCACAGTCACAGAGTGGCAACCTGGGGCCGTGCAGGCCAAGTTGTCGGACTACGTCGGGTCGGCGCACTTCAACGCGGCCGCCCTCGAGCGCTCCGGCATGCCGCCCGACGGGAGCATGGCGCACGTGCGGCAGGCGCTCACCGAGTACGCCGCGCTGCCGCTGGGCAGCGGCCACGTGCACGAGCGCCTCGAGCCCCACATCAAGGCCGTGCTGCTCTACGGCCAGCACGACACCGGCAAGAAGCTGCTCGCGCACGCCGTGGCTCACACCACCGGTGCGCCGCCGCCGCCTCCCGAGGCTCCTGCACCGGTTCATGACTTAACGCGCGCTTGTTGCCGGAACATCACAGCAGCCGGTGAGGCGTGGGGCTGCCTCCAACTCGCCGGGCGATGTTTCAGTGTGGAGGAGGGTGTGCGCGTTTGCTCACACCCCTGTGTCTGCAACGGGGACGGCATTTTTCTTCCTCCTTGATGATACGCTGCTCCCTTAGCTGCCAGGCCTGTATTACCATGCCGGTGCGACTCAGTCATGTGGCGATTGTGTTTCGTTCAGGTGCGGCCACACAGTGCAGGTGCGACCACGAACAGTCCATGTAGGCAGCGCTGTGACGCTGCGGCCGCGGTGTCGTGGGTCTCCAGGACCGACTGATCCGTAGTACTGGGAACGGCGAGTTGTCGTGTGTGCTGTTGAAAGGGCGCCGCGAGGTGTCTGTGCCTGCTCAAAGGGGAGGCCGACTGGCACTGTTCTGGAGTTTGCACAGTGCGGTACAGGACTCGCGGGGTATTTTTTGTACCCCTGGCGGTGGTTTGCTATGCCCGCCTCGTCCAGTCAGTTGCAGCATGCATCACGGTGATGCATGGGTGGGGGCTTTGGTCCGTTCCGCTGGCCACATTTTGTGGCCTGCTGCTTCTGTTTGTGCAGCGCAGAGCAGGCTGCTTGGCTGTGTCTGGTGGCAGCAGCGAGGTTGAGGCTGGTGTGACGAGGCGGTGCTTCAGCGCCGGCACTTGTGTGTTTGATTGCGTTGCCACATTGACGATGGCACCTCCGACAACCGGATGGTGCAGGTGCAAACTTCTTCAATCTCAGCCCTCGGAACACGGACAGCAAGTACCAGAAGAAGGCGGTTGCGATGATGCTTCACATCGTGTTCAAGGTCGCCAAGACCATGGCCCCGAGTGTCATCTTCATCGATGAAGTGGAGAAGGTGTTCCTGTCTGACAAGAAGAAGCTCAAAGAGTTCTCGTCCGTAGAGCCGTACAACCGAATCAAGAAGGAGCTGGCAAAGGTGCAATGGCTGCCCTGTCGTCCGGCTTTGCATGCTGCTCGTTGTGGCCGCTGTTGCTCTACTCAGCTACAGTGGCTGTGTGATGCCAGTATCCGACCTTCTCTTCTTCTTACTTTGTTTACGATTCGCCTATACTGCAGGCACATTCAGCTCGCCTCACAGTTCATGCCTTCTTGCTTCGTATAGTAGCCTCTCCGTCTCTTCTGCACATCCTTCAACGTGCACTCGGCCCGTATGGCCATCATTTCATGTGCTTCTCGCACTCGTGCTGTGAAAGGTCCAGGAGATGAAGCAGCTGAAGCCCGGTGAGCGGGTGCTCGTGATAGGCGCCTCATCCGAGCCGCAGCTCTGTGCAAAGAAGGACGAGAAGGCTCTCTTGGGATTCTTCCAGAAGCACATCTGCCTGCCGGCACCGGACTATGCCTCTCGGAAGCTCCTGCTCCCGGGCCTCGTGGCCCGCCACGGAGGCGCTGTCGACCCCGACTTTGACTGGCCCACACTGGCGCAGATCACAGAGGGATACACGTCCGGACAGCTGGACCAGGTATGCTGCAGAGAGTGCCGCTGCGACCACCGCCGCGGCCACAACCCCTGCACCGGGTACCGGCAAGTCCCCGGTGACTGCAGTCACTGTCAGAGCTGATGCTCAGGATCGGGAGATGCCTTCACGTTTGATGCCCAGAATTGTCCATAGGCCCCCATAGGCTCACACACAAATGGCAACGGTTCCTGTGATAGCCAGCATTGGATCCTTGCGTGCGGGTTTGTTACCGTGTCTGTGGCAACCGGCTGATGGGGTGGCACTGGCCGACTCTTGGATCATGAGGGTTTGGCTCTTGCCATGCGTGAGGCCTGGCCAATTGTATCAGGAGCCGTGCACCAACAGACTGCATAGCCACATGTTGCCTGCCTGTGAGCTGTTGCCGTGACATGCTACTGCCGTCAGCTGCCTGCTTGTTTATGCCTTTTCGCATTTCCAAGCTCTGCTACCAATCTGCAGAGGTGGTCAAATGCCGGCTTGTTCATGCCTTCTCGGATCGAAACATCAAACCACCCGGTTTCGGGGCAGCGGGCTGGTTGCCTACCCTGTGGCAATGCATGTGCGGAGTATGTATACCTTGCTCGGCCCCCCTTGGCGATGCCGCGCATGCGTTCCGTTCTCCGCGTAATGCTATGAGTGACTGCAGGTGGTTGCAAGCATCCTCACCGAGCGCCGGCTGGCCCGCCTTGCAGTTCCAAGCTCTGCTAACAAGCTGCAGATGTCCGAGTTCATCAACTGGCTGGCCAAGCTGCAGCCGGCGTCTCAAGAAGCGCAAGACGGCCTGCGGAAGTTCACGGAAGCCACCCCCGCGCGGGTCGCCCGCCGCGCTGCAGCTGGGGGCGGTGTCGGCGGCGAAGGCAAGGGCGGTGGGAAGAAAGGAGGCAAGAAGAAGAAGAAGTGATGTCGTGGGTTTCGGGTGATGGTCGCAGGTCCCACAGGACTGTGCGTGTCGGCTGGGTTGCCCAGACCTGTGCGCTGGTGTGTGCAGTTTGGGACGATTCATGCTGATCTTGTTCGAGAGTTGGCACCAAGGCTGTTGGAGGCAATTGGAATTGAATCTAAGCATGAACTGCTGCGTATGCATGGTCAGGTTTCAATGGGGTCACTGCAGCCTGGGACAATCAGGCGGTGGTGCGCAGGTCTGAAATTTGGCAGACGTTTGGGAGAGTGTACAGTGACATTCGCTATGTTACATGTGATGTGTTCCATGACAAAATCAGGAATGGCTTCATTGGGAACATGGTCCGGTGGCGGACATGTTTGCGGTGATGCATCCGCGTCGATGCTCTGGAACCCGTGCTTGCAGCTGCACAGCTTGCCAGGCATCAACACGCTTGTGTTGGAACGAAAACGGCAGTGTACTCATTCTTTGGCTGACTGCTGATTGCCTTGGGAACAGTGACCGGCCCGCGCTTGACCCGATTGGCAGATGCCGGGACCAGCCCGGGACATGTAGCCCTGAGGAAGTCAACACTGGACAGTGCTTCAGCATCGGCCTTCCCCCTGGATTTGCCACCTGATGCCTTCCCATGCTTGGTACCTTTGCTGTTGGCATCACTGTCTGTTGTTGCTGCCTGAATGGCTGCCGACAACAAGCGGTCCAGCTCTTTCCTTGTCTTACTAGCTTGCACCTCCAAGCCCCCTGCTGGAAACATGGCAGCCACGGACACGCGTTGCGTGTCAGCGGCTGTGAGGTCAGATAGCGACATGCACATGCTTCCTCGGGTGGGTGCCGGAGCGCTCCTGAAGGAGCACCTGCTGTAGAATGTTTCGCTTCTGGTTTGGCTGTGTAGCTCCCTGAGGAGACTCTTGATGCGAGCAACATGGTCTGGCCTGCATGGCAGCAGAGTATTGTCCAGGGCGCAGACGAGCTCTGTCCAACCAACAACAGAGACCCATGCCAGCACATCCGCAGCTTTCCGCGCCAAGTGAGCTGAGCGTGTCCAGCTGATACAAGGGCAGAGGATGCACGAGCATGCAGTTGTCGTGTTTCAGCTCCGTGTCAGCACGTGCCGGTGGCCTGAACACCCGACCTGTACGTCTCCAGGAGGGAGCACAGCCGCTCCACCTGGCACGCGGTCTCCTGGATGTTGATGCCGCCCCGGCGCTGCAGCTCCACCGCGGAGCAGTAGGACTGCGCCAGCCGGCCGTTCCCACCGCCGCATGTCCGTGTCAGCGCCGGCGGCAGCTTCTGGTCGCTGTACTTCCGCAGCTCCCGCAGCGCACCGTCCCGCAGCTGCAGCACCTTGGTGGCGGCCGATGACAGCCACTCCCCTGCAGCACCCTGACCATGCTCATGCGGGTGCGGGTGCATGCACGTCGCCCAGTCCGGGCGAGCCCGCACGACAGCACCTGCGAGACAGGCTGAGCGTTGCAGACGAGATGGCACTCGGACAGGAGGGCACTCCGCTCAGCACCGAGCGGCTGCACCACGGATCCCCCATCTTCCACTTTGCCCCCTCAAGCGGCTTCCGCCTGGTGTGGCAGTTTGCCATTCGGACGCCAACTGTTGAGAGTCTCCAGAATGCACGTGCTGCACCACAGTTGCACAGCTGCATGCCGGTTTCCATGGGTTTGTGCTGGGTCAGGGTAAGCTCGCTGACGGTCATGTGCTTGAATGCAGCCTCCACAGGTCCATGCCATACCGTGCCTCCATGCATCTCTCCGCGACTGACGTCCAGGTGTTGTCCTGCCCAAGGTGTGGACAGGGTCTCCATGCGTGTGTCCCTGCCGCACGGGGTGCATGCCAAATACACGCTGCAGCGTGTCTGTATCTCACTGCATCCGGTGCCGGCGCCATGAGCGACAGGACGAAACGCCAGCCAGCATCGATGTCGCCTGTGGGCACGCATGCATGGGGCTGTGGGAGCGGGGCGCGCCTGTGGGCACGTCACATGCGCGGAGCACGACGGGGTTGCCGAGGACGATGAGCGTGCCGCCGACGTGGACGTCCCACGGCTGGACCGGCATGCCCGCCGCCGTCGTGACCGCGGTGATGCCGCGGAGGCTGTACACGGGATCGCTGCGGCGGCCGCCGGCCCGCACGGCGACGTCAAACGTGTGCGCGCGCATGTCGAAGCGGATGACCATGTGGCGCGCCGCGATGCCGCCGCCGGCCGTGCCTCCGCCCACCCTGCAGCGAGGCGTGGCGACTTCTTTGGGCTGTGGGCTGTTTCACACGTGCAGGGGCTCGGCGTTGCGTCGGAGACGGTAGCGGCTGCATCGTCGATGGTACTACGATTCTCGATGCGATTGCGCAGCGGTCAGGGCGGGCAGCTAGCGCAACTGATGGAAGGCACAGGCACGGTTGAACAGCATTCCAGTTGAACGGGTTGAACAGCAGACTCTCAGGACCAGTCTGGAGCCGTGTTGGGTAGTTGGGGTGTTCCACCACCATGGGCTGAGAGTTGCGCTGGGGCATGGCCAGGGACGAACGGCCGCGCTGCGCAGGAGTCGGCTGACAGCATCCGAACTGCAGCGGTCTCCAGACTTGAGCCTCTCAGTGGGACACCCCGATGCCACATGTGCCCTCGTGTATGGACCTCATGGGTGGACCTCATGGGTGGACCTCATGGGTGGACCTCATGGGTGGACCTCTAAAAGCCATTGCAGTCCCGCGGCCGCCCCACACAAGCACAAGGCATGACCAGACACCGAGCGTGGGCACCATAGCACGGAGAGAGTGTGACGTGGGGCTGGCGGAGGGCACCGCCTGGAGCTGATGAGCGGAAGCTAGGCAGTGGCGGACCTGAGTGTGAGGTCGCCGGACTCGCAGTCCTCTTGCCACCATGCGAAGAACGTCAGGCTCGTGGCCAGGCTGCTCCAAGGAGGCTGCCCTGCATGACGGCACCGTGTCACCGCCGTGCACGCGCAGCGCGCTCATGGCATGCAGCACTGCTGACCACGGGTGAGCTGGAAGCCGGGGGGTGTGGCTGCGCGGGCTGTGCGCTTGAGGCACACAACGATACTGGCTGGCGGCCACACTGTGCCATTCAGGCACTCTGAGTGCCAGCGATGTGCGATGCGTGTGGCATGCCATGTGCATGACACGGCAGAGGCGGAGGTGTGGATGGCAGCAGGGGAGAGAGCAGCAGTGGATACAGGTGTCCACTGGGGTTGCACGCAGCTTGGCCGAGGCGTGACTGGCGGCAGAAGGCTGGTGGGACTCGCATCAGCTACTCCGTGAGCCACATCATCAGCCACTCAGCAAGCCACGGCGCCTCCTCACAGCCCCAAAGACACGCTCATCGGGGGTCGCGTGCTGGCCACAAACACACGCCTTTCGAATGCTGTGCACGCTGGCACACGCTCGGCTTGTCAGAGCTGCATCGCTGCGATTGCAAAACACGAGCACTTTCCAGCGCGGCCGTGCCACGCACAGGCACCAGGCACCAGAATGCTCATGCCGCTGGTGTTGCCTGACCCCGGCTGCGGGTTTTGCGTGTAAAATTACAACATTGGACCTAAATTGGAGACCACAGCCAGGATTGGACGGTGCTCGGGATCCTCAAAGGTGGCAGACATGGTCGGTTGCAACACATGCATCGAGCCAATGCCCCACACCATGCTGAGCTGCAGAGAGGTGGTAGGCGGCGAACAACGCGATCCCTAACAACTGCATGGGTGGGCAGCCAGGGTGGCCGGCGTGCCAAATCAATCACCTGCCTGCAGCAATCCTTCAGGGATGGCAGCAAGCGCACCTGTTGGGCTGGCACTGTGCGCCTCCCTTGCGCCGGCACGGCCGCCACGGAGACTCACGTCCGCTCGACCTCTGTCCGCGGAAGGCGCTGCAGGGGCAGCGGCTGCCTTGGGCGGTACTGCATGCACCCTGATCGGTTTTGGTGGCAAGCGCGCGGCTCCCCCCGGCGCCGGTGGCAGTGCCCCATGCGCCTGGCTGCCTGCGCCGGCACCGTCGGGCGGGCGCACGCTTGGTGGGAGAGAATGCCGGATCCCACTGCTTGCTGGACCGTTCGACCCGCCGTCGGCCGCTGCTGCAGCATGCCGGAGCCACTCTGCCTCTACTTCAGGCCTGCATGATTGCCTGCGTCCAGAACACGGACGCCAAACACGCACTGCAAACATTTGGGGCGTGAACAGACCAAGCCGGCATGAGACGCCGGAGCTCTACCCACAGTCCTCCTGCGGCCACTCTTTGCCTGCCCAGCCATTGAGAGCAGTCGTTGTGATGTGCACCTTGGCAGGACGTTGGCCGTCGTGTTTGCGACCCCGATGGTGTTGCACAGTCTGGATCCAGTGACGAGGCAATCACTCACTTGAGCAACGACCACAGGGGGTTTCTGCACCTCTTCTGCAGGGGCATGCACTACTTCAACCCTGTGGTGTCCGGCGTTCAAGCGACCGTGTCGCGGTGCATCGTGGCGCAGTGTTCTGGGGGCTGGTATGTGTGATGCGGCTTGTCGCTGGATCGCTGCACAGGACGTGGCGAGACGGGCGAATCGTAGGCAGGCGCAGTGTGAACAGTGTGTGCAGTGTGGCGGCAGGGCGCAGTGTGCTGACGGCTTACGCCTCCGGCTGAGGTTTGAGCAGTGCAGCAGCGGAGGGACAACAGGCATGCCGCAGAGGTCCACCTCACGTGGTGTCGATGCTTGTGGCGCTGTTCACATTCGCCACACGGGGACATGGGCCAGACAGCGGCCTGTTCCCGCAGATGTGTGTTCAGCTTCGAGAGCAATCATGGCTGGCCGGTCCGTGCGCCTGCTGCAGAAACCCTTCCCCGGGGAGTCTGCTTTGCGCTGGCTTCTATGCAGGTCAGTCTTCTATGTACGATTGCGTCAAGCATGCAAGTATGCTTTGGAGCACAGAGCGCTCCGTGGCAGCAGCGTGCGCGCACGTGTTCGTGGGAAGATCCTCAGTCGACACTGGGGCGATGAATGCGTCGCGTGGCTGACCTTCTGGCACGTAGCATGCTCGGGAGAAGTCATACGCCGTGTCCTGGCCATGCAGGTCCTTGACAAGCATTATGGTTGCTGATGCGTTCTTCAGGGGAGGTCCTCTTGATCGGACCTCGCGGATCGAGCGGAGGAACTCTCTGTCGAGTGGATGCTGAGGAGATGTCAACCCTGTCCTGTACATACGGCCCGCTTGTTCAACGGTCATAGCGGTCCATGCTCATTTGTTGACCAGCACATCACGCCATTGAGGTGCAGACGTGTGGCCCTTCACAGACCATGCCAGGGACGATGCACATGGACCAGCAAACGTTCATGTCAGCAGATCTGTAAAGGTTTACAAGATGGGGAGCTGCTGGAAGTGAATGTGGTCGTGTGTGTGAATGAACCGTCTGTGTGTCATGTGAGTTGCCACTATCAGGTTACAGGGAATGCCAACCTGGTATGCAAAAAGATCGGGTGGCCATCTGCGTCTTCTGTCCCCCGCCAAGGATGCAGGACAGGAGCGAGGATTGCCTCTTGCACGAAGGACAGCAGCCAGTATTCCTGGTCTTGCTTCCAATTCACTCCGTAGTACTGGGCCATAGCCAACAACTCATCAATTACAGCACGCATGATGTCTCCTCAATACCCCCGACACTGCTTTCAACAACTCAGCGTTTGTCCCTGGTGAGCATGGAGACGAGTCACTCTTGTTTGCGCTGCCACCAGTCCAATTCCCCCGACCTGTGAGACAGCCTCGCAGATCACCATCTCGCCGTTGCTGAGGGGAATTCCACATACATAGCGTATCACGTACAATCGAGGACGTCGAAATGAAGCTAGCCATGTGGCCCAGGTACGTGATCATGCATGCGGGTGGATGCCGGTACGTTGCCAAGTTTCTTGTAGCAGCTGAATAGGTCATCCAGCAAACGAATGCTGAAAGACCTCGGATGATTGGAGGGCCTTCACTAGTATCCGTCGCGATGGATTTGGTCACGACCGAAGAGACCAGTTAGAGATGCAGCAGTAGCTCAAGCGATCGCCGCTAGCAGTCGTGCTGCAAATCTCCCCCCTGCACATCGTTGGGTTTCAGCGTGTGGAGTTGCTATAATGGAACGCGGCCAAGCAGATCATCTTCACTTGCCCAGTCTAGGAAAGCTTGCACCTTCTCAGGCACCACAGGTGCGCGTGGCAACTAATTTTAGCCGTTGAAGCACATCAGGCGCACATTCTCTCCGCCTGTGCTTTGGCCTCACTGATCCAACTGATTCCGGAGTCGTGCCGCAGGTGTTTTTGTTGCACGGTCACCTGCGCCAGGCGCATGCCACAAACGCTCAGCTCCGCAATTATAACAAAATAATTAGCGAGCAGCATGATCACGAGACACAGCTGCTCAAGCAGCAGCTGGCAGATCAGCGGCTCACGGTGCAGGACTCGATTGCCGTTCAACGGGCCGTGGAAGCCATGGCGAAAGACACGCAAACTACGGCGACCGCAGAAATATTACATCATCGTCGCAAATGTGACGAAGCTCAAAAGTCTGTATCACATGTGGAGCGCAAAAATCTACAGCGGATAGCAGACCTGCAAGAGCAACTTCGCAACTCGTCGACTGACCAGAACAACTTGCGATTGCAGAAAGATGCATTGGCACGTGCTTTTGCAACAATTGCGAACGAAATCCTTGGTGGCCCAGCAGCATCTGCAGATGTGATAGCTCAGGTACGATGATCGCATGCACCGTTGCACGTCCCTTGCAGACCCAGCTGTGGTCCAGCTTTTCGAGGTCTTATTCACACCGTCAAAATTTGTTCTGACTTGGGTGCCCATCGATCTGAGATGGTGCAGGACGCTCAAGAGGC
Organism: Ulva armoricana; assembly: GCA_032360965.1. Lineage (NCBI taxonomy): Eukaryota > Viridiplantae > Chlorophyta > Ulvophyceae > Ulvales > Ulvaceae > Ulva > Ulva armoricana. The sequence continues at coordinate 83,079 of JAUMHO010000007.1, forward strand.
TGTTCGAGAGGGCTCTGAACCACTCGTTCGCTCCCCAGATGCCTGGCAGAAGCTCAATTTTGCTCTAGACAGGGCTGGCGAGCTCCGTATCGCAACGGAAGCCCGAGCACCACACATTCGTCCATACAACAATGATGGAGCACGCGCGCTACGTGCCCTGCTTGCTGGAATACGCCGTGCCAAGGCAGCTCGAAAGGAGGGCAGCACAGCTCCCGCGCCAACACATTTGAAACCAGTCAGGGATGAGAGCCCTTCCGCAAGACTCCATGAAGTCGCTATGACAAAGGATGAGCTCGACAGTGTGCATGAAGAGTTAGCAAATACGTCTACACAAGTGGTAGACATTGAGACAGACCTCAGAGACCTGCAGGTGGTGCTTCCTTGCTCAGCCGCTCTTCCACTGCCTCTCTGTGGGACACCATCCTGTTGTTTATCTCAAAATGTCCTCCCTAATTGTGTACACTATTTTGCTCCTGATTGCTTCGATTTGCTGACAAGCGACCAGCTTGCATCACTACGCTGACAGCACGCTGTATCTTCCCTGTTGGTGATTCCCATGGTGCCACCAGATCAATTGCAGGCACACCTGCGTTTTTCTGATTGTTTATTGCGAACCTTGTTCTCCACACCTGTTCAGCCTCCCCGCCCCAACGAGAACCTTTGCAAATGGGCACACACCAGCACCTTCAATCACGCACTGCGATCAAGCGCTGCGATCATAGTCGTGTAACTACTGCCAGCGATGTAGGCGCAATGACTCCCCTGCCTGTCGTGACAACATTGAACGTGCAGGAAACAGCACAGGTCTCATTCCGGCAGCCTCCGGTCCCATCTTCGCTGCCGCTGCGCTTGAACGCGATCCACATGACAGTCGCTGACATGGCATGCAAGCTCCTCGGTCTGGACGAACCTTCTTCGGCTAACCGTGGAGCGCTGCCACAGCGCGCTGCAGCCAAGGCGAGTCTGCAGGATACCACTGCAGCTGCTGGAGTGGGTGTGTCCAACACTGGATTCGCGGCTGACCGGCGCGGTCACCTGGGAGCACTCCCCTCCGCGGCAGCGATGGGAAACGAAGCAGCAGCAGAGCCTGCTCCAGTACGTTCCGCAGCAGCCGTGAACATGGCGGCAGCTGCTGGAGATGAGGTGATCGTCAGCAAAGAGGCGTCCGCCGTGGGGGCGGCGCTGCGCGAGCGCCTGCTGCGGCGTCGAGACGCGGCGCCAGGCCCTCGCCAGCGCCACGAGCCGGGTGCGCCTCCCGCTTGCCTCCGCCTGTTCGTTGTGTGCGACCATGACTGCATTGCTCCGCTCGAACCATGTGCTCTGCTGAAGCAACACTCTGGTGACTCTGTGGCAGGTGTGTTGACATCACCACAGTGCGCTATGTGGGTCCATGCATGTGTGATGGCCGCCGGCAGTCGTATCGCAAGAAGCTAATGGAAGCGCAGGTACAGGCGCCGTAGTTGCGCCGTGGTTGCCGCTGCCACAGCTATGCACTGCGGAGGGGCACCAGTTTGTCCAGGCGCTGCTGCCGCACGCCGGAACGCTCCCACCGCTGGTCCTCCTCGGCCTCTCCCGCGCTCTCGCCACACCCGCTGCTCAGGCCGAGTTCTTCGCTGCCGTCGGGCCGGCAGCGCCGGCGATGGTGTCCCCCCGGCAGACCACTGCGCCGCCCCTCACCACCGCCGCACCGCCGTTGAGCGCTCGCCCTGAAGCGGCCGCGACGACGCGCCGGTTGCCTTCGATGACGACGCACATGAACCCGCTGTTCATGGCGCCGCCGCCAACGCTGCGCAACGCGAGCCTGCGCCCTGAGGGGCCGGATTAGCGCATGTGTAGCCTGTCGGCGTGCCCGCACACGTCGCGCGCGCTGCCAGGGACCCAGGCCGACACGCCCGGCAATGTGGTCCGGGCTGGGACCCGTGTCCGTGGCGCCGCCGCGGCTGTGCCGCCGCAGCTCCCTCACCCGCCGCCGCTGCACAGTCTGCCCGAGAGACCGCACCCTGCTCAAGGCAGTCCGGGCACACCCCTGCCTGTTGGGATGAGCTCGGCATTGGGATGAGCACCCGCTGCAAGGTCGGTGACGAAGCCGCGTGCAGCCTGCGGCGCTGCACCGCGCTGGCTGTGCGGTGGCCGGAGTGCTGTCTAGTGGAGTGCGTCCTGCTGGGTGGTGTGTGCAGATGGCTGAGATACACGACGAACAGGGGCAGCAGAGAGGCGCGGGGGCTTGGTGCACCGCCGGTTGTACCACATGCGCACGGCAGTTTGCATGAGCGTGGTGTGGCGCATGGATCCGTGTCGACGCTGGTGCACGTGCATGTGGCGGGCGCTGCCTTTGTGCAGGTGTGGCTCCGGGGCGCTGATGCGCGAGATGCACCGAGTCTGCGGGAGGTGGTCAGCGAGGCCATGCCAGACCTGTGGCTGCATCCAGAGCCACGATCGGTGCACGCTTGCGCACTGCAGTTGCTCCAGCCTCGCATGCTCATCGCGAGTCCGTGTCCACGGGCGGCACAGGGCTGCTCTGCGGCCCGAGTGTGCCCACAGCTGCCAGAGCAAGCAGACGGCCGTGTGCTGGATGATTGGCGGACCGGCTCTTCCTGTGGCAGCAGTCGAGCTGATGTCTTGCAGTGTGGAAGAATGGTTGGTCGACCTGTAACATGTACTGTTTGGTATCACGAGAAGTGGGGAGGGTGGAAGGCGCATGAGGCACGATGCGAGGCGTGGGGTGCGGGGAGAGTGCAGGGAGTCTGCCACTGGCAGAGCAACCATGGGAATATGTGAGTGCTTTGGCATTGGATGGTTAACAGGACCCTGGACAGTGTGGTCTACAGTCTACAGCGTGGTATGAACGTGACAAACTTGATGTGGGGTCGCGCAGAGTGTGAACACAGCAGCGCCAAGCTCGATGTGTTGGAAGGCAAGGTGAAGGTGACTGGTATGAAGCATGGCAATGGTCTGGCCCCTGGCTACAACTGCCGCCGAGTTTAGTTACTGCAGGAATCAGACACTGCGCCCACGGTGTCCGGTGCTCCGAGTGGGACATAGGAAACACGATAGCTGGTGACGTATCCCATGTCTGTGCCAGGCTACCTCGTGAGCGCAGCCGTGGCTGGGTCAGTGTCAACAAAGTTACAGCCCAGCACATGTACGGTAACTAGTTGGTGCGAACTAGTTGGAGCGAAAGGCCCTGTACACCACAGAGCTCAACAGCATTATTCTAGCCAGGCAGAATGGCACTGTGCTGGATCACACGCTGGCGGTATGTTTTGCTGTCAAGCACACACATACCCACAGTTTATGCCAAGGTAAACACAATCTACATGCGCCGGCCCTACAGGCAGCACAGAAGTATCTCACCGCTGCGCCTTCACGCACAAGTCCTCTGATCACGCAGAACTGCAACACGGTCGTTATCAATCACCAAACCTCCAAGCCAACTACGCACGCGTCACACACACACCGGTCGTGTCAGGCGTCCCCCTCCTCCGGCACATGCACCAGCGTCGCGCCGTTCAGCGCGAGCATGCTGCCCCGCCGCATACCGCTCACCCTGAACGCAGTAACTTCAGCGCGAGTTGCGGCGCCGTCGAGCCAGAGCCCCCAAGCCATCTTGCGCACAACGCACCGCACCACCTCGATCCGAGCACCGGCGTGGGCCCACACCCCGCACCCCGCCCACCGCTTGCGATCCAACGCCTTTCCGCTTAGGGCGGCCGCGGCGCCCTCGCCGCACACCCCTCCGCCCTCCAGAAGTGCCTCGCCTGCCACGTCCGAGTCTGCAGACGCATGCGCTGGGTTTGCACTGTGGCCGCTGGAGCCGCGGGATGTGGCTGAGGCGGGTGAGGTGGGGGCGCAAGGGGACGAGGGGCTGGCCGGGGGCCGCTCGGCGGGGTCGGCGTCGCAGCGGTGCATGCGTGACGGCACGTGGCGAGAGGACCTGATGGAGCAGTCATGCATGACGAGGTAGCTGTCGTCGCCGCGCGCCTCGATGGCGGTAATGCGGGCGCCGCTGCACGCTACGTCATGCATCTCGAGCATGGCTGAGTCAGCGACGCAAGCGCACTGCTCGCAGCGCCGCATGGTGCCACCCCTGGCCACGACCTTGGTGTCGCGGCCAGAGCAGAAGAGCGCAACGCCGGCGGACTCATGCGTGCAGTCGCTGGTGGACACTTCTGCGCCGCCTGTGGCCACGAGGGTGCAGCTGGTGAAGGTGCACTGCGTGAACTGGACCGAGCAGCCGGAGTACAAAGCTACGATTGTTCCACCTGCAGGAGTGAGCGGGGATCAGGTTGACATGCGTTGCGGGCGGTTTCCTATCGGGTCGTGATTTAATCGTTTAACGCGTGCTTACATGGCATCTGCAACCACTCATTTATGGCCAACAGCTGGGAGTTAAACGGTGATGGCACCAACGACCATTTCTATTTGTTTCGTATCGTGTTGTGAACACCTGGGATCCCAAGAGGTTTGGCGCAAGCAGGTGGACATTGATGATGGAGGTGGGGTGTCGGCGGGTGCATCGAGCAGCAGTGTTAGGCAGTCAAGGTGATTTCCAGGGTCTCCCCCCAAAAAAATACACCTGAAGAATCGAATTTCTCCCGTGAAATGGCCATGATGCCCCAACACTGCCGAGCAGTGGACGTTACCTGGTAGTGGATGTGCAAGGACAGGATGCTTGGAACACGGTTCTGGTGTTGCGTGATGTGTGTGGCCACGAGTGGGGCACGGGAGTGGAAGGTTGGGGATGCGGCGCCGTCATGGTGTTGATGCGCGTTCCACGGTCTGCTTGTGCTATCCCAGAGCTAGAGATGGATCAGAATCCAATGGGCAGACGCAAGGTGGAGGTAGCGACAGGATGTTGAAACAGGCATGCCGCACCGATAAAGTGGACACCTTCGAAGCTGATGCCACTGCATTCTGCGAGGACGATGAAGGCGTTGTCTGGCAGGCGGAAGGCTCCACCACAAATTCGGGTACCCTCGAGGTCCCCCGAGAGCTGCCAGAGCGGTGATGTCTCGGGCGGTGGGACCAGAGACCACCCAGCACGACTGTTTGATCCCGCGATCAGTTTCTCCGGTCGGACGGGGTGAGCTGGAAGGTCCAGGATGTCACCAGCTGTTGCAAACGGCTTGCCAGGTGCGATCGTGTGGCCCGAGGGCATGACCACTCCAAGCCCAAGCCACTTTCCACAGACACCTTCACATACGTGCTGCAGCGTGGTGTCTCTCGGAGCTGCCTGAAATCACTTGTTGCATTGAATGCCCCAGCCGCGAACGTGCCTGCCAGAGCTAGTACGGCACAGATGCTGCCACTGCGAGGGATTCACACGAGAACATATGCACAGCAATATGGATGATTAGGTTGGCCCGGCTGGGAGGCGTGCAGTAGATGCCGACGTCGCGAATGTGCTGGGTACTTGCTGTCCAGCTCACCAAGCCTGTGCGGCCAGACAAACAGGAGCACGAAAATACGCGATCAAGGACAACCATGTCATGCGATAAAACCTAGTTTATCACATGTAAGCTGTCGGCCGGCTTGGTATCCCACGAAACGCACCAACATCAAGGCCTGCCTTTGCGTATACGTAACACCTGCCACCAGACCTGAAAGCGCTCGTCCTGGCCACAATCCGGTGCAGCCTCTAACAGTTTTTATGCCTAAGCTTAGATTTTAGCACCTCTGCTATAATTATCACAGATATGATTCGAGAGGTGCACGACAGTGCAGGGCCGACGTCCGAACAGACCTCCTCCAGATAGATTACTCACAGATGTCAGGCACAGATAGAAACATGAATTCATAGAGTTCAGCATATTGCATTTCCCAGCCACATATTCGTAAAAAGCGTCGTTGGAGAAGCGGCTCTAGATTTGCGCAGCATGTTCATACATGTACGGCACCTGCGGGGGACCTGCCCAGGTTTATTGCCTCGTCATCAGGCAGTTTAGGATATCACGTGTAGCCACCATCAATCCCCATTGCGCATGATGTCTTGTGAAACGTGCACACCGCAGCGAAGCTATAGGATTTCAAAAGGACTACCTTACCAGCGCCAACATAAACGAGTGAGCAATGGAGAACAATCCAGCCACAGTATCCTGCCACCAACCATTCGACCCGACGCCGGTGTGCCAACACATGTGACCCCCATTCCATTGAATGCACACCAGCACGCAGAAATCGAATCAGACAGAGCGCTCGAAAATGGTGCGTTACACTGCCTCTACAACACGGCCATGACCTAAGCATCACACTCCTGTTGCAACAAAAAAAAACAAAATTACCAGTCCTCAGGCAAGCAACACGGTCTCTTATAGCGGAGATGACGCGGTCACCTGCAGAGAACCGCAGATCCTGACATCATGCGAAGGGCTAGATGATGGTTTTGGAAAGCACAGCAGCTCCAGCGGTCGGCTGCACGCACAGAGCACGCCGACGAGGCGAAGCTGCAAGCCGACCAGTGCTCTGTGCCGCCACACCAGGAACGCTCCGGAACGATGAGCCAGGGTCATGGTTGCGTGTCCAGCACTCCCTTGAGGCGAGAACAGAGGTGCTCAACAACAGGGGAACACATCTCTGGCCTCCCTAGCCGGCGGATCTTGATGCCGTTTGATCTTGACCAGCCAGTCCTGGATTGAATGACATCCTGACCAGTAGCAGCGGGGAATGTACGTAATTCCACCTTACTGGCAGACGCCGTCACGCTTCCTTCTGCACGCACGTATCCGGCGTCACGTTCTGGCTGAAGGCCTAGCTGACAGCGTGCACGAGGCTCAGGCGGTGTTGGCAGACGTGGGACCCTTCTTCACTCAGTCACCATCTGCCGGACAGCTGCAACAAGAAGAACGGATACATCAACCGTGACGAGTCAACCAAGCAAGTGAGCCCAACTCCGCGAGCAGGGTGTAGGTCCTCTCAGGGTTGTCATAGATGGCAAGTTCTGTTGTGGGATGTGTAGAGAGTGGTTGTTCTCAGCATTCCTTCAGCATGCGATGCAGCTCTGCAGAGGCTCTACACGTAGGGGCGGAGAGAGGGCACACGGAAACCAGGCGCAGGCATTGCAGTCGCTGCTGCTGCTGGCCAGGATGCTCATTACACACCTTGCTCAGCCGTCGTCATGCAGTACACTACGGATGGACGTTTCACCTGTAGGACACTGTGTTCAAATGGATGCAATTGTGGGACTGGACGTACCTCAACAAGGATTGGGCCCTGGGCTTTGCCATCACATTTGATGTACGAGCCCATGTCCTGCAAGTGATCGCCGTCCCCAGTGTCCAGGACCAACCACTGCCCCTCATCAGACACATCCTTGGCTAGTTTCACTACCTCCCCGGAGTACAGCAGTCGCATGCATTCGGTGCCGTCGTCAAATGAAGCCCAAATCACGAGACACGGCTCTTCTGCACTTTCGATCCACACACCAGCGCTTTCATATGACCGGACTTCGTAAAGTCGAATAACATCATCGTCATCAAGCCACCTGAATATACAACTGCTGCATTGGAAAGTGTGCCTTCAAGCACGCCTGCGTGGTCACTGAACAGAAGTCCTCTTGGCAACACAAGCAACCGCCAACGGCTAGAAGAAGTCACCAAGTGTGCATTATTACATGAGACATCCCTGGCACCCAGAGAGGAGTGCGGCAAGTTGAGTTGATATTGCGTTCTGCGGGTTTTGTCGAGGAAGGGTGCGACGCTCGGTTAGTCAAGGCAACGCCTTCTGACCGTGCGCTGCTGCACAGATTCGAATCTGCAAGTTTGAACGCATGCAAGCGTGGAGATTCAATGAACCAAGTGGCGGAAATATCGTACGCGGTGCTTATCCGAGGATGCGCTCGATGGACATTGGCCAGAACGGTGGAGAAGCCGTGGCTCTGATCTGGGTAATGGACATCCTGGCTGTCAAGATCTGCAACGCCTTTCATAAACCACTTCATTGACTTCTGTAAAATGATTGCGGCGTAGTCAACCTCATACGTCGTGTCGTGGATTGTGTAGCCGTCTTGGTTTGCTGTGGACGTATGCTGCACGTACCACACAGGCTCTTTAGTGACCAGTTCCAATCGTATCGATGCCCTCTCAGTGTTGGAAGTTCTCGTGAGCTGTGCATACGAGTGCCAGAGAGTCTGGTCGCGCACCTCGACAGATGCGACGTATTTTTTCTTTCCTACTTTCACGGTCTTCTTCTCCATAAGCTCTACGCAAGCAGGAGTATCAGAGCTGATGCTTGTTATAACTGGAGCCGACGTGTAATCTAATTGTGTCTCTCCATGACAAGAATCGGCAGCGTCCAGATGACCGTGTGATCGCTTCTTTGCCATTGCAGCCGTCTTCTATACGACAACCAGATCCCTATTATCGATACGTTTGGGAGTATTATGGAGTGCTGGGCACGTCGTCCCACCTAGCAGAGCTCCTTCATGGCGATGCATGTACAAGCCGCACAACATCCAAGATTAAACGCCCCATGCAGCAAATAGCACCTTACCTGTTAACTGATGCTTTGAGGTGACGCAGGCTAGGGCGCCGGTGCGTGCCGCTTGGAATCGGAGCCCGCGGCAGGTTTCGCTTCTTTCAAACCAAGTGAGAAACACCAGGCTTTCAGCTCGCTCTGGACACCTATTTTCTACATGTGCATATAGTACTGCATCAACACACAGCCGATCCTGGACGATCAGTCTCTGTAAACCTTCCGATTGCCGAGGCACATGCGACGAAACCAATTGCACAAGATCCTCTGCAGAGTAGCCAAGCTGGTTGAAATTGTTTGTGCTTATGGAAGTCGTTCTCGAAGAGGATCCCAGCGATCAGGCATTTGTGTTGTAGTCACGCGCCTCAGCCGCGCTGCAGCACGACGAGACGGGAATACCGATACGCTTAGAGAACAAAGTGAGGGGCATCAATTGTGCACTCGACCTAACCTCTACATGTTGTAATGTTTACCGCAGTTTTGTGCTTGCGACTTGGACCCGTACAGTAGTGCACTGCATTTGCTGACTGGCGAATGAACATTGTGGTCTGCTTGTACGCCTGTCCGTTGAAAGAGTTTGTGTCTGCGTTAGCTGTCTTAAATTTCTTGATCGTGCCTGCCAGTTTTGAAATGGCTTTTTTACCATGGCCTGGCTGGTTTGGCAGTCGTGTGCTGATATAACAGTTCCCCCCAAGGCCCTGGCTCCTGCACAATGCCAAATTCTCGTGGGGCTGATGTGCATGCAGCAGCCATGTCTAAGGTTACAAAAAATGTGAACAGCATCCTGAAAAATATCGAAAAGCTTGATAAACAGGCGAATGAGGCCCAAACATATGTACGGCCCCCAGGCTTTCTGCCCCGATCATTGAACCTTGACCGGAACAGCATTGCCCTGGAAACTAATTATGATCCGGTGATGTAGGTAGACAAGCACATAACCCGCGTATTGCAAGGTACGCCTGAGGCGCGCGGCCCCATCACTGATCCGCACGAGCTGGCCAAGGTCCGGGAGGAGGTACAGGGATACATCGATAAGTATAAACAGCTACAGGAGGAAAAAGTTCGACTTGCAAGAAGCCTCTATGAGAGCATCGAGACGCAGGTGCGCCACGCAGTGCCCACGTGCATGTCGAGACAATCTAGTGCTTCTATGTCCACACCGCCCTGCAGCTGAGATTCAGTCGGGACATCAGCTCACCTGTCAAGGTTTGGGGCAGTGCTGTGCATACCTTGCACATTAGTTTCACTGCCTGTCACTCCCATCAGGCCAATGGTGTGCTAACTGCCAGCTATGCGTTGATTACACCAGCGCCCCGGAGAACCAAGTCACCATCATGTTGTTCCATGAAAATTGCGTCTCACCGTCGCTGGCGGCTGGGCCAAATCATTGTCAAATACCTGCTTGTGACGATGTGCACGGATTTTCTGTCTCACCAATGCATCACTCGCAATGAGTCGCAACATAGGAGCAACCATGCAGCAGCTATGCTACGGTCGGTGTCCCTTGGGAGTGCGAACATCGGTGTCAATGCACGACACTTTGACAGATTCAGTACATGGAACCCGAGCATCGGCAGCAGCTACCCGAGCGGGCCGGTCACTGCAGGCTTGCCCAGCTCGTCAGCCGTAGGGCTGCATCCACAGTGTGTCTTAGAGCACAACAACTAACACATGCCGCAGGCAAACCAACGGCATCGCCCTCAGATCTCAGCAGCCGCACGGGCTCTGTCAGCCATGACCGCCTTGCCTGGCACTCGGGCCATGAGTTGTAGGCATGTTCTGAACATCAGCGCTTTGCCCCTGCACAAAGTGACACCAACAGTGTGCCGTGTGCACCATTCAATCTGTGTCAGGGCCCAGCAAAATCGACTCCAGGGCCTCCGTACGGCTTCACGCACGGGACAGCCGGTACGAAGCTGCTGCTGGAACTGAGGCAGTCTCACGCATGATGAAACCGTGCGTGGGGCACTATCGCAATGGCACACATGAACTTCTAGTGCACCGATGCTTCAGAATATCCTCAGGCAGACGACTGTTAAAACAGGACACAGCGATGTGCTCATAGGCGGATGTCATGGCGGGGCACAGGCACATCGGTGGCACGGTACACACAACATCGACATTTGAGTTCACAAGACAACCTGGTAGCGACCTCATCACTACACACCCTCTTCTACATGCTACTCCCCTCTGCCGCCATCGATACCATGCAGCATCTGTGATCGGTGTGCTGCGCCTGCTGCATGGCCATGCTCGGTATTCCGGCTACCATGCGTTGCCTGCAGGTGGCGGACCTCGAGCAGTCGAAGGCTGCCGTGGAGCAGGACATGGCGTCCCTGGCGGCACGCATTGCAGCGGCCCAGAACTCTCACCGGGGGCGGGTATCGGCCAAGGCGGGCGGCACCGGCGCAGCCGCAGGCCGGGCCGCCCGCAAGAGCGGCCGCGTCGCCGCCGCCGCGGCGGCGGCGTCGTTCCCGCCAGTCATGCCGGCCGCCCCGCTGCAGATCGCCCCCCCGGTGATCCCCGCACACTTTGTGCCGTACACCTTCAATTACCCCGGCCGGCAGCCGTTCACGGTGTGCTCTCACCAGTGCTCACCCCACGCGTCCGCACCTCCTGCCTTCCTCACCGCATGCTGGTGCAGCCTGCATGCTCCCGCTGACTCGATGCTGGGGTCTTCAAAGCCGACCTGCACGACCGAAACCAGCAGAGCTGTGCGGCCGTCACCGGCATCCCTCGTGCCATTTCATTGACGGCGCAGGAGCAGCATGTGATGTAATGCATGTGATGTGACGCTTGTGCCGGTCAGAGGTGCCGGTCAGAGGTGCCTTTATCATGCATGCACGCGTCAGCAGTCTGCGTGCTGACCGGGCGCAGCATGCCGCCAGACGGGACACCCGTGTGGGCACCTGTGAGACTGCGCTGCCATGCATGACTCCACCCGCCCAGCAGCCGTGCTCACAACTGGCGCCATCTGCTATCAAGTTGTTGGACGCATTGCCACGTGTGAAGCGGGCCACCTCATCGAGCCAGGTTCTGGCCCGTGCTGCCATGTCCGCATGTGTCGTTGCGATAGCATTGTCCATGAATCACACATTCCACAGACGGTAGATGGCAGCGCTTGCAGTGCGTCGTGTCTGATGCACGGCAACCGTTGCAGGAGTACGTAGACCCGAACGAGCCCAAATACTGCATCTGCAATCAACCGAGCCAGGGGGATATGATCGGGTGTGACAACCCCGCCTGCGCGCGCGAGTGGTTCCACAACATCTGTGTCGGAATCCAGACTCCCCCAGAGAAATGGTTCTGCCCGGAGTGCCGTGCCGCGGGCGAGGGGGGGCCGCCGAAGCGGTCGCGGCGCAACTGATGCTCTCGGTTGCATGCATCGCAAACCAAGCAGCCTTCGACGCACGGTGACTGCAATCTGGCAACGCCACGTTTGAAATGCACTCACGCACAGTAACGTTGAAGTGTGTTCCCACCTACTGCAAGAACCCATGACACCCTTCAGCATGGGGCCATGGTGTGTGGCAATGTTCTATATATTATGACACGAATCCTGCCGCCCGTGGTCACTGATGTTTTTGTTCCTATATGCTTACATAATCCATGAAGAGTGCTTTTTTTTTATTGTAACGTGCTTCCCTGCGTATTACCAACTGGCATGATCTGAAGCATGCAGAATTCATTCACTCTGCCATTGTGTACAATCTCTTTACACCGAAACTCCAGTGTCATGCCAGCGCAAACATCTGTTGTGATTCAGGCAGGGCAGTTCAAGTATATATGTGATGCCTGCAGCCACAGTGTTGACTAGCAGTCCACTCATCTGTATTTTACAAGTGCATATGGAAATAAGAGTCACCAGGGGTGTACTGACAAATACCAATACACCAACTCCGTGCAGGTTGACCTACACTACCTCAGATAGCAACGCTGCAAAACTTGTGACTTCCTCAGACACGGCTTCAACTTCAACACGGCTTGCAGTAGCAAACGACGTATTTCTATTTTGAACTGATATGTGCCAATACCACAACACCTCAACACTACCAACCTCAATTTTGCTCTTGTTCCGGCCAAGGGCAATGGACCACAAGCAAGTTATGTAACATTGCAGGCATTTGCAGCGAGCTGCAACCTGTTCCCAGGTGCCTGGAGATGCTAGCCTCCGGATTAGGTCTTGATTTCAGCACTTCAGCACCACAACATGCTTCCATGCCAGCATGCGGACAGCAAATTATGCTGCCCTGTTCACTCATTGGCATTTTGGTCAATACATGCCCGCATTCAATTTCTCCTGCACTCCTCGGCAGGGTGCCCTGGTAATTGTGTCTGCGAGACATGTTGATGCCCTCCACGGTGGGTCGCTATTCCATAAAGCATGCCACCTTGTGGAGGATGCATCCCATATGCATGCCCATGGATAGGGAGTGGCGGGCCGGGCAGCCAAGCTCCACCTGTTGCACTGTAAGCTGATGCTGTGTGTGGTGGCAATGGGAAGCCGTTCGGCCCAGGCCACAGGGGCACCCAGGCCCCCATCATTGGAGTTGGGCAAAGTGTCGCCATGGCTGCTCCAGATTGGGCAAGGCTATGATGTGACGACCGTACATGCGCCGGAGGAGGATAATTGTAACATGCAGGCACGACTACGAATGCGCCCGGTGGAGGTGGCCCTACTCCCCGCTGCCTGCCCGAACATGCTTTAGCATGTACACGCGATTGTCTTCTGTTCCGGGCTGAGGACACTCCGTGCGGGCTTGGAGGTGCCGGTGGTGCAGCGCCTGGTGGAGAGCGTTGTGAGTGTGTGCGTGTCGATCGTGCCGACAGCGAAGCAGACAGGGCCAGAGGGACGCGACGATGGTTGGGCTGAAAATGATGCATAGACTGACTGAAACATTCGTTGTGCGTTTGCACACTTCGTCCTTCTGGCTGCTCTGCAACGTGCTCGCTGCAGCTGCCGTTTACCATATCTGGTAGCCGTTCCAGTGTTCCTGCAGCACCTTGCTGGCGATAACGCTGTTGGTTGGACACCTGCAGAGACACTGGCATTGCTCATGCATGAACATCTGTTGGAAGCGTGATGGGCACATAACCTGTTGGAAACGATGCACCAGACAAATATTACAGTCGAGTACAGCACCTATATGTGCTGCACTCCAGCATCACTGATCACCACAGTGACCTCTCAGTACCATGCATGTGTGGCAACAGGCGCCACACACATGCACTGCATGCATATCGCACAACAACATTGCAACGTGGCCCGCAAATTGCAACTCCCAACCATCGCTAGTGAATATCACACCTTCCATTTCATTAAACCATGTTCATCTGCGTCAGAATGGGTACCTGGCTGCTGGTGCGTGGTGTGGCATCTATCAAGTGGAACGATCTTGAGCTTGTTACCAACAGTGTCCTGATCAGCAGTACCAACACTTCCAAACCCTGTACCAGTTTCTCCTGCATCAGATTCAAGTACATAAAAATAGTCTGTCACGCGTGACTCTGTACATGACTTGATTTGGATGTTAGTGCCTTAAAACACACTGGAAGGTCGCGAGCTGCCGGGGAAAGGGCAGTTCCTGGCCGAGCACGAATTGGCAGCAACCGCTGAGATCCGCTAGCTGAAATACATCTGAGTCTGACGTTTGTGCCTAAATGTTTTCACACATGCAAAGTATACCATCTAGCCGGCATTTCTGTAAAGGGCTAAGCGGGGCCGACATAGGTGCTGCAATGTGAAGAATTGCTGCTGTACCGCAAGACATGCAACGAGTAAGGCGCACCAATTGCGGGGTCACTTCCCTGCTGTCTGTCATGCTTTTCAGATTTTACTTCTTGCAGCTGAAACACAGGTTTACGCTCAGCTATGTTTTCTTTCACATTCTCCCTACCTTGAACGAATACTTTTCCATGGACATGGAGTTGCTCAACTGTTTCATATATTTCTGTCGAGGAAGGCACCAGACCCTGCCGGCGCTGATGTGAGTCATGCTCATTCCGGCCGTGCCAGCCAGTCGGAGTGGAGGCTCCCACGGGTGATGAGGTATGGATAGCTGACATGTCTGACTGTGCGGTGGCAAGAGATGTCATCGTGGATGATCGATGTAGGTCATATGATTCAAGCCCTGTCAATGGCTGGAGTCGTGAGCTGTGAGGACGCATGCATCTCCGTGTGGGGCCCCAGCCAGGTTCACCTATGGAAGGGTGACATACGCCTGTAGCAGATTTCACGGTGAGCTACAGTACTAACAACGCTGCACTGTATCAAGCTCTGAGCGCTGGTGCAAAAGTCTAGCCCGTCCGTCAATGAGACAGTGAAAGAACATGTTTCCTAACCAAGGTACTATTTGCAATTGTTCGCTTGGTTCCATGCACACCGCAGCAACCAGAGAGGTCTGCATGTACACCATGCAACACCACCGCGACAGTCAGATCGGTATATGCTTGAAGTTGCACATCACGGCATGCACAAGTTGCACGCATTCACCTATGCTGTGGCCGATGCCCGTTTGGCTTTGGCGTGATGCCCAATTTATCAAATGCATTTATTTATTTTTTCACCCCAGAAACAACTACTGTGTGTATGCCACGACTAGCAGCAGCAGCCTTAGGGACCTAGATGGACATCTGTGTCAGACCTGAGCTGATAGGTCGATGCTGTGCAAATTACCTGCTGCAACAGGAGTGTGCGGTGCGTTGACCTGGTACACTGGCAGCACCACCTTGACTGGATGCCCGAAAGCTGTAGGCGAGGTACATGGTTTCTTGGGTTTGAAAGCAGCAGCATCAGGAGTCATGGTCGGCATGCTTGAAATGCGTGAGTGTGTTTGCGTGCCATCAGTGATGTCTGAGGGCCGTTCATGAACACTGGTAAGGCTTCCGAATAGCAGATCGCCTCGGCTAAAGGACAAGTGAGCCCGGGCTGCAGGGACAACGCAGTGAGAACGTTTATGTGATGTGATGCAGTAGATTCCAGGATCCTCTTGCAGTACTTGTGTGTGGCCAACAGGATCAGCGGTGGCTGCCAACGGTGTGTTGACTGTGCCATTCGTGCTGCTGATATACGATTCTTGCAGTGCAAGGTCTTCCTCATACTGGCTGCGACAAAAATGTGTAACTGTGGCAGCTGCTTGACCTACATGTACAGCGGCTCAAATCATGTCAGGAACACACCGGTTCCGGCTATAAAATTCGTATAATTAGGCTATTGGGGGTGTGGCAGTTCGGAGCGTCTACCACTCTTAGCAGCAGCAATTCGGTGAACTTCAGCACAGACAGAGTGCGGATCAGAGGGAAGACAACGCCATCCAACCATTGGTAGTTTGTGTGATTCTCACAGAGGCAGTTGTGAGTCAGGATTGTGCGCACATAAGCAGATGGTTGCCTCGTGGACGACCATACTGCTCCTTTGCTGAGCTTGAACCTAAACGATGAACAACCAGGATATAACGGTCCGTACCTGCAGGAATCATCTGGCCATGCTTTTTGGAATCTTTGGATCGATTGTCATCTGTGCTGATCTCATCTGCAGCTCCCTCAACTATCTGGTCTCGTGAGTTTGTGGAGATAGACGGTTGTGCCACTTCCAGTTTGCTGTCCTGCTGTTTGTACTGGATTTTGGGTGTCGCTACCAGCTCATCTGCCATGCATGTAGCCCCAGAGACATGTTCTGACTTTTCAGTGGAAGCGGATTCATCACCCGTAGCCTTGTGCTCACATTTATCAGAACTTCTTAGCTGCTCAGAGACGACACCGAGATGATGCAATGCAGAAGTCAACGTTGGGGGCGTCCTGAAATTATTGCAATTGCTCACACATTCAGCAATTGAAACAAAACGCAGAGGAGTAACTTGGGGATCACACCGTGTTGAACTCGAATGCCTCTGTCTACCTTTACAGGCTGGGACATAGGAGTTATCCTTTGTATCTGAGATGGCGGAACCCTTTCTGAGCGTAATGACATCCACACGGCAGCAGCTGTCCTGTGGTGCCTGATGGGTGCCAGCATGCGCCTTGGAATGTGCAGAGCATGTACCCTGTCCAGGACAGCTGCTTGGGTGGGCCTTCGCTGCAGTAGCAAGTTGGGTTTGTAAGTATGGCTGTGCCACATCTTGTGTAGCAGCGGTGCTCCTGCGCTGTGTGGATGACTCTGACAAGGCTGGAAACTGCTGCTCCCATAAAGTCCTGGCACTCTTTGGTTCCTGCCTGCTTCCTTGCACCTCGTAGCACTGGGTGCTTTGTGTTGTACTTCGTCCATGAGCTCTACGGCGTCTTCGGCTTCTGTTTGCCTCATATTTTGAGGCTCTCTTACCTTGACACCGTTTTGGCGGTCCTGAACAACCTTTCCTAAGCATCCCCGCTGACCGGCCCAATGTGGACTCTGTACACGTGCCACGTGTTTTCGGCGCACAAGCAAACCCTTGGGTTTGGGAGTTGACATCTGAGTCGACTGTCCATGTTCTGCTGCATTTCAGATGGCCAGGGAGGCCACCGCTGCCAGACACGGTTCTCGGGTGTGGATGAGGCACATCTGTATTGATCTGTCTTGTATCTTTGAGACAGGGACAAGACGCTGCTCCACGTACTGTGCAATGCGTGATTCTTTCATCGCCGCCAGTCTTCTGAGCTCCGTCTTGCAAAAGATGCACGAAACGATCAAGGAGAACAGTCTCTTTTGTGCATTCCAGCCCACTTGACTGACAGATGGTACGTCTCATGTCTGAGTAAGCAGATCCTACATGCGAATTTGGCATGCGGGCAAACCAGACCTGCTGATCGACACACCCATCGGCCGTATTTGATGCTTGCTCAGCCATTCCCTGAGATATGTCTAGGGTGGACTGCTTTTCGTTTCTACGTGATGTGGTGGTCCCATCACTCCTTTGCATGCTCAACCCTCCATCACTGACAAATTCACCTTGAATCACAATCTCCGTAGAGAGAGCTGTAGCTACTGCGGCCACGGCGGAGGATGCTTGGTCAGAGTGGCTAGAGGGATGTCGTTCAGCGCTTCCCACATCCGGACAACCTGCAGCTAGAAGTCACAGTTCAGCCGGGTATGATTCCACACTCTGCATTGATCGTGGTACATGAGCGGGCCAGGCTCTGGCAACCACCATGTTGTCAGACTTCTAGACCACAACACACCCCACGCTTCGTGTATGCAAAGGTAGCCCGCAATGGTTTTAAGCGCAAACAACAGATGTCAGAGTATTTATCGTGTTTGAGATATTCCATGTCCACATCCATGGCAATTGCAATTACCAGACAGTGTCTGCAGCAGCTTGTGACGTACCCTCGCAAACAAATATTGTGGAGGGCGTGGATGGATCTTCAAAGAAAGGTGATATCATCTTGCAGTTCCGTTGCAAGTGGCTGCCTTGAGGACGTTGCATACACTCCTTGGATGGTGAACATGCGTCGAGATTGCACCTGTTCTCATTGGCCGAACCCATCCACCATGCCCAATCTAAAACGCTGGCCTGTTTCCCAACATACCTACTTGCATTACCAGTGTCCAAATGCTTTTGAGCTGTGCTTAAGCCATCATGTTCAGTAGCACTGGACGGATTGGTGCCAGCGCTTTTAGGAGTGTCAGAATGGTTAACATAAGTCTTCAGTGAACCCTCGCCCTGGTGAATCGGTTGCTCTTTAACCTTGGCATGCAAAGTGGAACTGGTAGATGTTGTTGAGGCGTTCGGCATAGTGCATGCATTGCAGCAAGTTTCGCCACACGTGGACTTGCTTGCGTTGTCATTTGGTCCAGCCATTCCTGTGTTGGGTGATGTTTGATCTGACTCACTGCATTTACCTTCAGACATATGATGGTGGAATTGCCAATGTACAGCAGCTGGGCCTCGACCTGAAGCTGGTGCACTGTATCGCCCTCGAGTAGATTCATGGCTGTAGTGCTGCCATGTTAAACCAACAGAAGGCTCTGGAATGCTTGATCCATACACATGTGCTGGAGAGGCCCAGGTGACAGGAAGCACTCCCCCTGCATTCTTGACAGTGAATCACCACAATTTCGGTGATTTTAACCCTGCTGTATACACCAATGTGTGCTAGAAAAGTTCGCCTCGGGCTGCACACTTTGAGGAGACCTGATCATGTTGCGCCGTGTCCCAGACATGGAGCAATCTTGACACATGTTTTCTCTGTCATACTGGGGATCCTTTCTTGGTAGACCAATGCCATCCTCGAATGCAGAAAACGGACAGGCACACAGCCGCGGTGATCCAAGCAATGAAAATCTGTTGCACTCATCAGCATCCCCACTCTTCCCGGATTGCGAGGGCAAATCTACAACAGGTCAGGTGGTTCTGGTGTATGTGATATCACATTGGTTGACACAAGCAACACTTACCAGGCCCCAATGATGGCCCTGTCAAAAGCAGCGACACCTGACAGAATGTTTCGATCAGCCTGGCACGGGCATGATGTACAACTCGATCCGGCCTTGAAATTGGTGAAATGGTCGTCTGCATATTTCCCTGTGCACTGTGAGCTGTGCGAAAGTTCTATACCGCTGCACTCCTGAGAACTTGGTGATCCGGAACGGCTGGCCGAGACAGGAGTTGGTATAGCGGACGGAGAGTATGGAAGCACAGCATCATGGCAACCATGCTCGAAAGAATTATTAACTTGTAGCTGGTATGTTTGTTGGAATGGCTCAGCTGGGTGCATGATGCACCCAGGACCTTTCACGGACGAGCATGAAGAAGTGACAGCTCCGAAACTGCCATGATCCCCCGATGAGCATGAAATGACATCAGAAAAAGTAGGAACGCATGATTCAACAGAGAGATCACTTGGGTGTGCCACAAGGCTGGCCTGAATATCACACAGAAGAGCACTGACAGCTGCAGTTGAAAGCAATGCAGCAGGCATGTGCTTGTGAGCGTCCATGAGTACAAGAACAAGTTGCTGAGCCCTACTAAGCTCAGCATGAGCAACATCACTGCGTAGAAGCAGCTTTATGCACCTGCATAGCACTGGAGTAATCACAAATGCTCGTGCATGTAACATCAAACACACAGACCCGCCTACAAAGCTGAATGGCAGCCCATTCCAGCCTGCACCTCTAGGTGACAGACAAAGTACAATGACCGCATGCAGCTTCATTCACTGTTGACGCGCACCCTAGTAACGAGAGGAAGCATCGAGCAGCAGCTGCACGCCCTGTTGAAGATTCATCTTGAGAATCAGCCACAATCGAAACGTGCAGTAGCGCGTTTGCGATGCATCTACATACTGATATAAGATGCATACTTGAGACTACTGCGTTCAGGTTCTTGTTCTTGGAATTCAAGAGGAGGTAGATGATGCAGGCACACAGATGCATCACATCCAGCTGGCCTTGCCCCATGTGGGTGATAATGGAGGGCAGAAAGCCGTCATCACAACAAGGAAAATTTCCTATTTGATCCTGCATGCCAATTCAGAGCTTCAGGATGCGAGCGGGGCTGAGTTTTCCACATTCGGACTAACAATGTCGAGCAGTAAAGAGCCAAGTTGAGCTCGAGTGCAAACCTTTTTGCTCTTTACAGTGGTATCATTCTCAATAGATATGAGCACATATGCGATCATGGAGAGGGCCGCGATTTTGACACCGACTGTACCGTGTCCGTGCAGGGACTCGAGCTGCAGCAGGGGGAGAACCAAATCCACCACTCCTGATTTGGCAAACGCTGATCTGGTACGTTCATCGATTAGCAAGTGCAATAGTGCTTCGAGTGTCAGAACTGTGTTATCCATCACCGGATCGTTGGCCGCTGCTCCTGACGCAACGAACTGCGACATCGACAGCAGCTCCTGCAAAAATGAGTACTGATGTTGCAGCTTGCTGCCAACATCAGCGTAATGCAGGTACGTGCTGTACTGCATTGCACTGTAGCATGGGTACTGCTGGTCGACACCTTCAACAGCGACGAAACAGCGCCAAACGCACTCCATAGATGCAAAGCTATTCCAGAAGTCAGAGGATCTAGAATAGAGATACACTGTAGCGCTTGCTGGCGCGAGCTGGGATCAAGGAGCATATGAACTAATCGAGCCGACGGTGGGGTTCCATTGTCCATGGTTACAGATACCGTAAGGAGTACGGAAAGCTAGCGCCAAGACCATTGACAATCGTTCAGCACTGATGACGCCAATTGCCGAGGTATAGAGAAAATATTGCAATGTGCCATGTGAAGCCAGTGCGCATACAGCTTGCACGCAAAGGATTGAGGATCTCGCATAGCGACAGTAGATCTCAGTCCAGCGGAGGTATGTTAATATTGATCTCTGCTTTGAGAAACCAGCTTGCAAAGGTACACTCAAACGCCGAGGTCTCGCGACGCTGTCTTAAGCGGTATGTGCATGCACGGCCGCGGCACTTTGTGCAAATGTGCCCCCCCCCCCCCCCCCGCCTCAACCAGCAGGGCCAGGGCATGTCATGCCGCACGGCTTGTCATACAAAACCATAGATGTAGGGAATGAGCTGCATACGGAAATTTTTCGATCGTGTATCTTGTAGCGGTGTTCTCTGTATACTTAAACAGGATATCACGTCGATAGGAGCGCATTTTTTACAGATCAACCTGTACGCCTTGTTAATCAATGAAGTATGGCTACTTTCACAGGTCGGTTGATTGCTAAGGAGATCAACTGACGAGGGCATGCGCAGGCACGACGCGATGCACAGACCACTGATTACGGCAGTGATTCTTCTTTGCACAGCTTTTGTCCGTGGACAAGGTAAAGCCCTTCACATTCCAGGTATTTCGTGATGAGAATTGGATAACAGTCTAGTTCCAAGCGCTTTTTGCATGTGAGCTATATCCACACCAGCTACGGAGCTCCCATGTCACGACGCACCATGTCCGGCTGTCGTAGTGTACCAGGCCTGTCACGGAAACAATTCATAGCTTCAATTTCCCATTCTCTCCTGTCATGAAATATCGTCCCAAGCTTTTGCCGAAATAGCAGTGTTCTCCCTCTGGGATTTGCAGTGCTGCGTTCTGCGCTCTCAGAACGCATGTATGATCTCACATACTTTGCGCTGCTGGAGGTATTTCTATCTTGTAATGCCTCAGGCTACTACATGCAGATGTATTGGTCCGAATGCGGTATCCGCGCTGTGACCGTGTTCTGTGGGAGCGTGCACGTTAATTTGTTGCTGCGTGTGGCGTATCGCTGTGATTTCCAGAATCCTGAACGTACATAAATTGGGCACGCTGGAAAACAAGTTATCGCTATGCAGGAATCTGTCGATGGCGTGAAAACGGGCCCTCGTCTCTGTGCGTTGCGACTACGGACGACCCAGCTGGGCTGCGTTTTGCACAATGGCAGTTAGATCTGCAGCGTTGCATCAGGTTTTCCGACAGCAACACGACGATAGGCTGTACTACAGGTGAGTTCAATGCCCCTGGCTTGGTGTAATTCCGTTATCAGCGTCGTAGCAACTGTACGTACACCACGTAGACACTGCCCAGATCACGTCGAGAGCGTAGCGCCAACCAAACACCAACCCCTGCGAAGCAAGCACACCCACAGAATAGACTGTCGTCTGAAACCTGTCAGTTTGCATGTTCAAGCAACGTGTTTTCTTCCCAAGAATGCTGTGCGCGTGTTTCCTGGCAATCGGTATCCTGTGCACATGACGAGCCCGTCACAAAGGCTGTCCACTCATGCAGAGGTCCACGTCTCTGTCATGGCTACGTAAGTCGGTGATGATCAGCGTGCAGCCGATGCACATTTGCACCTGGCGGTTACTGTCACCAGTTATGCAGCATGGTCAAGCATGCGGGGGGGCTGGGGGCTGCAATCCGGTCAGCACGCCTCAGAAATGCACCTTGAGCACAGAGCACTACTGTTGATACGTTGGGCAATTCTGCTACAAGTTTCGCGTCCATGCGGCTACTGCCTGTTTCATTGCTGTGGCACACAAGGCAGTCAACACTACTGAGCAGCTCCACGTGTTGCTGAACCTGGACAATGATGGACCGCAGACACCTGCATGCCAACCCCACTCCCTTTCGAATAACTTGAGCATCGACACGCTCCGCCTGGGATTTGTGCACGTGAGGTGGTTCACTGACGGATATGCTGCCAGTTCATGCTGCCCCGAAGGGCGTTTCTAAACAATTAGATGCACGGCCCCATGCCTGACCCTCCGCCGCACCATCTCAGTCCCAGTCTGCAATGACTGTGCCAATGATGAAGGAGCTGGCGTGGTGGCCCGCGGTCTACCAGCTCCTCGACATCCATTGCCTTCTTACATCGTTTTACTCGCGCCCCACTCGACAGTCACCGTCGAGATCGGCCAGTATGGCCCTAAACATGGTCAACACACGCCTCCGTGCAGAACTTCCCGAGTGTACCTCTCGCGTCCTCACCGACCCAAGCGAGCAAGGGGTCTCACAACGGATCTGCTTCCCAGCCAACGCAACCATCTCTCGCATTGATCAGCAGAGCTTCATCGTTGCTCTTGGCAACTGCTCAGGAGACAGCAGCCCAACATGTGACGAGGTGCGCTGTCGCTGACCAGCAGGCCGGGTTTGCATGCATGGAGCGGTGCAGGTACAGCTCCCCGTACCCATGCCACCAAATGTAGTGACGTTCTGGGCACTGTGATGGGCTGCTCTGGCGGGCTTACCAGGAGCTTATCAGGCCTGCTTTTCAGTGACCGATGCCCGCCCGAAGTTCACCTCAGGGACTGACTGTTCGATTGGCACCACCCATGCCGCACGGCCCTGCGTCTTCCGCTGTCGTGCACCCTATCGCGTCCCTGCGCCCCTCACATTTACCTAGTGACGACCTCCTCCCCTTCGGGTTGACGTCCCTACCCGCGACATGCCACCTCTGCGGTGGCCGTGTATTCCCCCCCTGCCTGGACTTTGGCTCGGCTCCCGCGGATCAGGCTCGTCGGGAACATAGATGGCGTCACATTCAACGCTTGCTCTGCGCGTGTCCCAGTGTTTCTTGCTCGGGTGGCAGCTCTGTGGCTGGTGTCGTCCGCAAGGACTTGCCACTGTGGCTTGTGCTGGGTTTACCCAGGCAGAGGCAGTGTTGCATGCTGTTTCTCCTGACTACTCCATCTCGGTGGATGTCACCTCAGCATGTCTTGTCCCGTTGACGTTCCTCCTTGACCCCGCCGGTGCCCTGGGCCGTCACCCCCCTGACGTTGTAAAGCACCACTGCCTGCGTCTGGTTCCGGCGTTCTTGCTGGGTGTCTCCCGTGTTGCGTGCACTCGGCAGCCTCTTCCTGCATCGGTGTTTGCCCGAATGGTCTGCCCTGAAGTAGTGGCTCATTGTATGGCGCCCCTACCTGATGCCACCCATGTGGTTGTGCCCCTTCTGTGCCCGTCTTGCACTTGTCCGCTCCTACCAGTAGAGGTGCTGTGTCTGTTGCCCGTTTGGCTTTGGCGTGATTCCCAAAAACCTTTTTCCTGTTTGTTTCAATGCGTGAATCACATTGTAGACACCACCCCATGTCTTTGTCACATGCACATGGTCGGCACCTGCGGTGCATGTTCCCAGGTCGCTCCTTGTCACAAACCGAAGACAGGTCACCCCGTTTGACTCGGGTTGGGCGGGCTGGCGAGGACTGTGAGCCAATCAGGGGAAGCATGGCCGCATGCAGGTGCGGGAGGAAGCCTACCCGCTGCTCGGCTGCAGTGGCTGCGCCGCCGCGGCGAGTGCGGCCATAGAGCTCGTGCCGTTGTGTGCTGCCGCGCAGGGCAGCGAGGTGGTGTGCCTGGCCGCCGACGGCGTCATCGACGCCCCGGCCCCTGCTCCAGCCATGGCCCCGGAGCCTCTGGAGGACTCCCCCATGGAACTCATGCCACCCCCGGCGCCGGCGCCCGGGCCGCTGGCGGCGGCGAGCCCAGACCCTGCGGAACCCCCCTCGCGGGGGGTTCCTGCCGCCCCGCCTGTGGCTGCTGAGGATGAGGACAACGTCGTCTTGGAGAATGGCGTTGCTGGGGGCAGCAGTGGAAGCCCCCTGATCGGGGTTGGGCTTGCCTTTGGCTGCTTGGTGTTGGCGGTGCTGCCATGAGTGTAGGCGATGCCAGCCATCAGTTTCGGGTGGTCAGGCTGCATGGAAGGGGAAAAGACCCACCGTTAGATGGGAAATTTCCATTTTCTGTGTGAAGGTACCCCAGTAGGCCAGTGATGCCACCCTTTGCTGGCTGCTTGTTGCAGGCGATCAGATGTTGCAGTGATAGATGCACATGCGCAACCTCTGTATTGCCAAGTAGGTAGCTTTTATGCAGCTACTTTGTACATTGAATGGGACTTTATGTGGGTAGAGATGAGGGTCGCTGGAGCTTGGACCACCATGTGAGGCCTGATGAGCGAGACCTCTGGGATGCCGCCAGGGATACTATGCATGTGAAGGATGGCTCTGGCCCGACGAAGCTGGTTGTGCAGTGTTTGATACAGAGGAAGCCACATGGGCTCTGATTGGTGCCATGATGTGCGATGATGTGCGATGACTGGACACGAGCAGATTATGCATGGGTCTCTGTGGCGTTGGGGGCATGGCGGACTGCTGTATGGAATGGCAAGTTATTAAATAAAAAAGTGCTTCTGGGTTTATTTGGGAGTCAGCACAGTGGCACACAATAAGATAGTGCGTCAGCGCATGTGTGGGAGTCGGTACAGTAGCATGCAATACAGTAGTGCCTCTGCGCCTGTTTGAGAGTCGGCACAGTAGCATGTTATTCCTGTACAACTGGCATGCCGCGGCATGTGCATACGTTGACCCGGAAAGGAGGCTGTATGAACCTGCTGTGTGGCGGGTGGAAAACGCGGTAGATCACCGTAAGATGCACAGTTGTGCTTTGCCTTGGACGGCATGTTAGGCTGTCGCTCGTATTATCATGGGAAAGGGTCCCAGTGCTTGACACTTTATGTGCCTACATAGCTCAACTACGATTGGAAGCGATCGCCAGCATGCGCAAATGGGAGAGCGTTGATGTTCATGCACAACACGCTTACAGATCATGGCTCATTTGGTTGGCAAGGCGGATGTGCTGGGCAGAGAGTGGGATGTGCTTGGTTTGGCTGTAGCAAGTTGACTCGCGTTTTTCTGTGACAAATCTACAGCAATGGCCTGTTTTGGGGCACAGGTTAATTGTGAACCAGGTTCGATGGCTCCGTGTGTGGCCCACCTGCTGCGGTGCTAGGAGAGCAACCCTGTACTGCTCCCAGCGTAAGGATATGAACACAACTGAAAGTATAACGTGTACTGAAGTCTCTCTCAGGAAGTACGAAGTAGAAAACCGACGTGCCGGACGTGCGCGCAGACGCAACGGCTGGGCAGTCACGAACCGCTCCACTCTGGCGCTGCATTGGTCCAGCCTGAGCTCAAATGCTCCAGCGCCGTGTATAAGGCGTGCAGCATTATCTCAGCTTTACTGATTGTTCACAAGTCGACTCAGGCGACAGTCTTGAAACGTGCGGCGGAGCGCGACTTCATACAATTCGAGAACATTCTAACCGCTGCTCACGAGTCATGCGCGGAGCCAGCTCGTCGATACTGTGTCGTCCCACTTCATGAGCTTCAGTGCAAACTGCGCACATAACTGGTGAAACGTGCACACGTATGTACTTTCTCCTCCGTTGCCTGGATCCGTGCTTATCAACCTCAACATGGCAACAATTCGTTCCTTGGCAACCCGCCGGGCCCCAACCTCTTCAGTGGTGAGGCCTGCACAGAAATGTGACAAAGCTCCTCAACAGCAGCGCAGGCACATGCTTGTGGTTCGGGCGGAGCCTTCGGATATCTTGAGCCTCTCATACGACCGCACGCCGGAGCAGCAAGCGTTGACCAAGGAATGGAAGCCAGTCATTAAGGTCGCCGTCTCCGGAGCTGCAGGACAGATATGTAACCATCTTCTGTTCATGCTTGCCTCGGGTGAAGTTTACGGCCGAGATCAGCCTATCGAGTTGCGGCTACTTGGGTCAGAGCAGTCCAAGGAAGCGCTAGGGGGCGTGGCCATGGAGCTCGAAGATTCCCTGTACCCTCTTCTTTCAAGCGTCAAGATTGGGATCGACCCGGAGCAAGTGTTCGCTGAAGCTGACTGGGCCCTGCTGGTCGGAGCCAAGCCTCGCGGTCCTGGCATGGAGCGCGCTGGCCTGCTTGACTTGAATGGACAGGTCTTCGAAGTTCAAGGACAGGCTCTTGACAAGGTAAGTTAAGTCCGTTTTCAAGTTGTATATTCCTGTTGAGGTTCCTGTTGAGGTCAAGTCATCAGACAACGTGATCAGGTCGTGTTGGTGCTTTCGCTAGACCCGGCTCCGACGGTCGTCGGTGACTACAATCGCACGCAAATGTGTGCATGCACTTCCTTGAGTTGTTGTTTTTCGATTCGTTTGACTGTGCGCGTTGGTTCTGGTTCGTGTGTGAGGGAGGACCGCGCAACGCACACCACTAAATGGTACCCAATTAGAAGACGCAATAGAGTAGCTGCCTGCTATGGCGGATAAAATTTTGGGGATATGCTGCAGCGCTCCATGGCGTCGTTTTCCTGTCATGCAGCACGTGCACGGACTCCTGCGTGCTCATTACATTCGCGTTCACACACGTCGGGCTTCGCATTGACGCCAGAACGCGCAACAAGATTGTGGTATACATCTCTTGCACCTTTGTAACTTGAACATCTGGACTGTTTTCGTAAAGCAGGAAGCAATCATGTGGTGCCGCTCGCAGGCCGTTGCTGTTGAAAGGCGGACACGTCTGCGCTTGCACAGCGCACCGTGGCTGTGCGCTTTCTAGTCCACGCTATTCATGCTACATTGTTATGATCTTAAGTTCATCTGACTATGTCACATCTGCCTCTGTCCGTCCATGTGTGCATGGTGGGCGAATCGTGCAGGTTGCCAAGAAGTCTGTCAAGGTCTTGGTTGTCGGCAACCCCTGCAACACCAACGCCTTAATCTGTGCGGCCAACGCTCCTACTATTCCCAGGGAGAACTTCCACGCTCTCACCCGGCTGGATGAGAATCGTGCCAAGTTCCAGCTTGCCAACAAGGCTGGTGTTTTCTTTACTGGTGTGCAGAACGTTGCTGTCTGGGGCAACCACTCCACTACCCAGGTGCAGAACTGTCCGGCTGTGCCATGTGTGTGTCTGCATGATTTCTCATCAGCCGAATGCCCACCTAATCCCTTGTGCACATTTGCCAGCCCACCGGCACACACATGTAGCTCACTCTCCTTGACCCCATCAAGGTGGTTGTGTCTGTGCTCTACTGTCACTCCCATGACTCCTATGCCACATGCACGTTTTGGCGCTTGGATTATTGCTCAGTGTGCAATCCACAGTTCCCCTCGCTATGCGTGCAACACGAATCATGTTTGTAAGAAGCCACATCTCGCTGCGAATCCTCCACCCTCCCAAAATGTGAATTTTCAGGTGCCTGACTGGGTGAACGCGACAATTGACGGCAAGCCCGCCTCAGAGGTCATCAAAGATGAGGAGTGGTTCCGCAACAGCTTCACGCCTGTTGTCGCAACACGTGGCGGCGCGCTCATCAAGAAGTGGGGCCGCTCCTCTGCCGCGTCAACGGCCGTGTCCATCGCCGACGCCATCCGCGCCCTGGTCACGCCGACCGCCGAAAACGACTGCTTCTCCTCCGGCGTCATCTCCGACGGCAACCCATATGGCGTCCCCGATGGCATCAACTGCTCCTTCCCCCTGCGCTCCACCGGCGACGGCAACTGGGAGTTTGTGCGTCTCCACCACTTGCACCTGAAACCCTCCCCCTCTACCAACACCCCCCCGATTCCGTGCTGATACTTCCCGATACCCAGGGGTTACTACACATGCCACATTCTGCACCAGGCGCTTGTCATGAACAGCGTATCGTGCGAAAACGCCTGTACATGGAGGGCACGTGCGGACATTGCGTCTCAAAGTCATGCGCAATTGCTGCTTTGCCTGAAAAGTCTTTCTGTAGGCATACCGGAGGAGCTTGTGTACTGTTGGGATTTTGTTTTGACATGGGAATCCAGCATGAGTCGGGCTGCAAGTGTGTCGTAGGCTGCTACATGTGCCATTAATACAATTCAGTCTCGCTGGTCAGGAAGTACACGTGGCAGCCTCGTGTCACAAATTTTTGCTGTTTGTGGGGGTTTGCATTGGCAACAAATCAGCCGCCAGCGACCGCCCGACCAGTGAACTAATGGCGACGGTGGTGATGCGGCATGGATGTGTGCAGCATAGGGCAATGAAAACACCTACACAAGAAAAACATCAGCAGCTACGGCGGTGATGACACATACACACCCATAGAATTTGAGCCCTGTGCTTGTTTTGCGAGCTGCACCGCTATGAAGCCACTGTGTGATAGCATGATTGGTTGCGGTGAAGTGTGGGAGTGTTGCTTGTACGTCAGCCATTGAGCTGCAAGCCCACGTTTGATCACAGACCAAAGCACCAGCCAGCCCAGCTTGGTCCACCAATGCATATACTGTGTGAAGACAGGTACCTGCCTAGCAGCTTCAGCTCCGAGGTGCCTACGCAGTCCCCATGCCGATGGTGCAATTTTCTGCCCAAGTGACCCAGCAGACCAACCACAAATGCGATGTAAGGATGCCAGGGTGACTTTGTGGCACTGTGCAGGTCACTGACTTCAAGATGAACGACTGGCTGCGCGAGAAGATCGACGCCACAGCTGAGGAGCTGTCCAAGGAGAAGGACTGCGTTGGCCACCTCATCCCAGGCTCATCCTTCGCAGCCTGCGCCATCAAGGAGGACACCATGCTGCCCGGCGAGGCATAGGCTTCTCTGTGAACTTTAGCAGGCTCTGGTGTAAGCTCGGTCATAGAAGAGCTGATGAGCTGCTGAGCAACTCCTTGCAGCTGCCATGGCTGGGATAGGGTGGGTGTGGGTTTGGGAAGGAAGGCATGTGCAGTACTACTGCAGCAAAATTGAGCAGCGCCGCTGGCGAGTACTGCTGGCTGATTGCTAGCCCTGTGGCTGCGCCTGTGGTGGGTTGGGTACGTAGGGGCCCTGTGACCATCACTGCGGCAGCCTGGGTCTCAGTTGTTACTGGTTGTTGATCAGCAGATTACTCTGCAGCTTTCGCTTGAGCAGTAGCTGTGATTTGTGAAGAGGTGGCTGCAGGAGCAGGAAATCCCCTCCGTTGATGACTGTGGTTTGGCTGGTGAGAGGGTTGTGCTGCATGCTGCATGGCTGAGGTATGCCAGACGAGATGTATACAAGGCAGAAGCGATTGTGCAGCTTCAGAGAGTGCGGAGGCGTTTGCCTGGCTGATCCCGTTTGAGTAGGGCCAGCCATGTGTCAGAGTGACGAACGATCGGTACTTAGTTGTGCCCATACGCGACGGCCACAGGAGAATATGTGTTATTTCACTGTATGTGGCTTAGCATTCGGGACATCTTGTAGTCAGACGCTGCCTCTCACACCACAACTTTCAGCACATCCAGTGCTCACTCAGAGTTGTTGCAAGCCACAGCACACATGCCAGTCATTCTGCATGCATTTGTGTCTGTCATTGCATTGTTGTCTGTCATTGCATTGTGTGCCCACGCGACTGATGCGTTGTGCTGAATCTCAGAGACGCCTGCCAGTGTTGTACTGATCAACGATGACTCCTGTGCAACACTTGGCCAATTCTGAGGGTAAGAGACCGTTGGGTACCAAGACCAATCCATCGTCCAACATGGCTGTGCCAGATACCCCGAACATTCCATTAACATTCTATCAGGGATCCGTTTCGCATCCCTATCACCAATCCAACAGGGCCGTTGCACATACTTTATAACAGTTGCTATCAACTGTGACAGCTCCACGAGCACTTTGCCTACAGTGACGAGTCCTGCTACCTCTCATGTGTTGTCAGCAGACTACTGAGCTTACCACCATGCACGTGAACACAGCCACAAACCAAAATCGCATTGCGTTTCCACATGCAAACAAATGAGCAGTGTGTCCGGCAACTCAAATCCTTACATAACTCCTCTACAGCGCCTCGGCCCTCATTCCTGCCATCATGTGTCACAGGCAGGCCTCACAATGGGATGGAGCACATTCCTGGTGCCTGCACCTATGGCAGTATGAGCCAAATGGCAACGCCACGCCCAATCTGCTCGGCCGGACGGTCTGCTGCTTGCACTGCGCTGCGCTATGGATGAGGACTTGCGCCCGAGGCTTGCATCGACTCATGCATGAGGCGCATGCTTGCCTCGACTCATGCATGAGGCGAATTGCGCCCCCTCTCGGACCTGGCTACACCTCCCGTGCCTCCCAGGCCTCAATCCAGGCTTGCACCTCTGGCAGAGCTCCGAAAGCTTCGACTGCTGCACCGAGGTCGGGATACGGCTGCATGTCATAGCTACCGTGTATGACTTCGTCATCCCGAACCATGTTGAAGATGGCAGCATCTGCAAAGCCTGGCATCTCACCTGCACACACCACCAGCGTTGGTGCTGCACACCGCCAGTGGAAACCACCATTGTTGGTGCTGGGCGGTTGACATGACTGTCCAGGGTCTCGCCGCATAAGGTAAACTCCGCAACCTTAAACCTTCTCCATCAAAATAGGATTATTGCCCAGCACTGCACACCGCGAGCCTGCTTCCAGTACAGGTTTGGCACGACGGTGGTTCCTGTTACCAGGCAGAGTCACACAGTTGAGCATGCAGTGACCATCCGGACTTGTGCATGGTCAGCGCTGGGGACTGAGCTGCATGACGTGGGTTGTGGGACAAGCGGAAGTGGAAGCTGCTGGTGCGACCGAGTGCATGTCTGGCATGACTGGGCCAGAATTGCAGTAGCTGCTCGATTTGCAGGAACGGATGTCATGGAAACGGGCGGCGGTGATATCGATAATGCTGCGAGTAGCCGGTCCCCGGAGTGTGCTCTTGTCTGCCTGCTTGGCAACCCAGGAGCGAACAGAAAAGAGAAAATGCAGGAGGATCGGGCTTCAAGCCAAATCTGGAGAGGTGCTGCATCGCACCAGGTGCTAGGTATGGCGAGTCCGTGGCCGTCCGCTGTGAGTAGTACCAGTTGAAGGCGTTGTACCAGTCGTCGCGGCCCTTCCTGTAGGTCTGCACCTTCTCCGAGGCTTCCTCTTCTCGGAGTGTTGTCGCCCAGCTGTTGCGCCACTCCTGGTACGCGTCCGCAGCTGCATCTGATTCCCAGTCAGCCTCTAGATTTTTGCCATACTGCCCCATCTGCAGGAATTCTGGGGTCCGTGGCCTGACTCTGAGAAGAGGTGCATATTGTTGCACTTGCTCGTAGGAGCTGACCGCCACCGCTAGGCACCTGCTCTGGACGTACATCGAGTGTGTGGGGGAAACAGACCTTTGCCGCCATATAGCGTAGTGTCGATATAGCCTCGGGCCTATCTCTGCCGTCTACGGTCGTGACTGGCAAGTGCCCAAGAGGATTGACCTCTGCTTGGACGCGTTGCTTTTCACCGCCGCCCCAGGTTTGGAAGTCCACCAAGTCCTCCTCAAATTCAACCTTGTTAGCGAGCAGGTAAAACCTGCATCGGAAATTCACCTATTGATGATGCAGCAGTTCCACAGCCAAGCCCCAGTCACCGGGCAGGGTGTTTGCAGCCTGCAGACACAACCTTCATGCCTGGAATTGGGCCTGAAGATGCTACAATGACCGTTAGGCTTCTGATTTCAATAAAACGCCGAAGTGGGCATGGATGCCGTTCACCGGCGGCAAGGTTCCCGGTGGTCTCCAGTTGAAAGCTTCTCACCTGACAGCTCCGCCGCGCCCTCCGAGTGGCCCCATCGGACGCAAGTCGAGATACTTCAGCACGGGCTTCGCTGCAAACGCGCTTGCGGCCATGATTGCTGGCGGTCGTGGGTCAAAGGCAACGTGATTGGATACGCACAGTCTGGATCGATATCAATTGGTGTTCACTCACGATCAGGGACATCAGTCATTAGATCAGACGTTCACCTTTCTCAACTGTATACTGCCCACTATACTGTCATGCAGGACACGGCTGGATGCGCTGCTTGCGACTCTCCTCATGCATGTTTAGGCACGGGCAAGCATGCCATGAACGCTGCGGCGATGCTTGGTGTGAGCAGAGGCATCGCGTGAATGGCCATCCTCACAAGACGGCCACTCTCTACACGTGTATCACCATGTGATTTAGGCAAATTCCTCGCTTCCCACTGCATGCAGTCATTGCTGAGGTGATGTTTACTTACTAGCTCAAACTCCATCAAGCGACTGTTCACACCACGCCATCATCATTGCATTCAACTGGCATCAGTCATCCGCCCTGCATTGAGAACCCTGGAAGCATTGGTGGGCAGTGTTGCGGGGCATCGTGTGAAGGCTAAACAGTCGTACATGTGAAGAAGAGAAAAAGCCCCCTGAGGATCGAGGATCACGCCAGACCCAAACGGGCATCGGCCACTTGAATCACCACATCCGGGCTCAAGTACTAAGGAACCCTTCAGTCAACCAGAGAGGAAAGCATCCTCCGACTAGGTAAACCTACATCATGCTTAATCGCCAGGCAGCCACAGCGATCCATTTTTCATATGCAGGGCCCAGTATCTGTTGTTGCATGTCCTCTATACTGGCTGACCACGGTACATCATGCCAAATGTAAAAATTGCAAACACTTCATACTCAAATGTGAGAAAGTGTCGCGCAAGACTGCTCACCCGAATCACCCAATGGCAAGTTATCGCACAGCGCTGCTGCCCTAGAAACCAAAGCCCTAGAAAGCATGGCCTCATGAAAGTACAGCCAGCGTTGATACCCGTGCAGATCACAAACACGGCGCTTCACCTCTGTCACGCATACAGGATTACCGCTGCTGGTGTGCCTGTCTCCAGCTCGCTGTGGTGTGCCACCAGCTGGTGCTGTGACCTGTGCCCCCCTTGTGGACTTGACATCCGCCGGCTGTGAGCGGCAAACAACGCTCTGCTCAGATTGTGCCTCCAGAGCCGCCAGGCGTGCCCTCCCCTTGCTTGCCTGCACATGGCTCTCCTGCCAACAAGCATCATCCAAATGCCCCCGGCCGATCGTTGGTCAGCAACCGTACATTCCTGCCGAGGCGATCACGGCCGTTGGTACTGTACACTTGCACGCACAAGCGTGTTCACCTCCACATAGCCACGCGTGCCAGCACGACAAAGCTGCATGCACAAAACAAGCCAGCACAGCATCCGCTTGATTGTTTCCGCAGCTGCGATGCAAACGCGCCTGTGAAGCGCATGCCCTCGCCTCGTGCCTTGACACGCAGCCGCCTGTGGAGACGCGCGATGCGGCACAGCAGCGCAAGGCGCACCCGTCCACGCAGCTCCCTCTGTGCCTGCCGGTGCGCCGCGATGCTGGCCCCCACCCCAGGCAACATGCCACGAGTCAGCGGGGGCAGCGGAGCAGGGGCCGTCGCCTTCACCCCGGCCGGGCTTGCGTCTGTACGAATGCCTGTCTGCTGGTCGGGTGGACTGGATGCATGATCGGCGGATACGACCGTCTGCCGGCTGGATTGGTTCGATGGCTGTCTGCTTGTTGCATGTATGGCAGTCTGCTGGTCACCTCCAAGGAGCCTGAATGTGTCTGCAGCACTGCTGTCAGAACAACAGGGCGTTTCGGGTGGTACCCTTAAGTGACAGCCAGTATTTCGGGAGGTGTCAAGCCGACAGCTGGGGCCGTCTGCCGAGCCTGCAGCTGCCGGGCCGTCCTCGTGCGGCGCATCCGCTCCCCTCTGCTCTTCAACTCCTGGGGCAGCGTCCACTCGCTCCACATCTGCAACAAACGCATGCAACCAGCTGAAATAAACGGAAGTGCACGAACACCGCATCGGCCCGGGCATCAGCCGCTGCACTCATACTAGAAGGAGGGGAGAGATGAACGGGGGAATCAGAAGCCCGGAAACAGGATTGACTGGGGACCACCGCTGGGAAGCACGACAAGTTAATGACTCTCGCGGAGAGTCGAGCATGCTGCCCCCCGCGACGGCCCCCCGGGGATCGTGCAGAGCTCATGATATTCGCTGCATGCCACAAACGTGGAATGCCAAAGCTCCACAGGACCAAATCAGGTGCACACATGCATGCAGTCATCTGTGCATGTGCAGACAGCACGCCGCCCCTGCATCCCACGAGCTGGCGCTGCCCCAACACACCAAAACACAAGCACCACATGCAAACCAAGCCATTCCAAGCCTCGATCGGTCATGACCCACCGCATCCAATGCTCCACAGCACCGCCCTTGTCCACCAGGGTCACGCAGGCAGCACACACTCACAGTGTGCACACGTTTTGATTTGCGACGCAGATGCGCTGTCGACCCGGACCCGCACCATCGGCATGCCCCTGTCCGCTGCTGTTACACGCATCGCCGCATGCCGGCTCGAACGGCCCCCGTTCCCCCCTGTCCTCCGGACGCCGCTCTGGCACGCCACCTCCGGCATCCAGACCCGCCGCGCTACGGGCCATGTGTGCCTCTGGCAGGGGCGCCTCCAAGTTTACCCCCAAAGGTGCCTCCTGCAAGGGTGCGTCCTGCTCACTCGCGTCCATCGCAGCAGCCCCACCGCCTCCCTCCCCCCGCCCACCACCGTGCGGTGATCCACCACGAGCAAGGTCACGGGGGGACAGCGGCTCCGCCGCTCCTCCCTCCGCACCCCCGACCTGCTCCTCCTGCCACTCCGCCTCCTCACGCTCCCGTTTGTCTGTGCCCGCCCCGTCCGCCATGCCGATTCCCGCTGTCCCCGCCGCCACATGGCACTCCTCCATGTCCATGCCATCCCTGCGGCCTACACCTGGCTGCCCTTCCGGACCCTCACAGGCATCACCGTCCACCTCCTCAGACCTCCCCCCCTGTGTCCAAGCCTGCGCCTCCCAGTGCCTGCAGGTGGGTCTAGCACTAGTGTCACCACAGTGCGGGCCAGCCTCCAGCGCTACGTGCTGCCTCGAATCCGCAGGCGGGCTATCCCCGACGCTGCCTGCTGCAGGAACACGTTCAGAGCAGTGCCCGGGTACCGGCACAGGCGCTGCATCCGCGCTCGAGTTCTGTTGCAGCCACTCTTCGCGAACGCCGCCTGGAGATGACCAAGGCGACAGGTTGTACACAGAATCAGGGTTGCTCCCGCCACCGTCCTCCTGGCATGCCCTACCCAGCCCCTCCGGAGCGGTTGTGATGGCGGCGCCAATGGCGCGTGTCTGCGAGCTGGGTGCAGTCTGACCAGGGCTGGGTGTCGAGCGTGAGGAATCCCACGGCCCACTGCGGGGCGGGACGCTGTATGCGACCCGCTGAGGGGGGTGAGCGTGCGTGGCGTTGCCGTGATGAGCAGCAGCAGCGTCAGATGAGGCTGTGGGGCGGGTGGGTGCCGCAGATGGCGTGTCGCGGCCGGCGTGGGGGGGGGGGCTGCACAGGATGGCCTGCAGGTAGGCCCGCACATCTGCAGCCCGCTGCTGGCGCCTCCGCCGCCGCTGCCGCAGGCGCTCGTCATAGGCGGTGCGGAGGGCCAGGTCGCCGAGGTGGGGGTTCCGTAGGCGGTGGGTGCACTGCTGCTCCCGGTGTGCCAGTTCCGAGTCGGTAGAGACTGAGTCTGCATGGCAACGTGTCTGCGAGCATGGGAATCGACGTTGGGCAGATGTGACACGGCTGGTACGTGTTCAGATTGCGATTAGCACAGGGGTTGGACTTGCTGCGAATACCTGCAGGCGAGTGTGTCGACGGCCGGCACGAGCAGACCTAAGCCTGAGCAGGGAGGGATACAAGAAGGCTATGGATCTACAGATTTGTTGGGAATGGGTGTGCAGTTTGTAAGACTGCATCACATCATCGCACATACACAAGGGTATACATCAGGGGTGCTGCCACAGCCAGGCTGCCAGCTGTTCCTGTGGCAATCTCCTGTGTCAACCTCCTGTGTCAATCTCAGAGCCCACCTTGCTGATAGTCGCGGGTCTTGCCGTAACCGGTGGCGCTGCCCTGCATTGCGGGTTTGTGCGTGAAAGCGGGCTTACGGTGACATCTTTGAAACCGCTTGTCATCTGCACGGGCTCCACGACGAACCTGCTTGGTCAATTCTTCGAGGGTGTTAGAGACACTGTCGAGAAGCTGGGATGAGACTGCGTTCACTGGCAGATCTTTGGTGATGGGTAAGGATGCCTACATGGGATCGCATTATCTAGCAAGTGTTTTGCCAGGCGACAGGCCTGGCACAAGCCTCTGCCGCAGAATAGGGTCACTGTACCACCAACAGAAACACGGAGGACGCACTTCTCTTCCGCATTCCACGTTTACTTGTGCCTCTATCTGCTTGAGCATTCTCATGACATTTGCGTGATGGCACCTGTCATGGCCATGGCCAGTGCTTCTGGGGGCCGTCGATGCTGCTGAAAGATGCACAGCAACTGTTTCACGTGTCCGTTGGTATTCTGCGGGAGCTGTCATCTTCTGCGTTCCACTGTATATCGGTTGCTCGCCGCATCGTGTAGCCCTGAGAACACTGCGCTGCTCATCCAGGTCGTCTGCAGAGTCACTCAGGGCGCAGTCCTCGCCATTCTTTGACATCATGTGTATGTAACTCGATGACTTCAAGGAGCTTCAGGTTTTGGATCAACGATCGAAGCTGCACAAGCATGAAGTGTGCTGCTGAGCACCTGATCATGACACCCGTAGAAACATGTTCATCCCAGCGTTGACTTGAATTTGTACATGACCTTCAAGAATCTTTACAGTCCTTGTGGTGGCTTCACAGACAATGCCATCGCAAGCGACCTCCGAATATGGAGGCACTGTCTAAGCAGTGGCTACCAGTACCATTCGGTCATGGGAACCGTTTTCCACATCATATCGACATGACCTCATGGGACCTGCACAACCTCATGTGTACATCTGACCCGGCATTCCGTGTGTGGAGCCAAAGGCCCTTTGTGAGAATCCGCAAAACGGCGATGTTTTGGCGACCTCCACCATGGACGTGGAGGCTTTCCGTGGGTCACATAACACTGGCCACTGAAACTGCCCATGGTATATGTGCTGGGGTCATCATCATATGTGAAGCTGCACATGGGTAGATCGTGACCATGCCAGCACTGGTCAATACTCCCCACGAGAATGTTCATCTGCAACCTCCATGCAGTTGCTAAATCAATCCCACCGAAGCAACTACCTAAACACGATGGAAGGGTTTTGCCACTACCTCTCCAACCCTTGACATCCGCACTGTTTTACAAAGACACGCGCCCTGCACCGACTGCTGCACCGACGAGCAGCGCCAGCATCAACGCAACCACAAACACATCCCACAAGGGTCAGGCAGCAATTATTCCACACACCAGCCATCCATACCGAAAGCAACCTCTTATGTTCGCAAACCCGCGGCATTCCCTCCGCGCATTTATTGCTCCCATGCTCCGCGAAACCGAAAGGAACAGGGAAGGAAATCGCGCAGCCACGCCCAGTACATCACCCCTACCCCTGTGCAAGGCCAATCCACCTACCCGCACCGCTACTACCTCAAATCATGCCTGACCGCCAGCAGCTGCTGCCATGTCCTGCACATACATATGCTGTACCCCCGGCCACGGTGCCACCAGCACACGCTCGCCCTGACACAGATGTCCATCACTGTGTCGCGCCCTGTCCACGCACACGTGGCCATGGAAGTCAGTGACGGGTGCACGCTAGGGCAGCTGATGGCCGGTGCACAGGGGGCCACGGCCACACAGGAGCCTCAGTCACGCAGCAGGGCCCTCCAGACCTCCATGCCGTCTCCGCCCCGCCCCTTGCCAGCCTCCTGCGCGTCCCCCCCGCCTGCAGCGGCGCGGCCGAGGCGCGCGCGCAGCGCGCGCAGGTCGCACCGCGACCCCGACGGCTCCGGCACGTGCTGGAAGGGCCCCCGCGCGCGCCGCGAGTACTCGCGCCACTCGCGCATCGCCTCGTAGCACTCCTCCACCGCGTCCTCCGCCGCAGCCGCGGTGCGACGCGTCCTCCCGCGCTCCCGCTCCAGCCGCTCCTGCAGCTGCCGGCTCTGCCTCCCGCCGCCGGGGCTGATCCCTGCACAGCCCCCCGGTCACCCCGCAGCCTTGCCTGGGCGCTGTCCGACGGCCAAACCACCGGCCGCATCGCCGCTTCAACGCAACCCACAGCGCACCCGCACACTGTGTGCCAGCCCATCGCATCCCTTTTGACACGCCCGTGAGACCTGGGCGGTGCATCGGGTTTGCTGCTGAACACTGCTGGTAAAAGTGTGAGACTGCTGTGCTGGTGCTGGTGCGAGGACCATGAGGTGAACCGTGACTAGGGGGGGTGGGTGGGCGGCACTAACATTTGGGAGGGGCGCACGATTCAGGATCGGCATGTGGTTGTGCATCAGCACGGCGGCGACGCCGCCGATGATTAGTGGCCAGAGGTTGGCGCGGGCCTGCTTCAGCGTGTTGCGTACCGCCGTCACGACGTGGCTGGCCTGCGCGGTGCGCTGGTCGGCGGCGGCCGAGGCGGCCGCGTCCGCCGCGATCGAGTTGTGCACCGTCACGTGTGTCGGCTGCATCGGCGGCATCATCGGCTGCCGCGCAGCCAGCATGCCCTGCAGAGCGAGCGCCCGCAGTTGATCTGCACAGACACACCCCGGTTCACGCTGCGCTGCGTTGCGCACCATGGCTTCAACCATGACCGAGACCGTAATCACAAGTAACGACTCGCGTGTGGCGAGAAAGCCGTGGGGGGCAGAACGAGTGACAAGCCGAGGCACAGGGCGTTGGCAAGCAGCTTGCGCAGCAAACCTGGGTCCATGCCGTCTAGGAATGCCATAGGCACGCCCTGGTTCGTGTTGGTTTGCGTCAGCTCTCGGCTGCTGAAGGTACGGCCTTGGGACCAGTCATTTCCCCCTGATACCACTGCAGTCCTAGCTGGATCTTGTCCCTGCAAACGTGGTCAGCGTTGCT
This sequence comes from Ulva armoricana, assembly GCA_032360965.1. NCBI lineage: Eukaryota > Viridiplantae > Chlorophyta > Ulvophyceae > Ulvales > Ulvaceae > Ulva > Ulva armoricana. The sequence continues at coordinate 122,449 of JAUMHO010000007.1, forward strand.
GCCAATTCAACACATCTTGTGTGGACACACCTGTGAGCTGTGCGTATGCCGAGCAGGGGCAGCGTTTATGGTAGAGGCGGCCATCACGTGGCCTACTCCTGTGGAACAATCACTGTGGGGTTCGCCGGGTGTTACACCGGGAATGGACCATAGGCAAGGCAAGGCCAAGGGTTGCCGGGTGTACAATGGGATGAGGAATGCGATGCTCACCGAGGAAGAGCCACCGGTCGAGTACATCTTCATCTCAGCGCCCAGTTGCTCCTGGGCGTAGCCGATCCGTTCTACTGTCTCAGCGAGACACTGCAATGTGCTGTTGATAGATGAAAGGTGCGTGAATTCTGCGCTGTCTGTGGTCGGCTCTGTCTCCAGTCGCTGGGGATGCTTGCCCAGTGCCACGGAGAATGCTCGATGCAGGACGTCAAGGCAGTCTACGTCGGCAGTTGATAGTTTGATGTAACTGTTGTCTGCTGATTGCAGATGCTGTCGGCAGCTGCACACACAAGGTTCAGGTTATGTCATCAGAAGGTGCTCCTGACATCAATGTATCGAGAAACATGGGCATCCATGATGATCAGTCGCACGCCATGATGACAGAGCTTGTTGGTGTTGCAGATAGATGCATCACTTAACGCGTGTACAACAGCTGCAAAGCTGCACCCAGCACAGCTCAGTTGCAACTGTGCACACACGTGCTGCTGCATCATACACATAAGCATGCACCGGACAACATTCCGCAAATGAACAGGACTATTCGTTTGCATGACGTATGTAGAAATACATCATCGCGACTGAATCATTCCAAGTTGCCCCCTTGGAGTGGTTGGTAAGAGAACCGTGAGGGATGGCATCATTGTAGAGCACGCAGCAGAAACAGACCTTTCAATCTTATCTACGAGGGCACTAAGCGTGCTTGGCTCAAGCTTTGCTGCTTGTACGCGCACGGGCGCCAACACAATGAGGAGGCTGGCAACCTGCTCGCTCACTGCACCGGAGTCCTCGGGAGAGGCTGTGCGAATATCCCAAGAAAGCCTCCGCAGGTGCTCATGAGCTGCTTGGATGTGTTGATCCAATGGGCGCACTGCCTGTTCATTGCTGCTGCGCGGCGTGTCTCGCGGCAAGGGGTAGGCACAAATGCGTTCACTTGGTGGTGGCGAGTCTAAGGGCACATTCAAAGTCAGCTCATCCGGCGATAAGGCTGTCATAGAGCTTTCAAACAGATGCGTTGCATTGCAAGGGTGCCCGAGTTGCCACGCGTGGCGTCTCCACTACGAGCGTTGCTTTGCTGTGAGCATTGGCCAACCGTTACTAGTACGCCCCAGCTTAGAATAATCCTCAAGATCTAGCGGCAGCACGCTAATAGTATGAATAGAAAGCGGTGCAGTAGCTGTGAAGCCGCTGTGGCTATCATCGATCCAGAATTGGGTATTTATCGACGCTGGCTTGTGCACCACCAGCGTCCCGCTCGCCACAGACAAGCTCCTGTACACGGTGAAGGCTCAGAGGCACGCCAGCCGCATTTTGGCATGACCATCGCCACCAGTGGTGGCAACCATGTTGAGGATCATTCATCGCAGATGTTCTTCGTAATGTGGGTCCAATCACAACAGATGGTATGCACATGGCAATAAGTTCGCTCGGTTCCACGCGTCAGATGTTTGCTCGGAGTAATGCTTTGCTGCTGGAACATCATACACGGGCTACAGAGCTATGCGTATTTTGGACTGACGCTGGTGTTCGTATTTCAAGCTCTCGTCGCGTCGGTGAGTGCTGTAAACTACACAAAGGTGGTTCCACCGGTTCAGCAACAGCACAAATGCTTCACTCTAAAAGAAGTGGAGGAAGCTGCTGCAAGCGAGGGCGTGGATGTGGCGCAATTCAGTTTGACAGGGCCGATATGCCTCCCGCTCGCGTCCGGGACACACCAGCTTGATGCATCGCTTCACAACGGCATCCCTGACGGGGTCGTATGTGACCCCCATTCCTGGTGTGCCTCGAAGCCGTAGAATTGCATCTTTTCAAACAATTACCACGCTTCCCGCGTGTCCACATATTCTGTGGTTACATCGAAATTCTGTGGTATCAGCGACGATTCGAATTCCACGGATAGCACCCTTCCTGTTTGCAGGTGTGACTCACAAGGAATGTGCAGTCGAGTATGTAAGAGAGGGACGGTCCAGATTGACTCCTGGTATCAATGGGCAGCAGGCGCGTTTCCATGACACACCTGTTACCGCACATGCGGCTCGCTTAAGGTTGGCGACGCTGAAACAACCCAGCGCACATAGACAACATTACCACCAGGTACAGAGAAGCCATTTCTGTGAAACGTTGTGCATGGCGTCTCAGAACTTGGGTTGCACGTGAGTGTACATGCCACCTGTACATGTAGGCATCGACAGCGACGCTTCACATCGTCGCTTGTTCGTGCACGCAGGTGCCATTGCTGCAGCGTCTGAACGCCTGCAACGTCGGATCGCTTTTGCGCCACATTGACATGATGTCGTTTGCAGAATGGCAACGCAATGCCAGCAGAAACAGGCCGTTGTGCCATGCCTCGTTGCTGGGCTCGCACAACTCAGCTATCACCATTGCTGATGGGTATGGCAACCAGGATCTATACTGGCAGTCCTTCTTGGAGTACCTGCCCACTCTGGTATGCTGCACCTTCAGCCAGAAGCTGCAATGCAGATGCATCTGTTAAAATGTGTCTACACCGGCCATTGGCAACATGCCTGGTGCACTACTGGTGACGTTTTCGTGCAAGGACCAAGTAGTCAGGCTCCTACACTCTATTCTTGAGAGTTTTCACACATTGGCAGTTGAAGATGGAAGCCTGTCCGGAATGCATTGGGATAAGTGATTGCATGCCAACGTGTTGTGACTTTTCTATTGTTGCCTGTAGCTAGTCGCCTCCTTGTATATCGCCCAGAGATAGCAAGCTAATAGTGCAATTCCGCCACTCATGCATTCCTGTAGGCATGTTTTTGCTGCCATGATAATCCAGGTCAAGGATGTGGTTTTGCAGGGCAACAAGCCGCTGCTGCGCACCAACAACCAGTGGTTATCGCTGACAGACCAGCTCAACCTTGGCGTCCGTGTGGTTGAGGTCGACACGCACTGGTTTGAGGGAGCCCTGCGCGCAGCACACTGTGGGGGCCTGCACTCAAAGCCCCTGAACCAGTTCATCGGTTTCTTGAACTCGCTGTCGAAGCTCACGGGCAACCGCATCCGCTGGGACACGGAAACGATCGGGTGTGTAGTCGACCTCTGTGATCTTGATCGTGTCTGTTTTCACTGGCATCAATACTGTGCATCAAACGTGGACAGCTGATCAGAGCTGTCTGCCCTTTTTATACCGTGTTGCCGTGCTGTCACATGCCAGCAAATCAATCCCAGGCTGTTTCGAAGTTCAGCTTTTCTAAACCAGACAGGACAGAACAATGTGGGAAGATCTAGACAGATGCTCGCTTTGTGGTGTTCATATCGATTCTAGGAATAGCACGGTGTCAAACTCAACTGTAATTCAGATTTAGATGTATCAGCCTGTCTAGTCCCGTTCCGCTGTGACCCCACTGATGCCCTTGGTCGCAAACCCCCTGAGAGACTGTAGCGCTTGAGTTACCTTGCACCCGTCTTGCTAGAGGTGTCTTGTGTCGTCGGTACTTGGCAGTGTCCTCCTGCCTTTGAACTAAGTGGGCCGCGGCTGCCCGAGTGGTGCTCCCTCAAGTCCTGGCTGCTCTGCATGCAGCCCCTCTATAATGCCGCCAAGTGGTGGTGCTGTCCTACACCTGCCCGCATCTATCAGCACGATTGCCGTGGCCGATGCCCACGGTTCGCTACGCCGGGGGGGAAGCAAGGCCTTGCAGCACACATGTACACCGTAGCCACACAATGCATGCATCATGCGGAGATGCAACAGTGTTATGAAGCTGTGCAGGTGTAGCCCAAGTCTATCGTCCATCCCGGTGCGGGACCAGCGCCATGTGTCTGCAGCCCTGAAAGAAATCGCAGCGTGGCTGCGGGCTCCGGCCAACTCGGACGAGTTCCTTCTCGTCTTCCTCGATGACGAAAAGGACATCGCCAAATGGGTGCGTGCCTGCTATGTATATTTGTCGCCGTACTTCTGGCAGAGGTTGGGGCAACCATCTTGACACCAACACTAGCTAATCATGTCTTTCCCCTGCCAGCCGACCGGTCCCCCCCGGCCTTGGATCCCCCCCGGCCTTGGGTCCCCCCCGGCCTTGGGTCCCCCCCGGCCTTGGGTCCCCCCCGGCCTTGGGTCCCCCCCGGCCTTGGATCCCCCCCGGCCTTGGATCCCCCCCGGCCTTGGGTCCCCCCCGGCCTTGGGTCCCCCCCGGCCCGCGGTTCCGCACCACCATGCGCGCTACACAGAGGCTTGCCTAGATTAGCCCCACCATCGCAGCTGTGGACCAGTGCAGACCTGCCTGTGGTGGTCATAAACGTCACGTCTGGCTGCAGTCGTGCCCCCCATGTGCCTGCAACAGCCTTCAGAGCATCCGCCGTTGCCCTAAGCACAGCCGCGTCAAGAACCACGTTCATCACGCCAGACTCAAGCGCGCACCTGCCACATCCCGAGCACAATCACCGTCAGTGAGGCAAGTTCACAGGAGCGTTTCTTTTGTGCCGTATGCATTCAAGGGCGTGTGTGCATGGACACTGGGTTTTGTGTCGAGCCGCCCGACACGGGCCACATGGGGGCGGCGATGTGACACTCGGAGGCACACACCGTTGCGCTGCTCGTGGTTGGGGCCGGCCGTATGGACGCCGGGGTTCTATCCATTCACATGCACGGACGACCCAGAATGTTCACAGCTGCTGGGGAGTCATGAGCGTGGTCCACGCATGCTCCCACCGCTGCATACAGTCACCCGCCCGGTCGCTGTTGCGTGCAGGGCAAGGTGTCAAACCTCATCGAGATCATCCGCGGGGCGTTCCCAGCAGACTGGATTTTCACTCCGGCAATCAAGGCACACGTCAGCCCGGACCGCTGGCCGTCCATCTCAGAGATGCGCCGCCACGGCGCACGCGTCGTGCTGATCAACCGCCGGGACTACGGTGCCGCTGCCAATGAGATCATGTTCCGCAAGTGCGCCCTCTGGCCTCCCACCGATGTCGCACAAACAATTATCAGTGTATCGTCCCGCTATGTCTGCTCAAGCAACTCGGGTAGACCTGCACAGGATGTGCTTGACCCGTCATCCGCTCGGTGCTGTGCTGCCTTCATGGGGGCGCACCTTCCCCCCACTATCTACTCGGCACGTTTGCGAGCAAGTGGTAGGCTTCGCGGTGCTGGAATTGTATGTATGGTCTTCATGGTGTGCGCCACACGCACTTGCATACAACAAAAACTGTTTACTCCATCAACTTCTGGCCAACAGCCCGCCACCGCGGCTGTACGCTGACGTGGCACGCTGACTTGGCGAGTGGGTGCGCAGGGAGCACGTGTGTGGCTGGTTTGAGCCGGCGTTGTGGGAGCTGTCGCCGCCGCCGCAGTGCAGCACGATCTTCACCAACCACAGCCACCCGCAAGATGGCGGCTTCTGCCGCATCAACGACTGCCAGCTCATTTACGGCCCCCTCAACTGCAACTTCCTGCCCCGCAGCGCCGCCGACAGCCACCAGCAGTTCTCCGCGACCACCATCCAGTCCACCTCCATGTGCGCCGTCCTCTCCTTGAACACTTGCTGTCCGGCTTCACCTGATGCTCCTCTGCCATTGGCCTGACTACTGGTAGCCTCTGTGTGCACACACGCCGCACATGGGTAACAGAGATGACGAGGAACAGTGCACAGCCTACCACCTTTCCCCACAGCCCGCTTGCAAAGGGGTTTCGACAGCATGCTGCCTGCTACTATGCAATTTGGTCGCAGGGAGGAACCTGCGGCAGCAGCAAGGTATTTGCGTCGGCAGGAAGCTGCTTCCACCTGTCTACTGACTAAGGTCGTATGCCCTGATTCAGCCGGGCGCATGCATACCCGTCAGGTTCCAGACCAGCCACAGGTCCTAGAACAGCGGCTCACAGTGTCGGGCAGTGCTCTACACCCAGACTAGTGACAGCCATGGCATCCATACAGGGCCTCCACCCCGCCCAGGGCATGTCCGATCACGGCCATCACCTCCCCCGGCAATGAGGCGCCCAAGGGCTGGCCTGAGCCAACAAGCATGTCCCCGCATGATCACAAGCCGCAATGCACGTTTCCGGCTGTCTGTCCGAGCAGCCTGACAGCCGATTGCGGCGTGCAGGTGTGGCTGGAACTGTATTAGCCCGGACTGGCTCACGCCAGACCTCGCGCTCGGCACCATCTGGTCGTGGGCGCAGGGGGAACCCCGCAGCCTCGGCTTCTCCCCGGGGGTCACCTCAGCCACTGAACCACCAGAAGCACAGCGTGGCACCAAGGCAGCTTCAAACAGTGCCGCAGGCGAGGAAGGCGCCCGCCAGTCTCGTGCGGACGCTGGAGGTCAGGATTCAGCAGGGAATTGTGTGGCAATGAGCGCTCTCGACGGCAGGTGGAGGAGCGTGTCGTGTGACGACGCGCTGCCCGTCGCGTGCAAGGGGACCCCGCCGGAGGAGGGGGTCGTGGTGTGGGGGCCTGGCGGTGGCAGCGTGTCAGATGGGAAGACGCACGGTAGGCCGGTATGGCATTTGGGTTGTATCAGCGTGTTCTCCGCAGGGAAGGGGTGGACGTGCAATGGTTTGGAGCGCGCGTCGGTGGCGGTGGTGCAGGGGCGGCTGGGAGCGGGGGTGAGAGGGATGGTGGTAGGGGGGGGCGACCGGGGTGCGGGGGGAAGTACAAGCTCGCCCGGGCGGCGGCAGGTGCCGGGGCTGGGTAGCAAGTGCGCGCCAGGGTTTGCCTTTGCGTATCCGGAAACTGCGTGGGAGAATGTGGCGCTGTGGAAGGCGCTGTCGGAGTCCGGCGAGGCGCGTGTGATGCTGCCCCTGCGCCCGCGGCAGGAAGCTGCGGCGCGAGGGTGATGTGGCAGCGTGGCTTGTGTTTGAGCCCTCGGCGGTGGCCCCGGCGGGGCAGCATGAGCACATCGCCCCATGCGCTGTAGCCCTGAGGCTGTGGTGTGGAGAGGTGTTTCTCCCCAAGTAGGGGATGTGTTGTGGCGTATGAGGCTGTGTTGGGATCTCAAGGGTCTGGCGACAGTGTCGAAAACAAAGCATGATCCCAGGCACTGTGAGTAGTACTGCGAGCGTTATTAGAGTCTTATAGCGTTATTAATCATATTGGAGCGGCCAGGCACCCGTGTGTTCAGCTGGGCAGGCGATGCTGGCCAGTGTGTCAATACATTCATTGAGTAGGCCATGGCCGTTTGCTGTCGTGCATTGGTTTGCTCAGGTTTTTTATTGTGGACGAGATGAGACGGTGTTCTGGTGGGCAGTGGGTCCTGCAGAGACGGAAGGCAGCAGGGCAGGGCTCAGTGTGATGTGGGCTGGCCCGCGGAATGAGGAGCTGCATTACCTGCTGCTTCTAGCTGGCTGGGGTGATCTGTGTGGGTTGTGTAGATTATTTGCAAGCCGCTGTCCGAGGCTTGCGGGGCCTTGCAGGGAATGTCGCCGATCTTGCCACTGGGGTCTTATGTTTCTACGACTCGCTGGGATCTTTCGGTCCGAGGTGTGGTCCTGAGCTTCCTGGTCAATTGTGTTGTGGTGGACTTGGCTCGCACGTAGTGGGGGCTGAGTGCGAAGCGGCAAGATATAATGAAAGTATGTGGGGCTGTGCGCTGGGCGTGCATGGGTGAATGCACCGGTGCGGTTGATCTTAGTCTAAGCATGCTCACCTGCGTTCCAGGCACAATGTGTACTTCGACAAGATGCTGTAATTTGGGGGCATATGAACGGTCATATCGTATACATCTGATCATCGTATAGTGCACACCACCGGAAGGAAGCGTTGATGCTTTTGAATGAACACTGCATTCCACAGGAGGGCCTAGGTGGGTTACACAAGCGTACAGCAGCTCCAAACATGTGCTAAATTCCATGCATTGCGCTTGTGCGGATGGAAGCATGTGCGGAATGCAGCACACGCTCTTGAGATGAGTGTTGGGAGCAGTGGCATGCTCTTCATGGCCGTGGTGGGGGACGTGTGTCAACTCCATGCAGCATGGGCGCATGTTCACTCTCCTCCCCAGGACTGACACATACAATGAATCATAAACAGCCTCATTTCTGATAGATTCTCAGCTGAACTCGCTGCTGCGCGGCAATGTGGTACTGCTCTGTGATGATGCATCATGTGATTGTAGTTGAGGTCGTGGCGTTGGTGTCGTAACGTCATGGAGCGATCAGACCCTCACTGAGATAACTCGTCAATCACCGCCAAGTTGTCCCAGTATCCGTATGAGACGTCTATCAAAGCATTGTAAATGCACTAAAGTGTACCGCTGTCATTTGTGTTCCATTGCTGGGATTGTCCGGATGCCTGAAGTTGGTCAAATGTCGTCAGGCAAGCCCATAGGAATGGCTACCAAACGCCCTTAGGAATCTACAAAGCAAGCTGCATGTAATGACACATATTATCACACGCTTGCCCTCGGCGAGGGGCAGGTGGTGGCAGTTCCTGGCATTCAGCAGCAGTGTGCTTGTGCACATAATGCATGGACCGAGTGTGAGCAAATATTTAGACATTGCCATGTAAATACATTCACACACACGTTCAAAACACTGAGCGAGAGGATAGGCGGAATCAACGATTTGAGTGAGCCAGGCTTGCATTTGTGGATTTCCAAGGCACGAAAGCAGGTTGCACTACATTTGTCCAACCTGGGCTGCTGAGACCAGCACGGCATTGTCAACATTCATCTAGAGAATGTGGTTGGCTTTCGTTCCATGAGTTCATGAAGTCAAGTTTCACGTGTTCGATGTCCGTTCTACCGAGTAGGCTATGAAGCGTCGTTGCTGGTTAACATGAGATACTGATCATGAGGCGTGCATTACAGTGGGTATCAAAGCAAGCAGCTCCTCAGTTTGAACACTGCGTGTCTGCAAAACCATACAGCGCCAGGAACTTCGCGAGCTCCACAGTTGCCCGTGCCAGGCACGCCACCTTCGCATCGAACATATGGTCAAAGCCCGTGCCCATGCGATGTCAGTGTGGCAAAAGCCAGCAGATATGCAGGAAGTATGATCGATCTAGTTTTGGTCAGAGCTCGTCAGTTACGGTGGGGACCGGTGAAGAATTTACCCAGTTCTACTACAGGCGGGCAGCGATCTTCTGCGCTGCAGGGGCCATCGTTTACTTTACGAACTTAGAGGCAGTGCCTGTGACAAATAGGCGAAGACTTATCCTATTCCCATCGTCATGGGAGGGAATGCTGGGAGACATTGCGGTCCAGCAAGTGGTGAGCATGCGTCACCTTGTGGCTGGTCTTTGCTGTGAACGCTGAACGCGGGCTGCTCCACCAGTATGTTTAACTTGAAAAAACCATGCTGGAACCTCATAGTTCGTTCAGCCTTTTCCCGTCTATATGGCCTGTTTGTTTTACTACCAGTGGCATGTGTGTATGTATGCTGAGATCACGCACTCATGCAGTGCAGCATTAGTACAGTAGCGAGGCCCACGTCTACCCCCGGATTCTGCTATCATCAATAAGAATCCAGCTCATCTTGCAGATCCCTCATTTCGTAGAACCGCTTTGCAGTAGTACTTGGCTGCGTGTAGGTTGGGAAGGAAGCGAAGACGTACCCAGATGACCACCCGCGTGCTCGTTTGGTCAGAGAGGTTGTCTCATCGCTATCAGAACAAGTCCACAAGTTAGAGTACTTGCCAGCACACCTGCGGAATGTGGACTGGCGAGTGACAGTGGTTGAGAGCAAAACTGTCAACGCCATGGCAGCTCCAGGAGGGCGCATCATTGTGTTCACAGGTAAGCCTGTCCACCCCATATCATTTTTTTAAATGTCTTTGCCATGCCGACCACTTGCGTAATCGATGTCTTCCCATGGGCCACACGTTTTTTTATTACCTGCACGCCGACAAGGCTCGGCATCAACTGTCATAGTCTTCATGCCGAAAACACGCACATGGCCCACATCCACCCTCGTTCGCATACGATACCTCAGGTGCCGTGTGCATGCTTTCATCACACCCAATCCATATTGGATTGTCACAGTACCGGCAACTGCACTGGGTTGGTGCTGAGCAACACGGGAGGTGTGCCCAACGCGAATGTGCTCACGCGAATGTGCTCACAACTGTTAACATGATGTCACTGTGCGTCGATGACTGTGCATCACCTGTGGCCACAGACAAGTTTCTGCTTCGTTGCTCGTTGTTATGCCACCAGTAGACTGTGTCCACAGCACATTGCACCCATCCGAGCACACGGGCTCCTGGCTCTGTATGTGCAACAGGCGGGTTCAGTCAGCTAGCAGAGTCGGAACCGAAGCGCATGCTTCATCTCACGAGACCACATGTATGAGCTGCTGTGCGAGCGACCAGGAGCCTTGCCATGGGCCACCTTACCTGCCCTACATGCTGCGGTCCTTCCCTGTGTTCTGCGGGCCACTTGACCCGTGGCCCTCGTCCATCTACGCCGCCCATGCACTCGCCTCGTTGCGTGACACCCACTCGCCAGTTGCTGTGACACCCAAGCGCACACGACTGGTGGGGTTCCCGCTCCACGATAACCCGGGGGTATGACACGTCGTTCGTGCATGCATGCCGCACGCTAGGTGTGTTGGCGCATGTAACACCAGGC